>JAYESA010000008.1:10000-273227 GCA_036927795.1 Iris macrosiphon
GGCTATGGAGACGGCACCCCAGCAATTATTGCAGAGTTCGAGGATATTTTCCCGGAGGAGTTGCCAGGCCTACCACCTGATAGAGAGGTGTAGTTCACTATTGACTTAGTACCCAGAGCAATACCAATATCTTCAAATTTGTATCGGTTGGCGAAGAAGGAGCTAGATGAGCTGAATCTACAGTTAGAGGAGTTGCAGATCAAGGGATTTGTCTATCCTAGTGCATCACCCTGGGGAGCACCAGTGTTGTTTGTACCAAAGAAGGACGGGACATTCCGGATGTGCATTCATTACAGAGCCCTTAATGCTTTGACTATCAAGAACAAGTACCCTCTACCGCGGATTGATGATCTGTTCGACCAGCTGACAGGAGCAGTGGTGTTCACGAAGATCGACTTGAGATTGGGTTATCATCAGGTAAAGGTGCGGAGGGAAGACATTCCATAGACAGCATTCAGGACTCGTTATGGTCACTACGAGTTCTTAGTGATGCCTTTTGGATTGACAAATGCGCCTGCTGTGTTTATGAACCTGATGAACAGTCTTCCACCAGTATCTGGACCAGTTCATGGTAGTCTTCCTCGACGACATCTTGGTGTATTCGAAGAGCTACGAGGAGCACGGAGAACACTTGAGGCTAGTGTTAGAGATGCTGAGACGTGAGAGGCTTTATGCCAAGCTGAGCAAGTACGAGTTTCTCCTAGATCGTGTCACTTTTCTTGGACACGTTATCTCAGAAGAAGGCATTTCGGTAGATCCCACGAAGATTTTGTCAGTAGAGACGTGGCCGACCCCTACCAACATCTCGGAGGTGAGGAGTTTCCTAGGACTTGTCGGATATTATCGGAGGTTCGTAGAGAACTTTGCAAGTATCGCAGAGCCGATGACCCGCTTGACCCGCAAGGAGCAGGAGTTCACCTGGACAGAGGAGTGTCAGACGGGGTTCAATGAGCTGAAGAAGCGTCTGACTACAGCACCCACCTTGACCATACCTTCTGGACCCGGAGGATTCGTGATCTATAGCGATGCGTCCGGGAAAGGATTAGGATGCATCTTGATGCAGCATAGGAAGGTTGTGGCCTATGCCTCTAGGCAGCTGAGGACCCATGAGAAGAACTACCCTATCCACGACTTGGAGCTTGCCGCAGTGATCTTTGCTTTGAAGCTTTGGAGGCACTACTTATACGGAGAGCGCGTGGAGATATTCATCGATCACAAGAGCCTGAAGTACGTCTACACCCAGAAGGACCTGAACCAGAGACAGAGATATTGGCTCGAAGTGATGACGGCCTTCGAGATCGAGCTACAGTACCATCCGGGAAAGGCCAATGTGGTAGCCGATGCTTTAAGCAGGAGACCCATGGCATTCTTCCTGACTACCTAATAACATCTGTTGAGAGATCTAGAACAGTTGGGTATATAGGTCATTATGCCCGGAGTAGACGGCCAGATGTCGAGTTTCTAGTTGTAATCGATATTAGTGGAGAGGATCAAGGATGCTTTGCCGACAGACGCCAGATTTCAGAGACTTCGAGAGAGGACAGAGGCTGGAGTACAGACAGGACTGCGTATACACGAGGACGGGACTTTAAGATGTGGAGATCGTCTCTATGTTCTGAATGGAGAGCTTCGTCAGGAGCTGATGATGGAGGCGCACAGTTCAACCTACTCTATTCATCCAGCAGGCACGAAGATGTACAGAGACCTGAGGCAGTGCTATTGGTGGCATGGGATGAAGAGGGAGATAGCCCGCTTTGTGGCAAAGTGTCTGGTGTATCGGCAAGTCAAGGCTGAGCATCAGAGTTCTGTCGGATTACTTCAACCACTCCCGATACCTGAGTGAAAATGAAAGCACATCACCATGGACTTCGTTACGGGTTTTCCGAGGAGTCCTAGTGGTCGCAATACGGTATGGGTAATCGTAGATCGACTTACTAAGTCTGCCCACTTTTTACCCTTCATAGTTGGGCAATCTACGGAGGTCTTGGCAGACATGTATATGAGGAAGATTGTGCGACTGCATGGAGTGCCAGTCAGTATAGTGTCTGACAGGGATACGAGGTTCACATCATACTTTTGGCGGAGTATGCAAGAGAGTCTTGGTACCCGCCTAATGTTCAGCACATCGTATCACCCGTAGACAGATGGCCAGTCCGAGCGCACCATTCAGACTTTGGAGGACATGTTGAGGGCATGCATGCTTGACTTCAACGGTTCATGGGAGGACCATTTGCATTTGGTCAAATTTTCCTACAACAATAGCTATAAAGCGAGCATTCAGATGGCTCCCTATGAGGCATTGTATGGCAGGAAGTGTCGTTCTCCAGTATGTTGGAGCGATGTAGGCGAGAGGCAGATTCTAGGGCCAGAGTTGGTCGTTCGTACAGTGGAGAAGGTGAAGAAGATCCAAGGGCATCTGCAAGCAGCTCAAGACAGGCAAAAGTATTGGGCTAATGTGCATCGACGACCCCTAGAGTTCCAGGTTGGAGATTATGTGTTCCTGAAGATCTTACCTACCCGAGGTACCATCAGATTTGGACGCAGAGGAAAGCTGAGTCCGAGGTACATCGGGCCATTCGATGTGTTAGAGCGCGTCGGAGAAGTTGCTTACAAATTAGCCTTGCCACAGACACTGGAAGGAGTTTATGACGTCTTTCATGTATCTCAACTGAGGAGGTATGCCAGATCCGAGTCATGTGCTTGATCACTCGGAGATCACCGTCGGGCAGAGTTTGTCATACCAGGAGGAGCCAGTAGAGATTCTGGACCGAAGCGAGAAGGTACTGCGAGGCCAGACTATCCCTCTAGTTCGTGTCGCATGGAGGCATCATGCACCAGGCGAATCGACCTGGGAATGAGAGGACAATATTCAGCAGCGTTTTTCCTATCTCTTCGAAGGCTTAGGTATGTAGTAGCATTTCAATTCAATCAATAGTTTTTTCCATATGTATGTTTTAATTTCGAGGACGAAATACTCTAATGAGGGTAGATTGTAAACCCCCTCGACCAAAATTTGGGTATAATTAGCTTAGATAGCATGATTAGGGTTAATCAGATGCAAATTAGAATTTATTACTTAGAGTTTTAATTATTGTGCAGTGTTTATATTACTTAGGACACCTTACCGTTGCTTCGATATTTAGAACATTACACTAGCTATTACCCTCAAACAAGTTCTATACACTTTGCCTAGACATACCAACCTACCATTCTGACCTTCGTGTAACTCACAGATACACATTTTTGTGCCTGATTTTAGTCGCACAAAAGTCGTTACAAACGTCCGTATGTAAATTTAATTAATTCCATATTTACGTTCTTTGTCCGTTCTAATCAAAATTGAGACCCAACATCAACCCGTTTTGACCAACCCCAATTATGACATTATTATACTCTAAGCGTACCACGCCCATGATGCTTGTGCCCACCCAATTTAGACTCTATGTATTTTTAAATTAATTTAGGAACACCCGGTGCATTAATTATAATTAAATTAATGTAGCGACCCAACCTCACTCAAACTAGATCCAACTCTAACCTAAACCCACACACACACCCTAAAGCCTCATACTAAACACTATACACCATTCTAGTCCACTACAAAATACCAAACATGGTGTTTTGTCACATTAAATCCTGAATTCCAATTTATGTGCAATTTCCTAATTGTTCAGGGGCTTTTATGCAATTAAGCAATGAGGTGCCCCCCTCTCATTGGCCCAACCACATGAAGAAGGGAACACCCTTCCTTTGACCGGTCCAATAATTTTTTCCCCCATTTTCATGTACTTTACATCACTTTTGGAGGACACATTCCAACCCCACATTTCAAATCCCTTAGATCCTAGCCACATGTGCAACATATAGAGGCTTCACACAACCCTAGAAAAACTATCCAGCCGGCCCTAATCGCAAGGCACCCCCCCTCTCTCTCTCCTATAAATATTACATGTTACATCACTTAAAACCTCACAAAAACCCAAACTACAAAGAGCTAAAACCCTAAAAATCCCAAAACCCACACAACCCGCAGCCTTCCCCGGACCATTCCCGCAGCCTTCCCCCGGCCAGCCACCGCCTCCGGCCACCCCCGAGATGGTCCCCCCTCCGACCAGCACCCACTCCACTACCTCCAGCCACCGCCACAGACTGTTGCTCCGCCTGCTGCAGCCGCCATCACCCCCGTCCTCACCATCGATCCAACACCCCGCAGCCCGAGCCGACCACCCGAACGTCCCCCGGAACGCCACTGCTACTCGGCCGGCCACCCCACTTCGACGAAGACCCGCCCATGCCGTCACCTCTGTCCCCGCCACAGCTCGCCCCCGGTCGCCACCGCAGCCGGCCGGCACAGCCCCCGCAGCGACAGCAATTGCTGACTGCCACTATTGCTGACAACTTTCCCCCACACTGCTGGAGCTCCGCCAGACCACCATCGTCGGCGACGACACGCCCGGCGGACCCACCTCGACCCCCTGGACACCAAGGTACCTACATAGTATACGTATATAGTATTATACATAGTATAGTTATATATATATTGTGTATATTGTGTATATACTAATAAATATACTATTATATGTATTCTATTTTTTTGGTATTTATGTATATACTTTCTATATATATACTGTATTTTGTTTTCTGTATATTTTGTATATAATAGATATATATATATATATATATATATATATATAGTATTATGCTATATGTATATACATAGTATTTATTATATACATGTATTCTAATAATTATATGTAGTGTATATAAATATATGTATATATATATAATTTATCTATTTAGTATATTTGTAGTGTGTATATTAGTGTAATAAATAAATATATGTATATATATATAAATATATATACTTTGTGTGTATTAATATAGTATATATTAGTATATATTATATATGAGTACATTATATATTGTGTGTATATACATATAAATATATATGTATTTAACTATATATATATGTTGTATATGTGTATTTATGTATATAAATTGTTATTTAAATATATATAAATATATATGTATATGTATTAAATTAAACATACGTATTTTATTATATTTAAATATGTATTTGTGTACATATATGTATATGTGTTATATATAAATATATGTACTACGTGGTCCAACTAGATGGACAGTCATGACCTTGCGTCAGTTTATTACTGCAAGTAGTGTGTCGTAATCATACTATTGTAGTGACTGATGTTGGTATTATTATATTATATATAGGATCCCTGGACCGTACAGGCGAGACTTCAGGAGCAGGATATTGACATTCGCAGCTAGAGGACTCAGGCAAGTATACCTTGCTGGATTACTGTTTAATTTAAATCATAACTATTGTATGATATCTGTTGCAATATACATATAACTGTGCGCGTCCGAGATTGACTCGGGTGCAGTCGACGAATGCGTCAATGAGTAGTGTACTTGACCTAGCTGCTAGCAGAATCACCTACTACTGTGAGGATATTCTGATATCTTTCTAGACCGTGACACTTGTACATGCATCACGATGGTAAATTCATGTTGGAATACAGGTCTGCGTATCCGACTAGCTATCAGTGCGTACAATATGCATCACAGATTAGTACATAATTTAGAGTGATTTAGTTAGATGAGACTTGGCATATAGATACGGGATATTCACGTCGTGTATTCGACTTGTGTATCCGCATTGGGCGGGAAGGACAACTGATAGGCGTATGGGATACACATATTGCACTCTATAGTATCCAGAGGAGCCACGAATCTGATGACTTCCTTTATTCAGATACCGCATTCTTCGGAGCAATACGGACATATTTATATTTGCAGATACCTCATTCTTCGGAATAATGGATGTTACATGGACAGATACCATGCTCTTCGGAGTATGGACGTTATGCCTACACCTACCCATACGTTCCAAGGTTGTCCTCACATTGCATTCAGCTAGATGGTTAGCACACCCCTTTACTTTATTCAGTACTATATATGGCATACATTTTTGTATCTTGTTACGTCCCTTTGAGGACCTGGTTCCCTTCCAGATTTGGACGAGACGTATTACCCTACTGTGTACGGACCTGGAGTGGAGACGAGGTACGCGCTCGAGGAGGAGCTAGAGGTGCTACCGTCAGAGTTTCCTTGATTACCTGGTAGGCCTTTCGCCTAGGACTGGAGCTTCTTATCTAGATAGCAGTTGCTCTAGTCGCACTCTTTATTTCTGTCTTTAGTACTCTATTTTTATCATTTGTAGTGGGTTTGTTCCCACCGAACATATTTGGTTTGTACTATGACATTTTGACTCTGCTCTTATTTTCTAGTATTTATTTTAGTGCTTCTTGTTGTATTGTGGATGAGATTAGACTTTGCCTGTTGTATGATAATATTAGACTTGTTAGATTTAGGACAGCGTAGCATGCTTCGCTTGCCATTGGCCAGCTGACACATCTCCGAGGATACCCATCCTAAGAGAGGTTACCCATCCTAATAAAGGTTACCCATCCAAATGGAGACTACCTATCATATGAAGGTCACCCATCGTATGGAGGTCACCCATCCTAAGGGAGGTAACCCATCCTATGGAGGTTATCCATCCTACGAGAGGTTACCCATCCTTAGAAAGGTTACCCATCCTATGAGAGGTTACCCATCCTAGGGAGGTCACCCATCCTACGAGAGGTTACCCATCCTACGAGAGATTACCCATCCTATGAAGGTCACCCATCCTAAGAGAGGTTACCCATCTCCAAGGGAGGTTACCTATCCTAATGGGGGTCACTAATCATAAAGGAGGTTACCCATCCAAATAGAGGTTACCCATTCTACGGAAGGTCACTCATCCTAAGGAAGGTCACCCATCCTATGGGAGGTCACCCATCCTATGGGAGGTCACCCATACTAAGAGATGTTACCCTTCCTAAGCTAGGTCACCCATCCTAAAGGAGTCATCCATCCTACGAAAGGTCCCCCATCCTAAGGGAGGTCTTCCATCCTATAGATGATCACCCATCCTAAGGGTGGTTACCCATCCTAAGGGAAGGATGAGGTTACCCATCCTATGCGAGAACACCCTTCCTAAGGGAGGTCACCCATCCTATGTTAGGTTACCCATCCTAAGGGAGGTCACCCATCCTATGCGAGGTAACCCATCCTAAGGTAGGTCACCCATCCTATGTTAGGTCACCCATCCTAAGGAGGTCACCAATCCTAAGCTAGGTCACCAACCTAAGAGAGGTCCTCCATCCTCATGGAAGTCACCCATCCTTTGGGAGGTGACCCATCCTACGGATCGTAGGATGGGTAACCTCCCATAGGATGGGTGACCTATAGGTTGGGTAACCTCTCTTAGAATGGGTAACCTCTGGTAGGATGGGTGACCTCTCGTAGGATGGGTAACCTCCCTTTTGATGGGAGATCTCCCATAGGAAGGGTGTCCTTCCTAGGATGGGTAACATCTCTTAGGATGGGTGACCTCCCATAGGATGAGTGACCTCCATTTGTATGGGTAACCTCTCTTAGGAATGGTAGTCTCCCTTAGGATGAGTGAGCTATTTCCCTTAGGATGGGTGATATACCGTAGGATGGGTGACCTTCATAGGATGGGTAACCTCTATTTGGATGGATAACCTCTCTTAGGATGGGTAACCTTCCGTAGGATGAGTGACCCATTTCCCTTAGGATGGGTGATATCCCATAGGATGGGTGACCTTCATAGGATGGTTAACCTCCCTTAGGATGGGTGACCTCCATTTGGATGGGTAACCTCTCTTAGGATCGGTAACTGCCCGTAGAATGAGTGACCTATTTCCCTTATGATGGATGATATCCCGTAGGATGGGTGACCTTCATAGGATGGATAACCTCCATTTGGATGGGTAACCTCTCTTAGGATAGGTAACCTCCCATAGGATGAGTGACATATTTCTTTTAGGATGGGTGATATCCCGTAGGATGGGTTACCCATCCTAAGGGAGGGATGATGTCCCCCATCCTACGCGAGGTCACCCATTCTAAGGGAGTTCACCCATCCTATGTTAGGTCACCCATCCTAAGGGAGGTCACTCATCCTATGTTAGGTCACCCATCCTAAGCGAGGTCACCAACCTAAGAGAGGTCCCCCATCCTCATGGAGGTCAACCATCCTTTGGGAGGTCACCCTTCCTAGGGAGGTTACCCATCCTAAGGGAGGTTACCCATTATACGGGAGGTTACACATCCTAGGGAGGTCATCCATCCTAAGGTAACCCATCCTACGGGAGGTCACCCATCCGATGGGTGACTTTCATATGATAGGTAACCTTTATTAGGATGGGTGACCTCCCATAGGATGGGTGACCTCCTGTAGGATGGGTAACCTCCCTAAGTATGGGTGACCTTTATATGATGGACAACCTCCCTTAGGATGGGTAACCTTTATACGATGGGTGACCTTCATATAATGGGTAACCTCCTTTAGGATGGGACACCTGCCGTAGGATGGGTAACCTCCCATAGGATGGATGACCTACCTTAGGATGGGTGTCCTATCGTATGATGGGTAACCTTTCAAGGTTGGGTGACATATTTGCCTTAGGATAGGTGACCTCCATTTGGATGGGTGACCTTCCGTAGGATGGATGACCTTCCGTAGGATGGGTTACCTCCCGTAGGATGAGTGACCTATTTCCCTTAGGATGGGTGACCTCCATTTGGAAGACCTTCCGTAGGATGGGTGACTCATATGATGGATGACCTCTCATAGGTTGGGTGACCTCCATTTGGATCGGTGACCTCCCGTAGGATGGTTGACCTCCATTTGGATGGGTGACCTCCCGTAGGATGGGTAACCTTCATAGGATGGGTAACCTCTCATAGGATGGGTGACCTCCCTTAGGATTGGTAACCTTTCGTAGGATGGGTAACCTCCCTAGGATGGGTGATCCCCCATAGGATAGGTAAACTCCCTAGGATTGGTGACCTCCCTAGGATGGGTAATCTCCATTGGATGGGTGACCTCCCTAGGATGGGTGATCCCCTGTAGGATGGGTAACCTCCCTAGGATAGGTGGCCTCCCTTATGATGGGTAAACTCCGTTAGATGGCTGACCTCCATTTGGATTGGTGACTTCCTTTAGGATGGGTGACCTCCCTTAGGATGGGTAACCTCCATTTGGATGGATAACCTCTCTTAGTATGGGTAACCTCTCGTAGGATGGGTGACCTCCATTTGGATGGGTACCTCTCTTAAGATGGGTGACCTCCCTTAGGATAGATAAACTCCCATAGGATGAGTACCTCCCTAGGATGGATAACCTCTCATAGGATGGTGTGACCTCCGTAGGATGGATGACCTCCCTAAGGATGGGTGACCTCCCATAGGATGGGTGACCTATAGGATGGGTGACCTCTCATAGGATGGGTGATATCCTGTAGGATGTTTAACCTCCCTTGGGATGGCTGACCTCTCGTAGGATGAGTAACCTCCCATAGGATGGGTGACTTTACTTTTCCTAGGATAGGTAACCTACGGAAGGGTGACCTCCCTTTCGATGGGTAACCTCCCTTGGGATGGCTGACCTCTCGTTGGATGGGTAACCTCTCGTAGGATGGGTAACCTCCTTTGGGATAGCTGACCTCTCGTTGGATGGGGTAACCTTCCTAAGTATGGGTGACCTCCCTAGGATGGGTAACCTCCATTTTGAGATGGGTAACTCCCTTGGGACGGCTGACCTCTTGTAGATTGGTGACCTCCCATAGGATGGGAGACCTCCCTTAGGATGGGTGACCTTCCTAGGATGACCTCCTTAGGATAGGTGACCTCCCGTAGGATGGGTGACCTCCGGATGGGTAACCTCCTTAGGATGGGTAACCTCTCGTAGGATGGGTGACCACCCTAAGTATGGGTGACCTCCCTTTGGATAGGTGACCTCCTTTTAATGGGTGACCTACCTTTAGATGGGTAACCTCCCTAGGATGGGTGACCTCTCGTAGGAGGGGTGACCTCCTTAGGATGGATAACCTCCCATAGTATGGATAACCTCCCTAAGTATAGGTGACCTCTCGTAGGATGGATAACCTCTCTTAGGATGGGTGACCTCCCGTAGGATGGGTGACCTCTCATAGGTTGGGTAACCCATCTTAGGATGGGTGACCTCCCGTAAGATGGGTGACCTCCTAGTATGGGTAACCTCCCATAGGATAGGTGACCTCCGGATGGGTAACATCCCTTAGATGGGTAACCTTCCTAAAGATGGGTGACCCCCCTAGGATGGGTAACCTCCCTTTGGATGGATAACCTGCCTAAGGATGGGTAACCTCCCAAGGATGGGTAACCTCCCTTTGGATGGATGAACTCCCATAGGATGGGTGACCTTCCTTAGGATGGGTAACCTCCCTTAGGATAGGTGACCTCTCGTAGGATGGATGATATCCCATAGGATAGGTGATATCCTATAGGATGGGAAACCTCTCGTAGGATGGGTGACCTCCGTAGGATAGGTGACCCCCCTTAGGATGGGTAACCTCTATTTGGATGTGCGATATCCCGTAGGATGGATAACCTCCCTAGGAAGGGTAACCTCCCTTAGGATGGGTGACCTCCCGTAGGATGGGTGACCTAACATAAGATAGGTAACTACCCTTAGGATGGGTGACCTCCCTCCCTAGGATGGGTGAATTCCCTAGGATGGGTGACCTCCCGTAGGATAGGTAACCTCCCTTAGGATGGGTGACCTTCATATGATGGGTGACCTCCCGTAGAATGGGTGACCTCCCGTAGGATAGGTGACCTCCCTTTTAAATGGGTGACTTTACTTTTCCTAGGATAGGTAACCTTCCTAAGTATAGGTGACCTCCCTTAGGATAGGTAACCTACATACGGATGGGTGACCTCCCGTAGGATGGGTGACCTCCCTTAGGATGGGTGACCATCATAGGATGGGTGACCACCCGTAGGATGGGTGACCTTCCTAGGATGGGTAATCTCTATTTAGGATGGATGACCTCCCGTAGGATGGGTAACCTCTGGATGGGTGACTTCCCTTAGGATGGGTAATCTCCCTTAGGATGGGTGACCTCCAGTAGGATGGGTGACCTCCCTTAGGATGGGTAACCTCCGGATGGGTGACCTCCCTAAGTATGGCTGACCTATCGTAGGATGGGTAATCTCCCTAAGTATGGGTGACCTCCCTAGGATGGGTGACCCCCCTAATAATCTGTGACCTCCCGGAGGATAGTTAACCTCTCATAGGTTGGGTAACCTCCCTAAGGGTGGTAACCTCCGGATGGGTGATATCCCGTAGGATGGGTAACATCCCTAGGATGGGTGACCTCCAATAGGATGGGTAACCTCCCAAGTATGGGTTACCTCCCATAGGATGGGTAACCTCTCTGAGGATGGGTAACCTCTCGTAGGATGGGTGACCTACCATTTGGATGGGTAACCTCCCTTAGGATTGGTGACCTTCATAGGATGGATAACCTCCATACGATGGGTGACCTATATATGATGGTAACCTCCCTTAGGATGGGTGACCTTTATAAGATGGGTAACCTCCATACGATGGGTGACCTTCCTTAGGATCGGTAACCTCTATACGATGGGTGACCTTCCTTAGGATAGAAAACCTACCAAAGGACGAGTAACCGCCATACAATGGATGACCTTTATAGGATGGGTAACCTCCCTAAGGATGGGTGACCTTCATAGGATGGGTAACCTCCTTAGGATGGGTGACCTCCCTTAGGATGGGTGACCTCCCTAGGATGGGTGACCCCCCAGGATGGGTAACCTCCATACGATGGGTGACCTCCGGATGGGTGACCTCCATTAGGATAGGTGACCCCTCATATGATGGGTAACCTTCCTTAGGATGGTTGACCTTCATAGGATGGGTAACCTCCCTTAGGATGGGTGACATTCATACGATGGGTAACCTCTATACGATGGGTGACCTCCGGATGGTGACCTCCCTAGGATGGATCACCTCACGTAGGATGGGGTGACCTCCCTTATGATGGGTAACCTCCATTTGGATGGGTGACCTTCATAGGATGGGTAACCTCCCTTAGGATGGGTGACCTCCCTTATGATGGTTGACCTAACGTAGGATGGGTGACCTCCCTTAGGATGGGTGACTTAACATAGGATGGGTGACCTCCCTTAGGATGGGTAACCTTCCTTAGGATGGGTTACCTTCATAGGATGGATAACCTCCATCGATGGGTGACCTTCATTTGGATGGGTAAGCCTCCATACGATTGGTGACCTTCATATGATATGTAACCTCCCTAGAATGGGTAACCTCCATTAGGATGAGTAACCTCTATTTGGATGGGTGACCTCCCGTAGGATGGTGTGTGTAACCACCGAGGAAGTCCTGGAAATATGGATAGGTGACATTCCCTAGGATGGTCCTGGGAACGTAGGATGGGTGACCTCCCATAAGATGGGTGACCACCTAGGAAGTCCTTGGAACGTAGGATGGGTAACCTCCTTTTGGATGGATGACCTCCTTTTGGATGGATGACCTCCCGTAGGATGGATGACCTCCCTTAGGATAGGTGACCTCCTATAAGATGGGTAACCTACCTTAGGATGGGTAACCTCCTACTGGTAATATACCAAAGGATTGGTTACCTCCCTAGGATGGGTGACCTCCATAGGATGGGTGACCTCTCGTAGGATGGGTGATATAACGTATGATGGCTAACCTCCTTTAGGATGGGTGACTCTCCGTAGGATGGGTGACCTTCCGTAGGATGGATAACATCTCTTAGATTGGGTAACCTCCCTAGGATGTGTGACCTCCCGTAGGATTGTAACCTCCCTAGGATGGGTGACCTCCCGTAGGATGGGTGGCCTCCCGTAGGATGGGTAACCTACCTAGGATGGGTGACCTCTATTTGGATGGGTAACCACCCGTAGGATGGATGACCTTTCTTAGGATGGGTAACCTCTCGTAGGATGGGTATCCTACAGTAGGATGGGTGACCTCCCTAGGGTGGGTGACCTCCATTTGGATGGGTGACCTCCCTTAGGATGGGTAACCTCCCTAGGATGGATGACCTCCCTAGGATCGATAACCTCCTAGGATGGGTAACCTCCCTAAGTATGGGTGACCTAACTAAGGATGGATAACCTCCTTTAGGATGGGTGACCTCTCTAGGATGTGTAACCTCCATTAGATGGGTGACCTCTCTTATGATGGGTAACCTCTCGTAGAATGGGTAACCACCCATAGATTGGGTGACCTCCCGTAGGATGGGTGACCCCACGTAGGATGGGTAACCTCCATTTGGATGGGTAACCACCCCGTAAGTTCGATAACCTTCCTAGGATGGGTTACCTCCCTTAGGATGGGTAAACTCCCATAGGATGGGTAACCTCCGGATGGGTGACCTCCCGTAGGATGGGTGACCTCCCATAGGATGGGTAACCTACCTAGGATGGGTGACCTCCCTTAGGATGGGTAACCTCCTTAGGTTACCCATCATAGGGAGGTAACCCATTCTACGGGAGGTCACCTATCCTACGGAGGTTTCCTATCCTAAGGAAGGTCTATCCATCCTAAGGGAGGTCACCTATCATACCCGAGGTCACCCATCCTAAGGGAGGTTACCCATCCTAAGGGAGTTCACCCATCCTAAGGGAGGTTACCAATGTAGAAGCATGAAATACGCTGGGGAATTATACGCATATTATACAAATCCCCAAATACATGAAGTCTCTCTCCGCATAAAACAGAGCTTCAAGGCTGTGTGGCGTAAAATATGGCTTCAAAGCTGTATGCGTAAAACAGAGCTTCAAGGCTGTGTGGCATAAATTGTGGCTTCAGAGCTGTACACGTAAAATAGAGCTTCAAGGCTGTGTGGCATAAAATATGGCTTCAAGGCTGTTCCGCGTAAAGCAGAGCTTCAAAAGCTGTCCGCGTATAGTAGAGCTTCAGAGCTATCCGCGTAAAGCAGTGCTTCAAGGCTGTGTGGCGTAAAAGGTTGCTTTACCTTCCTGCCTAAAGTTTAAAATACGTTTGTTTTTAATGCAGGATAGAGTTGTACGAGGAACTCTTTGTATTCCTCGGATGAATTTGTCAGACAAATCAGTGAACCTGACATCTGACAAAAGTACTGCACGATGATCGAAAGGACGGCTGTGATAATGATTTTGCACAGAGACCCAGGTTGTCATTTAGTGACATATTCTTGATACAAGTCATTTTTACGCATTCAAAGAATACGTTGCCTATTTTACATGGGCAGAAATGAGTTTTACGCTCAAGATAAGACAAAATCAGACGCCATGTCAAAAGCTGTTTCTTGCACAGAACTCGAGGCATATCTCGGCATTTAATACACGAGATTGAGGCATATCTCTGCATTTAATGCACGTGATTTCGTTCTATTTTTTAAAATTTGTCATGACTGCAAAAGCTAAGACTGGGACAAATACGTTCGCATCACCAACCTTGCATTTTATGCCAACCAAGCTATTTTCAACTCTAGGAGTACGTCGTATGCTATCTTCTCGAAATACGCCAACTCGGCTATATTTGCAAAGGTACGTGATAAGGCTATTTAGCCCAGAATACGCTCAAAATCTCAGTCGTGAAGGATAATTAGCTATTTTACGCTGGTTATCTATTATTCTTGAATCATCAAGTTTTACGCCAACCATCTTTTAGCTTTTTACGCCAACCGCAGCGTAAAGGAAGTCTTCTTCTTCACATTTTGGCCTTTTATGCCAACAAGACAGTTCTTTGGCTTTTATGCCAACAAGACAGTCACTTGGCTTTTATGCCAACCATCTTTACGCAGGGGCAGTTACCTACGTGGCTTGCATACCATGATCTTCGAGAAGCGGTTATACGCGTTACCTTATAAAGGGATACGTGTCATATGCAGATTGAGAAGATTATTTGAACGTGGGTAGCATTTATCATAACCGCAGCGTAAAGGAAGTCTTCTTCTTCACAGTTTGGCTTTTACGCCAATAAGACAGTTATTTGGCTTTTTACGCCAATAAGACAGTTATTTGGCTTTTTATGCCAATCATTTTTACAAGGGGCAGTTACCTACGTGGCTTGCATGCCACGATCTTCGAGAAGCAGTTATACGTGTTACCTTATAAAGGAACACGTGTCATACACAAATTCAGAAGATTATTAGAACGTGGATAGCAGTTGTCATAACCGTAGCGTAAAAGATGCAACTTTCTTCACAGTTTGGCCTTTTACGCCAACAAGACAGTTACTTGGCTTTTACGCCAACTAGACAGTTATTTGACTAATCTCTATAAATAGAGACCCCTGGTCACAAGCACAAGCAGAAGCACAGGGCATAATCACAATCAGATCAGAGAGAGAAAAGAGCACAGACAGAGAGTTTTGCTGACAACTTTGGCAACAGGAATTTGATCCTACTTGCAACTTTCCTTTGACCGGCTTTTGCCTTCAGTTCAAAGAAAGTTTGAAGCTTCTTCTTCTTCTACAATAATTTTTCATCATCGTGTGGTCCAAGGAACAAAATGATCGACCGCAGATCAGACTTCTATAGCAATACTTTCCCAGAATCATTTTATTGTACTCAACATCCTCGTATAGGATTAATTGTACTTTTCTCTTTTCTCGTTTGTAAGCAAAAGTTTCATACAAACATTTTATTTATCTAAACAAGAATGGCGACTCTACTGGGGATGACTTTCTCCTCTGACGAGAAAGCAATTGCTCAACACGATGCTGTATCCATCGGATCAACGAAGAAGACTTTGGTCGTCCAGATCAACCAATCTGCCTATGAAGACATGCTTCATGCCGGGGTAGCTCTCATTCCTCCTCTGTCTAAAACAACAGGAAGCTGCGTAAAGTGTGGATGCCTAAGACGTCCTCTACCCTTCCTGTAAGCTCTCACTCACTGATCAGTAAGGTTGTGACGACACAGCCAACATGCCCTGTACGTAAAAATTTGTCTCCTGTCTGTGATGTGGTAAACAAGACTTCTGGCAATGCCTCAGTGCCAATCCAGAAGTCTCAGACGCGCCCTGCAAGTAAAACTTTGTCTTCCGTTTGTAATATGGTAGACAACACTTCTGGCAATGCCTCAGTACCAATCCAGAAGTCTCAAACACGCCTTGTGCATAAAATTTTGTCTCCCGTTTGTAACGTGGCAAACAAGACTTCTGGCGATGCTCTAGTGCCAATCCAGAAGTCTCAGACGCGCCCTGCGCATAAACCTTCGTCTCCCGTCTGTGATATGGTAGACAAAATTTTCGACAAGGCCTCAGTGCCAATTCAGAGATTTCAAACACGCCCTACGCGTAAAATTACATCTCCCGTCTATGAGGAGGCAGATGTACCCTTTGATCACATCAAAGGAAATCAAGTGGCGAATCCTTCAACCTCTAAGCTTTTATGCCCACAAGAGAAGAAAGTTCCCACTTTACAGACTACGCGTGACGCTGAAGGCTGTTGGAGGACTTTCCCTATTTTATGCGAACCTATGCAGAAATCCAAATTATGCCAGGATAGGTCTGTCCGCGTAAAGAAGACTCGTTTTACGGGAAGATACGCTCCTCAGACAGATGATGGATCATATGCTACTCATATGGGTGAACTGTTGTATTCCTATGGCAGAGAAAGGGTTATGGTTCCTAATCTCCATATTCCTACTGATGTAAAAAGACAGAATAAGCCTTCTTCTTCTTCCTCTGGTAATCCCCCTGATTTGCGTGATTTCTTGATCCAGAAACGCAAAGACAGGGGATCTCCTAATATGTCTATTATACCCCCTAGAGAACATTGTTGTAATAGTCATATGGTTGTAATTAACTGTTGCTATTCTAAAGCAAAACGGTCAGTTTTTGATTGAACTATACTTTGTCATTACAGGAAGAAGAACCAATATTTGCGTCAGTAAACATGGCTTCGCATATCCCTAGACGAAGGTCGAGTTCAAGACGTCATCCCTCTAGAACTCCAAGCCAAAGGAGATTTGACAGACTCATCGAGACTTTTGAAGAAGGTGTTTTTTTGAAACACTCGTTCGAGGTCACGACGATCAGCTTCATATTCTTTAGATTTCGATACTGGGAGTCGCCAGTTTTCTGAATTTGATGCTGGAAGTATAGATTCAATCTCTACGGAGATCTATACTAATCCCTCAGTGGCATATAGGGAAATGGGAGTTTATGTTGTTGGAGACGAACATGAAGAAGCTTCCCCATCAGGAAGTACTGAACAATGCATCATTGTATTGGAAATATCACTTAAGGAGATGCATACCATGATGGAGAGTATGCACCAAATGATGGTAACTCAATATACACCTGCAATAGCTCAAACACCTATTCCTCCGACTCAACTACGTATGGGGGTAGATATACCACCAACCAATGCAAGCCAAGAGCCTGTTCAAAACCAAGAATCAGCTGCTCCTCAAACTCTTAACCCGGAGAATGTATTATCTCGTGTTGGAGTTATAATACATCCAATCTCTCACCTCTCTGCTGTCCCTTTCCCAACTGAAGATCCAATACAAGCAGTTCGGGAATTGAAAGCCCAATTTGATGCTTTGAAACATAAAGATCAGCTCAAGAAGTTGGGAATTAACCAGCCATATCCAGCTGTCTGGGATGAGATCCCTTTTCCGCCAAAATATAAACCACAGGCTATGGTTTTGTTTGATGGAAAGACGTCGCCAAGCCAGTATATGAACTACTTCAGCATGATGACGATATTGTTGCAAGAAAATGATGCCCTTCTCATTCGAGTATTTAAAGGCTGTCTGTCTGGAGTAGCTTACCAATGGTATCGTAGTCTATCTGACAACTGCATTACTTCTTTTGAAGATTTCAAGACTCTATTCTTCGCTCGATTCTATGAGAGAGGAATGGACATGTCTATGTCATCACTCATTGAAGTAAAGCAGAAGGAAAAAGAAAACGTTCGTACATTTATTGAACGCTTTCGTCAGGCTACTTTACAGATGCCTCCTGGAGTTCCCGATTCTGCCTTGGTAGACATTTGCAGAAAGAACCTACTTCTACTGATCTCAGTATTCACGGGACCATATCAGTTCCATGATTGGCCCTCATTTATCATATCGGCAGTAGCCGCTGAAGATAACTGTCGGAAGGCTCGTGACAACAGAATCATGATATCTACCTCTGATAGAGGGAAGCGGTCATCCTCCAATAATGACCATACTCGTAGTTCAAAAGGAAAGGAAGCCCTGGCAATCAACACGTCCAGACAAAATACTGCGGTAACTACGCAGACGAATCCTGGAACTTCTAGACCTAAAGAAGAATATTCTATTGACGACGATGATATTCCAAGCATATTTGATTGTCTAGTCAAAAGTGGCAAGCTTACTCTACCAGAGATAAAGCGTCCAAATAAAGTCGGCAGTACAAATAATCCTAAGTACTGCATTTTTCACAGATACATACATCACCCCACAAATGCGTGCTATGTACTAAAAAGGAAAATCCAGGAGTTGATCGACGCCAAAGCCATAACTTTGCGTAATAACGAGAAGACGGTCACTGCAAATATGATCTCGCTCTAATTTGGCAAATTTCCCCCTCAAGAAGTACCGGATGGTGTCGTACCTATTCCATGGGCAATGATGAATATTGTTAATCTCCCTCCTACCAGGGGTCAAAATTAAGATTTAGTGCCCCTAACTAACAAGCGTGGAGAGATCATGTGGGTTCACCTTGATCTAGTATCAAAAATTGAGGAAGAGACCAAAGCTGCTAAAGTTAAGTCTAAGAAGAACTCAAGATGTAAACCATGCCATATGGTTGGAATATCCCCGGTATCGGACAAAGAGGATTTAGCAAGCAGAGCACGGTCAGGGAAAGCCTATCTCAAAGAATACGGAGGGAATCAGGAAGAAGTAACGACATACACTTCAGCTACCAAACCTCCAGAGTCTGAACCTGTAATACCAGAGGCAGGTCCTTCCAAACCAACTTCTGTGGACAAAGGCAAACAAAAGAAAGTTTGTTTCGATAAACCTCTGAATAATATTCAAAACAAAGGTTTAGAAAAATCATATAACTTTGACATCTTGGCTCAGTTGGCTAATACTCCAGCCAGATTGTCCATTTTTGAGCTACTTCGGTTATCCAAAGACACTCGTCAAGCCTTGAGTGAAGCATTAATGCAAGCAAGTATATGCTTGACTCAGCTCAAGTCCTTTGATAAAGAGCCTGTGGCATATGTCACGACCCGATTCTGTAGAATCGTTGGGGCATCCCCAGAATCGTGATGCCGTGCGGGCCTGGGGTTGCGCCCGCACAAGGCTAAAGTATTTTGCATAACAAGCACATATTCAGAGTACCCAAATAAATTAAAACACAGATTTGAAACATGGAAAAGTTCTCTTTATTGATAATGAACATCTATTACAAACTCTTGAATGAGTCAGCTAATATGCCACACGGGCTTACAAAAGAGATGACTCAAAATGAGATAGCAGTCCTGTACATTATATCCCTTTACTAAACTTCAAAAGATATAGACCTCCAGGCTGGAGGACGGCTTTGCCACGGAGCTGCATTTGTGTATGAAGAGTTGCAAGCTCCCGATTCTTCAAGTACATCAAGGGGCGCGGTGAAGATGCGCCAACAGCTGGACTGGATCGGGAAGACGACTTCGGCTCCTCGCTCGGTTTGCCTTAGTGCGGAGAACCTGTTTCAACGAGGGTCAGCATATCGAAACATGCTGGTGAAGGCGAGCTAGCCTGACTATGCCAATCAACACATTGTTTTAATGAAGCATGCATATTTTGTGGGTTTCTATCTTGCCTTAGTTCATTTACAAGTAAGCTGTATATAGAATTACTGAAAATGAATGTGCCACCGTTCGGTAGATTTTACCTGCCCGTCTGATTCACCTGCACAATACTTACCATGCCTTCCCTGCCACGGAGACACAAGTTAGTTTGCAACAGGTTTAAATATATAATAGATCACTGGCGTATGCCATAAAGGACACTAGTCATAGACGAGAATGGTTTACAGCAAAAGTATAGTGGGTGCCATAAGCCATCTCGCCTAGTACAGTTGACTATACAGTAGAGTTCCGTCCGGACCGGATCGGTGCCAGTGCCCCAGCGACCGTCCGCAGAAACCAGTTACCTTGTGCACAAGTTATCCGTGATCGAACGGTATGTTTACTAAGTTAACAGTTCATGCAGTTGTGGCAACAGTAGTACGGAACAGTGAACAGTTCATACAGTTTAGGCAACACGAGTACAGGACAAGCAATCGTATAAGACAAGTAACAATTTATGATTTATTCCCAAACGAACAAGCATGCAGTTCAGTATCCGTTCATGAAGTTATTGACAAGCATAATGAACCAAGTCTATTCTCTTTTATCTTGGTTTCTTTTAGTTATTACTTGGTATCGTTTGATCGGGGCAAGAAGAGTTCAAGCTTTTAGGGTGTGAAGCTTGGAAGCAGGGCTAGCTAATCGGGTTGGTAGCCACTCACTTAGTATTCGGAAGGGAGAAGGAAAGAGGCACTTCACGACTCCGCTCGCAAGCCGCCTACTGCACGTTCACCTGCATCACGAATAGCTCGATCAATATTCTTTTCTCTCTTTCCAATCTCGGAATTGAAGTGCAGTTCAATGAACGAAAACAATGAAAACCATCGAAACTGTTCAAGGAAAACAAGCAAATCCCAAAAACCAACTCACAGCACGAAAGCAACAAGCGACATCGAAAACCGAGGCAATAAAAGATAGCAGCGGAGAGGTCCCTCCTGACTCTGCCGCTAAGCCGATCCTTGGGGTGCGGTCCACTGAATATGGGAATCGATTCCGAAGAAATAAATCCATAACGAGGACGAGTTCTTAATTCAATTTATCCCGATCGAACGATACCGTCTTGTGTTTCTTAGCCGCGCTCTCCGCACCGGGAGAACGGGACGCTACATCCTACCCAACCAATTGGAAGTTTCATCCCAAAACTTAAGAATAGGACCTACCGTTAGGGAGCATCACGTTGCGGGCGACGGTTATTGAGGTGGCTCAATGGACAGTCACGAACAGTATGGTTTGCTTCGCCGCACACTAAGCATAACCCAAGTTTCAGGCGACACTTATCTATTGCGTGCCCCGGCCGCCTGCAGAAGTGACATACTTTGTCTGACTTTTTGCCATCATTGTTCGGATGCTTTGCAGCATTGTTTCCTCTGTCGTTGCTTTGGCGTTTGTGACTGTAGGTATGCACAGCGCCGGCAGGAACGTGAGGATAATGCGGTTTAAGCGATAGGGCGTGATTCATGACTTCACGCATTGTACGATACTGATGAACGGCTACGTGCGAATGGATGGCAGGGCGTAGTCCACCTTCAAACCTTCTAGCTCGACTCGCTACATCAGGTAAATAGGCCCTAGCAAATTTAGAGAGTCGGTTGAATTCGGCGGAGTACTCTTTAACTGTCATGCCGCCTTGCCTCAGTTGCATGAACTCGTTCTCCATCTGACGTTGTACTGGAGGGGGTACAAACTCCTCTTCGAATGCAGCACAAAAAGTCGTCCACGCGATCGCCTCCTCTCCATGATCAAATTGGAGAGATCATCGATGCATGTCCCACCAATCGTACGTGTTGAGGCAGAGCTGTAGTTGCGCGCAGGAGACACGCTTCTCTTCGGGGACCTCTAGCAGAGCGAAGTGATCTTCAAGTTCGGACAACCAATCTAGAGCTACGACTGGGTCCTCAGTCCAGTTGAATGGGGTGTTGCAGACTTTCTTGAAGTGGCCAAAGTCGAAGGCAGTCACGTCCCTCGCCCTTGGAATATGCGGCATCTCTACTTCAAGCACGGGCTCTTCCACCGGAGTCGGCGCTCTTGCCGTGGAATGGTTGAAAGCTAAAGTCTGAACGATCTGTTGCAGGGCATCCACCTGCTTTTGCTGGACTGAGAATCGTGCTTCTATATTGTCTTAAAACTTGAGCTGACTCTCCTCCGCCCGCTTCTCGGCCCGTTCGTAGCGAGCCTCGTCCCTTTGTTGGTTTTCCTCCAACATTCGCAATATTCGCTGGATGGGATCGATGCTTGGCATGGCTCGCTGGCTCCTTGAACTTCCCGAAGTGCCCGAACTACTTTCTTGGCTTTGCATTTCGTTTGGTGTTTGCGCTGCAGATTACGCTGGAGCCATTCCTTCAAAAGAAGGTAAATTACATTAGGATCATAATATATTATGGACTTATTACATGAACGTATCTCATTTGGCCTAGCGAGTTCAAGAGTTCATACCAGAATTTGATCGTTAAAGGAACTTTTCCAGTACGAGTCTAAGGAACTTGAATCTGTGCTCTGATACCACTATGTCACGACCCAATTTCGTAGAATCGTTGGGGGCGTCCCCCGAATCGTGATTCTGTACGGGCCTGGGGTTGCGCCCGCACAAGGCTAAAGTATTTTGCATAACAAGAACATATTCAGAGTACGCAGATAAATTGAAACACATATTTGAAATATGGAAAAGTTCTCATTATTGATAATGAACATCTATTACAAACTCTTGAACGAGTCAGCTAATATGCCGCACGGGCTTACAAAAGAGATGACTCAAAATGAGATAGCAATCCTGTATATTATATCCCTTTACTAAACTTCAAAAGATATAGACCTCCAGGCTGGAGGACGGCTTTGCCACGGAGCTGCATTTGTGTATGAAGAGTTGCAAGCTCCCGGTTCTTCAAGTACTTCAAAGGGCACGGTGAAGATGCGCCAACAGCTGGACTGGATCGGGAAGACGACTTCGGCTCCTCGCTCGGTTCGCCTTAGTGCGGAGAACCTGTTTCAATGAGGGTCAGCATATCGAAACATGCTGGTGAAGGCGAGCTAGCCTGACTATGCCAATCAACACATTATTTTAATGAAGCATGCATATTTTGTGGGTTTCTATCTTGCCTTAGTTTATTTATATGTAAGCAGCATATAGAATTAGTGAAAATGAACGTGCCACCGTTCGGTGGATTTTACCTGCCCGTCTGATTCACCTGCACAATACTTACCATGCCTTCCCTGCCACGGAGACATAAGTTAGTTTGCAACAGGTTTAAATATACAATAGATCACTGGCGTATGCCATAAAGGACACTAGTCATAGACGAGAATGGTTTGCAGCGAAAGTACAGTGGGTGCCACAAGCCATCTCGCCTAGTACAGTTGACTATACAGTAGAGTTCCGTCCGGACCGGATCGGTGCCAGTGCCCCAGCGACCGTCCGCAGGAACCAGTTACCTTGTGCACAAGTTGTCCGTGATCGAACGGTATGTTTACTAAGTTAATAGTTCATGCAGTTGTGGCAACAGTTGTACGGGACAGTGAACAGTTCATACAGTTTAGGCAACACGAGTACAGGACAAGCAATCGTACAAAACAAGTAACAACTTATGATTTATTCCCAAATGAACAAGCATGCAGTTCAGTATCCGTTCATGAAGTTATTGACAAGCATAATGAACCAAGTCTATTCTCTTTTATCTTGGTTTCTTTTAGTTATTACTTGGTATCGTTTGATCGGGGCAAGGAGAGTTCAAGCTTTTAGGGTGTGAAGCTTGGAAGCAGGGCTAGCTAATCGGGTTGGTAGCCACTCACTTAGTATTCGGAAGGGAGAAGGAAAGAGGCGCTTCACGACTTCGCTCGCAAGCCGCCTACTGCTCGTTCACCTGCATCACGAACAGCTCGATCAATATTCTTTCCTCTCTTTCCAATCTCGGAATTGAAGTGCAGTTCAATGAACGAAAATAATGAAAACCATCAAAACCGTTCAAGGAAAACAAGCAAATCCCAAAAACCAACTCAAAGCACGAAAGCAACAAGCGACATCGAAAATCGAGGCAATAAAAGATAGCAGCGGAGAGGTCCCTCCTGACTCTGCCGCTAAGCCGATCCTTGGGGCGCGGTCCACTGAATATGGGAATCGATTTCGAAGAAACAAATCCATAATGAGAATGAGTTCTTAATTCAATCTATCCCGATCGAACGATACCGTCTTGTGTTTCTTAGCCGCGCTCTCCGCACCGGGAGAACGGGGCGCTACAACATGTCCTCAATGCCATAGTGTGATGGAAGTAGTCCCTAACATCACTTTCACTCAAGAGGATATGTTGTTAAAATATAACAAACATGACAAACCTCTTTATTATACTGGATACGTTGGCTCCATTGAGGTAGACCGGATTCACATAGATTCGGGATCGTCAATCAGTATTATCCCTCATAGTCTGCTGAGACCATTGAGAATTACTACCAGTGAACTGGCTTACACTACCACTATAATTTTGGGCTTCAACGCCAGGAAAAGCAGACCATTGGGAAAGATTCGCCTAAGAATCTAGATTGGTGATCTGAGATCATTGGCTACATGCTATGTCATTGATTCGGAGGTATCTTACAATATTCTATTAGGTAGACCATGGATCCATGATCACAATATTGTTTCTTAAACTCTATATCAATGTTTCAAATATGTAGATGCTCAAGGAACAGTAAAAATAGAATTTGCTGATCTCAATCCGTTCAAAGGAGTGGAATCCTACTATTCTGATGCCCTATTGTACACTCAAGACTATATGAAAGAGGTGTCAGGCAAAATGGAGGAAGAATCCCACCAGGAGCCAGGAGAACCATCTGCTGAGCAACCTTTGTCGATCCAAGTGAAAGGGCGGATTACCCGTCCGAAAGTCTCGGAACCTATGACTATTCACTTGGGCAAAACAAAGTCTGGAGGGGGAAATGATCCTCTAGTGATCAATCTGAACAAGAAACCTCCACCTTTGGTCATTGACCTTAGGCGCAACAAGCAGTCAGCTGATATAAATATAATCGGGGACGTGTTTGCTCATGATAATAAAGATTCTCATTTCCAGTATACTGACGCCCAATTTCCTAATTAGGAATTTTCTCCTCATAAAGATATAGAACCCATAGCACAAAAATTCTTGGAAGCTATATACTTCTATCATCCATATGTGTGGGAAGTAGCGTCAATATCTAATATCGTCATGACATATGAGCCACATGAAGATTCTATCTTTATTGTTCCACCTACTCGCAACGATCAGCATCCAATAGTCTTCGGTCGAATGTAGAATAGATCGATTGTACAAGAAGAATCTCCCGAGTCTGATGTTGGGAAAATGTAAATCCACAGATATAGCCCACATGCTTTAAAGATTATTTAAAACATAGGTTATGATTTGAAGTTGAAACATGGCCTCAATTATGGAAAAGGTAGACGAATACCGTTGTATGGTGATCCTTACTGTCAATGAACTTAT
Organism: Iris macrosiphon; assembly: GCA_036927795.1. Classification (NCBI taxonomy): domain Eukaryota; kingdom Viridiplantae; phylum Streptophyta; class Magnoliopsida; order Asparagales; family Iridaceae; genus Iris; species Iris macrosiphon. The sequence continues at coordinate 35,276 of JAYESA010000008.1, forward strand.
TTTGGGCTAGGCTACCACATCTCTTGTAATTCCAAACAACTTTGAGTCATGTGATGAGACCATTTACTCTGCTCAAGATGATTTGTCATCCTCCGATTCAGATGATAAATTTGAACTGGCATTATCAGTAAATATGGTGTTGACAGATTTCCTCAAACCAGAGGAACAAGAATATGAACCATTTAAATATGAATCTTGGGCACAGTAAATAGATACATAATAGGAACTCTGGTTCGAACAAAAAGAACCACCTACTGAAGACGAGGTTATCCAAGTCAATGTTGGGGATGAATTTTCACCAAAGCCAATATTTATCAGTAATAATCTTTCTAAGGAAGAAAGAGAAGAAATGATCCAGCTGATAAAAGGATATATCGATGTCTTTGCTTGGAATTATGAGGATATGCCAGGCCTTGATCCAAAAGTGGCTACCCATAAACTCAATATATTATCTAATTCAAAGCCTATAAAGCAACACCAATGCCGGTTTTGCCCAGATATGATGGATGTCATTGAAGCTAAAATTAAGAAATTAATAGTCTGTGGGTTCATCCTGGAAGAACAACATCCTGATTGGGTCGCTAATGTTGTCCCAGTTATGAAGAAAAATAGAAAAGTGCGTGTTTGCATCGATTTCCGAGATCTAAATGCGGCTTGCCCTAAAGATGAATTCCCTCTTCCCATTACAGACGTCATAATCGATAATACATGTGGTTTTGAGCGCATGTCTTTCATGGACGGATTTTTAGGATACAATTAAATTAAAATAAATCCTGAAGATGAGAAGCATACTGTATTTCGTACACCATTAGGTGTATATTGCTATACAGTCATGCCTTTTGGATTGAAGAATGCCGGGGCCACATATCAATGAGCTATGAGTAACATATTCCATGAGCATTTACCTAAAATGGTGGAATGTTACATAGATGATATTGCTGTCAAAAGCCGCCTCAAGGATAATCACATCCAAGACTTGAAGACAATATTTGGTTTGATACGCCAACATTAACTCAAAATGAATCCTACAAAGTCCTTTCTTGGTTTATCCAGTGACAAATTTTTGGGATTTGTTATTACTGCTAAAGGCATTCAAGTTAACCCTGATAAAGTAAAAGCTATCCTAGAAATGCAACCGCCCCATAATCTAAGAGAACTTAGGGGATTTCAAGGTCATCTAGCTTATATCAGGAGATTCATATCCAACCTCTTTGGAAGATGTTAACCTTTTTCTCGTCTAATGAAGAAAGGTGTGTCATTTGTATGGGACGAAGATTGCCAACAAGCAGTTAATGACATTAAATTATATCTTACTAATCCTCCAGTTCTGGTGCCACCTGTCATAGGAAGACCATTTTTGCTGTATGTTCGAGCAATGGACCATTCTTTAGGGGCTCTCCTCGCATAGAAGAACAATGAGGGTCATGAACAGGCTATTTACTATCTAAGCAGAATGCTTGGCCCTAATGTTTGCCATTTAGAAGATGTGACATTACGTGACAGGCCATACTATTCATATCATCTCCAGAATCAATCCACTTCGAGTATTGATGAATAAGCCAAGTATTCTTAATTCCCGACTCACAACTTGGCCAATGCTATTGACACCGTATGATATGGTGTACGTCCCTCAAAAATTCGTGAAAGTCAAGCCTTGCCTAATTTCTTAGCTGCCCATCCAATTCCAGAAACCTCCAAATTATATAAGAAAATTCCCGACGAAGTTGCAGAATGTAATTCGGCAAAGGAAGATAATACATGGCAGCTATTCTTTGATGGTGCTTCCAGAACTAGTCCCAAGGGAAATATAGTTTCAGGGGTAGGGATTGTTCTAGTGACTCCTGATAAACTCGTCATCTATTGAGCATATTCTCTTAGTGAACCATGCTCTAATAATGTGGCACAGTATAATGCTCTATTAATTGGGCTTCAAGTTGCTAAAGAATTGGATGTTGAATACTTGGAAGCTTTTGGTAATTCTTAGCTGATCGTCAATCAGGTCATAGGAATATATGAAGTCCGCAACCCAGATCTCATTCCTTATCACCGAACAACAATCGAGATAGCAATATCTTTTAAGGGATTCTTCTTAGAACATGTTCCTCGATCTCAAAATTTGGAAGCTAATGCTCTAGCCAGTCTAGCTGCAGATCTAGCTATTCCTATAAGAAGGCAGAATTCGGTGATCCTTCTTAACATAGATTTGTTTTGTGTAAAAAATAATTTTCACATAGAACGCAGCTATGTTATAAACACAATTCCTCCTAGGAGAGATTGGAGAAGTCCCTTTATAGACTTTGTGTCATATAGAATCTTACCAGAGTATCCTAAAGAAGCAGCATCTATCAAAAGACGATCGCTACGTTTCTATTTTGATGATTCTTCACAAATTTTGTATCGCCGAACATATGATGGACTATTGTTACGATGTCTCTCTGGTGATGATGCAAGGCGGGTTATCCAAGAAGCTCATGATGGATTATGTAGAGCACATCAACCCGGTCCTAAGTTATATGATCGTATCAGTAGGATGGGCTATTACTGGCCTACTATGATTGCAGATGCCGTGGAATATGTAAGAAAATGCAAAGCTTGCCAGGTTTATGCAGATTTTATACATCAACCATCTGAATATTTACATCCTACTATTTCATCATGGCCCTTTGAAGCATGGGGTATGGATATCATTGGTCCTATTCATCCTTCGTCTTCTAGAGGACATCGGTTCATATTAGCTATCGCTGATTATTTCTCCAAATGGGCGGAGGCAATTCCTCTTGCTGAGGTAAAGACATCCAATGTAATCAGCATTATTAAGCATCATGTCATTTATCGCTTTGGGATACCCTGAAGGATAGTTCTTGACAATGGGCCTCAATTCATCAGTCAAGCATTTTACTGATTTTGTGATAAGAATGAGATACAAAATATGGCCTCAACGGCATATAATCCTGCTGCTAATGTTTTGGCGGAAGCCTTCAATAAAACCATCATCAAACTCTTGAAGAAGCTTGTCTCTTCGAACAAAAGAGATTGGAACGAGAAATTGGGGGAATGTCTGTGGGCATACCGCACAACGGTACAAACACCAACGGGTTGTACTCTATTTTTATTAGTTTATGGGTGTGAAGCAGTTCTTCCTATTGAAATTCAAATTCCATCGCTCAGAATAGAATTAGCTAATGAGCTGACCAAGAAAAATAATGATCGTTTAAGACTTTAAGAGATAGAAGGGTTAGACGAGACACGCCTTCAAGCTCAATAGCGCATCGAATTCTACCAAGCACGCATCTTCAGAGCTTTTAATCAAAAAGTGAAGGAAAGATTGTTCAAAGTTGGTGAGCTAGTTTTAGCTATGAAGAGGCTAATAATTATTACACATAAAAGTAAGGGGAAATTCCAGCCCAAATGGGAAGGCCCTTATGTGATTAAAATAATATTTTCAAATGGCGCTTACAGATTAGCCAAGCCTAATAGAGATTTGATAATGGCTCCTATAAACGGCAAATTCCTGAAGAAGTATTATGCTTGATCTCCTTTGCTTAATGGAGTATGGTAAAGATTTCATTCTGATGATACTACATACAAAGATTAGCTGAATCATATTCTATCATATTCTTATGACCTCTGAATAGATATGTTTAACTAATTTGAAACTTAAAAACCTATCATGTCCATATTACCTCTGATAGTATTTTGTATACAAATTTAGTTGGATCATATTCTATCATGTTCTTATGACCTCTGAATAGATATGTTTAACTAATTTAAAACTTCAAAACCTATCATGTCCATATTACCTCTGATAGTGTTTTGTATACAAATTTAGTTGGATCATATTGTATCATGTTCATATTACCTCTGAATAGGTATATTCAGCTAAACCTTACCGAAAGTATATCATGTCCATATTACCTCTGATATCACTTTCATCTTAGCCTATCATTTATATTCTAAAGTGATAGGTCCACAAAGTCAGAAAATGTATCTTTATTATCTCTGGGAATAACGAATTACAAAAGAAGCTGAAAAGTACATCATTGGGGAGGAGCAGTTAAATCGCGGATCTGTTACGCCAAAGCAGCCATCCTTTCATTCCTGGAGTTTAAAATGTTTGTGCGAGCCAGTTCCAGCCTTGCTTCATCATTGCTCAAGGGAGATAGTTCGGACAGAGAATCAACAAAACTTGTGTGGATGACACCCACATGTGTCAAGTTCTGTTGAGCTGTATTCACTTGGCCCTCTAATACATTATGAACTAGCGATGCTTTGAGAAGCCTCTCCCTTGTTTGAGCAAATTCAGCTTCCAGTTCTTGAACCCTCACTTTATATCCCTCACATTCGGCACGGTACTGAGATAGCTGAGGAATACTCTCCACCAATACTGCTTGCTCTTTCTCCATCTCTTGTTGATGTTCCTGGATGGATTTGTTTAAAGTTTCTGTCTTCTGAGCAAATTTTACAGTTAGTGAGTCATACTCAGCCTGAATCAAGTCATTGATGCTGCCTCAGGATAGTTGCAAATATTTGTTAATGGGTTGTTCTAAACCATTAACCATTTGCTCTAGCGTATTAACTCTTTCAACGTCATTAAAATTTCTAATCTACGCTATAGTGAGCTTGGAGGACGTCTTCAAAGCATCAAAGCCTATATTCTTCTCCAACACCATGGATATTAATTCTTTCAAAGTGAGGTAGAATATGCTAGTGTATTATTCAACTAGCATAGCAAAGCTCGAATGGACGCTGGGAGTGGCCGCAATATCGGTAAATCTCCTTTCTGGAATGACTACAGAGGATGTTGCCACATTGGTTGCTTTTACAGATGGTGCAAAAAAAGAAGAGACACCAACAACAGTTGAAGTTACTGGCATGCTCGACGAAGGAGGCACAGTCGAGATGATGGGTTCATCCACCTCTAATATTATTTGAACTGCTGCTAGCGGGATTATATCTGAGAATGTTACGGATGAAAGATAAATGGCTTCAAGGTATGCTTCTTCGACGGTAATCACCGCCGTTTCATTAGCTGGATCCGCAACAAAATCAGAGGTTGTTTCAGCTCCGTCCTCCCCAGAAATGTCTTCGCCTGAAACTAAGATAAGAGAAAGTTAATATCAATTTGATGTTAAATTTTTCTAAAAAAAGCGTGAAGACAACATTTACCCATGGCCGATGGTATGTGTATTGCGTCTGCAGCCTGTATAGCTAAATTATTTCTTAATGATGTTAAACAAGCTGTCATACCTGGAAAAGAGGGTACACCAACTGACGCTTGAGGTTCGTCATCCCAGTCATCACCCAGATCTACTCGAGGTTCATCGGGTGAAATCTCGCTTGAAATACTTACAGATGAAGGAGGGGCTAGTCCCATTATTTGTCTTGTAAAAGGTATATGGATTATTAGCGAGCTCGGCCTCAAAGGCGATATAGAAGCATCACCAGTAACGGTGGTAGCGGCAGCAGTCGCGGGCAAAGAATCTTCAGCACTTTCAGCTGGGACTATGGAGGCTCCTTCTTTAAAAGGCGAAGGAGCCCTAATCAAAGAATTATCCCTAACAGGGGAAACAATAGGCTCACTCCTGGAAGAGGCCCCCTTGGTGGAAGTCCTTTTAGGACCTTTTGTAGTCTGGTTCTTCTTATGAGGGGAAGGCTCTTTCTGAGTATAAGCCTTTCGTTTATTGGAAATAATGAGGGGCTCTACTGGTGGAGTTGTTACGCCTCTCGGTAATATCAATAAATAATTATCTGTACCAGTAGTTTTATCACCTTCATCAGAGGAGACAGATGGTATCTCCTCTCTTCTAGTGGACTTATGGGAGAGCATTCTGAAACTTTCATATACATCAAAATCATGATGGAAGGTATTAATGGACGCATAAAATTATGCGTATGAATGAAGAATGCATAATTCTATGGAGAGAGAAGTTGCGGGAACAGCAAAGGTTTCTCCAGTTCAACCCTTGATGAAATAACGCCATCCTCTAGCTCCATCAATAAACCCACCTTTGAATTTAAAGCTGGTGATGGGATTTCCCATATGCAACTGATCATACCCAAACTGCCTGGTGAAACGGCTAGGCAGATAAGGTTCAAAGTAATAGTGGTCCTTAGGAGAAAGAATAGACTTCCCCTGACCTATATCATGGAGTTTAGCCCCCTGCTGATTGATATGCACGGGGGTAACGGTACAGAAGAATTTTTAACTATGGGCAAAATTCAGTGCTAGTCGACAATCTATGACGCTAGTCACATTCCAAGAAGAATTCTTGTAATTCAACAGGAAGTTATTGGCCGAACCACTGGCAGATCCGGGTGACATCACTCTGGTGTTATGAAGGATTAACCATCCCATCAGATATAAGAATGGTAATTCCACTCTGGGATATCCTTCGCGCTGTGTAGTATCGGCCAGCAGCCCATCAGTAATAGCCCCCAGGCCAGCTTGTATCCTGCATACAATGGCAGGAAGTAGGCCCAATCTTGCCCCAAATACCAAACGCACTGCGGGCCATAGGGTATTACGATGAATACGATCTGTCGACGCAATGCCAGGCACCACCCATCGGCGTAGCCAAATAGAAAGGAAGCCAGCTAGTTGAGCTTCTTTTGACAGAGGCTTTCGGCAATGCCTCATATAACTGTAGGCTTTGGTCCCTACAGGATAACTACCTATCTCTTCATTAAGAACACAATCTGGAAACTCTACATCTTCAATAAGGTCATCGATTGTGTTGGCATTAAGAATGCTCAGAGGGTTCAAAGGTTTGTCTTTGATATCTATAACCTTGTCCTGCTTAGCATTTCTAGCCTGATGGAAGAAAAGGTAAGATACCCATTTGTTAATATGGGCTAAATCAGAAGGCTTTCTGTAGAAAGTGGTGCATGCAAGATAGTGGCTCATCAGCTCTTGGTACATAGCCACTGCCCGAGGGTTGGTATCCTTCAACTCCCTATTTGTAGGGACATAATCTTCATAGGGAGTGTCTCCTATTGGCAGTTTTGAGATATCCACCATCTCATGAAGTGCCAGGTCTAACTCTCCTATTGGAGTGGCGAAAGTCCCAGTGAGCGAGTTATATCGCTCCTTCAAAGCTAAGAACAAATTGGTGTTGATAGGCAGCCCAACAGTAGTAGCACTCATAGCTTCAAATAAGTTAATACTTTCTAGTTCCATTTGAAAGTACTTCAGGGCCCATGCAGTTAAATTGGTCCATCGAAGATTGTGGAGGTTAAGCCATCCACTTGTGCGAGGGTTAACCCTGGGATATACTCCTCCCAGCCCCATGAATTTATTGTAGAAAGTTGCTATCTGAAATGGCTGGAGCAAAGAAGATTCCTCACTAGGGACACTACCTGGTAGTAAACCTCTGAAGGGCATAATAGGACCTGAGGGACTACTTACAAAGGATCCTCGGTTTAATCCTTTCTTATAGAAGATCTTCCCTGGCTGGCCATAAAGATCAGGAGTGAGAGTCCATGCCATCCTTCTGGGATGTATGGCATATAAGAATGCAGAAATAGGGTAGTCTCTGAGCATCTTCGGTAGATATATAACAGTGCCCTCGACAGAAAATACCCAGTCTTCCTTCTTGGGATTTGTCTGGGATTGCTTATCAATAGCATCTCCAAATAAGAAAGCTGATTTCTTATACTCGGTGCCATCTATGTATATCAAGGGTTCCCCGCTGATCATACTTAGCAACATTCTTTCTCCTTGGGCCGAAATCAGAATTCCCCTTTCTTGAGGATGCTCATTTCCAGAGATGGGGAAAGTCACATGGGACAAGTCCTCCAAGTAGTTAGAATTTAACATTCCAGCAGCATAACCCATTACTTCAGCCAGAGGGGGGATCTGTAGGTCCACTGCAAAAAGAAAGAAAGAGAATAAGTCAGTTTTATGCTGGAATTTACTTTCAGGGCGTAAAAGGTAAGTGCGTATACACCAAATTTAACAGTCTGAGTTCTTACGCCAGATTGCAAAATATGGAGTTTTACGCTGGAATTTATTTTCAGTGCGTAAAACGCAAGGTGTTACATTTGACAGTCTGAGTTTTTATGCCAGATTACAAAATATGGAGTTTTACGCTGGAATTTACTTTCAGTGCGTAAAACGCTAGTCTGAGTTTTTACGCCAGATTGCAAAATATAGAGTTTTACGCTGGAATTTACTTTCAGTGCATAAAATGCAAGGTGTTACATTTGACAGTCTGAGTTTTTACTCCAGATTGCAAAATATGGAGTTTTACGCTGGAATTTACTTTCAGTACGTAAAACGCAAGTATGAGTTTTTATGCCAGATTACAAAATATGGAGTTCTACGCTGGAATTTACTTTCAGTGCGTAAAATGCAACTCTGAGTTTTTACGCCAGATTGCAAAATATAGAATTTTACGCTAGAATTTACTTTTAGTGCGTAAAATACAAGGTATTACATTTGACAGTCTGAGTTTTTACGCCATATTGCAAAATATGGAGTTTTACGATGGAATTTACTTTTAGTGCGTAAAACGCAAGTCTGAGTTTTTATGCCAGATTACAAAATATGGAGTTTTATGCTGGAATTTACTTTCAGTGCGTAAAACGCAAGGTGTTACATTTGACAGTCAGAGTTTTTACGCCAGATTGCATACGCCAAATTTAACAATCTGAGTTTTTACACCAGATTGCAAAATATGGAGTTTTACGCTAACACATTAAAATATGGGTGTATTGACAAAATAAATTATCTCTGTGCATCATCTTCCTCGAAGAGTACTCTCAGCATAAAAGATAACTTTGCGCATATACGTATAACGTGTGCGAGGGATTTTTATTTTCTCGAAGTTTTACCGGTGATGTCCGATGCACAGCTAGACAGTGGAGCACTTCGTTCAGAATGAGGCTCGCTTGGCCTAGCAGGAGTCGCTCGTGCTTGAGCAGAGGAGCGAGATGAGGAAGCGGCTTGCTTTCCTTTAGCGATGGAAGTCTGTTTTGGTGCCATGGCAAATCTGAGTTTTTTTCAGAAAGAGACGAAGGGTTTTTCAGAAAGAGATAAAGGGTTTTTCTCTCTTATGACCTAGGTCTATTTATAGGGTTCAAATAACTCTTCGAATCCTTAACCAAATACGATCTTATCATAATCAGTTATAATTTGGGACCAAGTCAGCAGATAATTTAAAAAGGAAGACATATAGTCATATCGCGTAAAGGATCCATCTATACATTTACGCACAGAGCAAGGATCTATGATTTTATGCTCAGACGCTACAGATCTATGATTTTATGCTCAGACGCTACAAATCTATGATTTTATGCTCAGACGCTACAGATCTATGATTTTATGCTCAGATGCTACGGATCTATAATTTTACGCGCAGAACAAAAATCTTAAATTACGCGAGACAGATTAGTTAGCAGAACACGCGTATACATTGATAATCTGAGTTTTTACGCTCGAGAAAGACAGTTACAAGAGTTTACGCAGAAAATGCTCTTTTGATTCCATATTGTTTATAAAACATTGCAAGTGCCTGAAATACACAAATATCAGCATTTGTAAACAAACGACGGGTCTTCAGTAAACTTCTCTTCTTCTTCAATCGAGAGGACTTCATCAAACGAAGGGCCAAGGAGTTCCCTGAAAATGTCTATCTTCATTGGAGATGACTCTTCTTCTTTGGCCATTGGTAGTTCATTCAAAGTTTCGCCCGGATCTTTTACATCTAGGATGGCATGTTCGGCGGACATTTCTTACCCTGTCTCGAGAATCTTTCGAGAAGCCATTTTTGAAGATAATGTTCTGAACAAATATTCTTCGTATTTATAAAGGAGAAATAACAGTTCAAAATTCTATGTGACTCATCGTCAAAATAGCATGACAATTAGATTTTCAAGACAATTTAATGCTAAAAGAATTTTTATGCCTCTTCCTTTATGCGTAAAAGTTGGAACGTGACTAGATGCATATTTATCAGAGTCTGCGTAAAAGATACTCAAGCGTGTTGAAGCTGCGTATTACTAGACTTCCTCGCAGCAACATGGCAAATCAATAGTGCGTAAAAGAAGACAAGTTTGTTAATCATGATTACATATGATGGAAATCCATTTTTTTCCAAAGGATTTTTTTATTAATATTTAAGATCATGATTACATATGATGGAAATTCATTTTTTACAAAGGATTTTTCATTAATATTCAAGATCATGATTACATATGACAAGAATCTACTATGCTAGGTCCTCGTCTGATGGAGATCTTTATTTCTTCTTCTACAGCACTTCGACAGCTCCTATACGCCGGGTGCCAAGAAAATGGTGAATGGAGGGAGGATACCAAACTGGGCTTGTTTAAATTATTCAAATCTACCCTCCATACGTCATCGACGGCCATGCTTAGAATTGTGATTGGGATTCAGACCCAACACAATACTAGAAGACACGGTAAGCTGTACCCCAGGATCCAGCTTCATAATAGGGGAAAATACAGCTAGCAAGCTGTGTGGTCTAATGCGACACTTCCTCTCTCTTTGGTGAATTGCCATATAAAATTGCTAATTGCCTCAAGCAAAGGAAGCTATGATATCCCTCCATGGTCCATCATTACAGAGAATATTTGCTCGAAGACGTCTCTTTTTACGGTTCCTTACATGCTGGAAGAACATAATCTTCTTTCTCAGAGACCCAGGTTGTCATTTAGTGATATATTCTTGATACAAGTTATTTTTACGCATTCAAAGAATACGCTGCTTATTTTACATGGACAGAAATGAGTTTTACGCTCAAGATAAGACAAAATCAGACGCCACGTCAGAAGTTGTTTCTTGCACAGAACTCGAGGCATATCTCGACATTTAATACACGAGGTTGAGGCATATCTCTGCATTTAATGCACGAGATTTTGTTCTATTTTTAAAATTTGTCATGACTGGGAAAGCTAAGACCGGGACTAATACGCTTGCATCACCATCCTTGCATTTTACGCCAACCAGGCTATTTTCAACTATAGGAGTACGCCGTATGCTATCTCCTCGAAATACGCCAACTCGGCTATATTTACAAAGGTACGTGATAAGGCTATTTAGCCCAGAATACGCTCAAAATCTCAGTCGGGAAGGATAATTGGCTATTTTACGCTTGTTATCTATTATTCATGAATCATCAAGTTTTACGCCAACCATCTTTTGGCTTTTTACGCCAACCGCAGCGTAAAGGAAGTCTTCTTCTTCTTCACAGTTTGGCCTTTTATGCCAACAAGACAGTTCCTTGGCTTTTATGCCAACAAGACAGCCACTTGGCTTTTATGCCAACCATCTTTACGCAGGGGCAGTTACCTACGTGGCTTGTATGCCATGATCTCCGAGAAGCGGTTATACATGTTACCTTATAAAGGGATACGTGTCATATGTAGATTGAGAAGATTATTTGAACGTGGGTAGCAGTTATCATAACTGTAGCGTAAAGGAAGTCTTCTTCTTCACAGTTTGGCTTTTACACCAACAAGACAGTTATTTGGCTTTTTACGCCAACAAGACAGTTATTTGGCTTTTTACCACAATTATTTTTACGCAGGGGCAGTTACCCACGTGGCTTGCATGCTACGATCTTTGAGAAGTAGTTATACGCGTTACCTTATAAAGGGACACATGTCATACACAGATTCAGAAGATTATTGGAATGTGGGTAGCAGTTGTCATAACCGTAGCGTAAAAGATACAACTTTCTTCACAGTTTGGCCTTTTATGCCAATAAGACAGTTACTTGGCTTTTACGCCAACTAGACAGTTATTTGACTAATCTCTATAAATAGAGACCCCTGGTCACAAGCACAAGCAGAAGCATAGGGCATAATCACAATCAGATTAGAGGGAAAAAAGAGCACAGACAGAGAGTTTTGGCTGACAAGTTCGGCAACAGGAATTCGATCCTACTTGCAACTTTCCTTTGACCGACTTTTACCTTCAGTTCAGAGAAAGTTTGAAGCTTCTTCTTCTTCTACAGCACTTCTTCATCATCGTGTGGTCCAAGGAACAAAGTGATCGACCATAGATCATACTTCTATAGCAATACTTTCCCAGAATTATTTTATTGTACTCGACATCCTCGTATAGGATTAATTGTACTTTTCTCTTTTCTTGTTTGTAAGCAAAAGTTTTGTACAAACATTTTGTTTATCCAAATAACCCATCCTACGAGAGGTCACCCATCCTACAAAGGTCACCCATCCAAATGGAGGTTACCCATCCTATGGGAGGTCAACCATCCTACGGGCATCCTCCCTAGGATGGGTAACCTTCCTTATGATGGGTAACCTCCCTAGGATGGGTGACCTCCCATAGGATGGGTAACCTCTCGTAGGATGGGTAACATCCCTTAGGATGGGTGACCTCCTGTAGGATGGTTGACCTCTCTAAGGATGGGTAACCTCCCTAGGATGGGTAACCTCCCTTAGGATGGATGACCTCCCTAAGGATGGGTGACCTCCTATAGGATGGGTGATATCCCGTAGGATGGGTGACCTCCCGTAGGATGCGTAACCTCATGTTTGATGGGCGACCTCACGTATGATACGTGACCTTCCTAGGATGGGTGACCTCCCTTGGGATAGGTGACCTCCCTAAGGATGGGTGACCTCCCATAGGATGGGTGATATCCTGTAGGATTGGTGACCTCCCGTAGGATGGATAACCTCTTGTAGGATGGGGGACCTCACGTATGATAGGTGACCTCCCTATGATTGGTGACTTTTATAGGATCGGTAACCTCCCTTAGGATGGGTGACCTCTCGTTGGATGAGTAATTTCCCTTAGGATGGGTGACTTCCTGTAGGATGGGTAACCTAGGATGGGTAACCTCCCTAGGATGGGTGACCTCTCGTAGGATGGGTAACCTCTCTTAGGATGGGTAACCTCTCGTAGGATGGGTGACTTCCCATAGGATGGTTGACCTCTAGTAGGATGGGTAACCACCCTTAGGATGGGTAACCACTCTTAGGATGGGTGACCTCCCGAAGGATAGATGACCACTCGTAGGATGGGTAACCTCTCATAGGATGGGTAACCTCCCTTAGGATGGGTGACCTCCCGTAGGATGGGTAACTTCCTGTAGGATGGGGGACCTTACGTATGATAGGTGATCTCTCATAGGATGGGAGACCTCCCTTAGGATGGGTGACCTCTCGTAGGATGGGTAACCTCTCGTAGGATGGGTAACCTCCCTTAGGATGGGTGACCTCCCGTAGGATGGGTAACCTCCCTTAGGATGGGTAGGAAGGTGACCTACATGGGATGGGTAACCTCTCTTAGGATGGTAACCTCCCTTAGGATGGGTCACCTCCCTTAGGATGGGTAACCTCTTTTAGGATGGGTAACCTTCGTAGGATGGGTAACCTCCCTAAGTATGGGTGACCTTCCTAGGATGGGTGACCTCCCGTAGGATGGGTGACCTCTCATAGGATAGGTAACCTCCCTTAGGATGGGTGACCTCCCGTATGATGGGTAACCTCCTGTAGAATGGGGGACCTCCCGTATGATAGGTGATCTCCCATAGAATGAGAGACCTCCCTTAGGATGGGTGACCTTCATAGGATGGATAACCTCTCGTAGGATGGGTAACCTCTCGTAGGATAGGTGACCTCCCTAGGATGGGTGACCTCTCATAGGATGGGTAACCTCTCGTAGGATTGGTGACCTCCCGTAGGATGAGTGACCTCCCTTAGGATGGGTGACCTAACATAGGATGGCTAAACTAATATAGGATGGGTAACCTCTCTTAGGATGGGTAACCTCCCTAAGGATGGGTGACCTCTCTTAGGATAGGTGACCTTCATAGGATTGGTAACCTCCCTTAGGATTGTTACCTCTATTAGGATGGGTAACCTCCCTAAGATGGGTAACCTCCCTTAGGATGGGTGATCTCCATAGGATGAGTGACCTCACGTATGATCGGTGACCTCCATTTGGATGGGTAACCTCTCTTAGGATGGGTGACCTCTCTTTGGATGGATGACCTCCCTAGGATGGGTAACCTTCGAATGGGTAACCTCTATACGATGGGTGGCCTTCCTTATGATGGGTGACTTCCCGCAGGATGGGTAACCTCCATTAGGATGGGTAACCTATAATAGGATGGATAACCTCTCTTTGGATCGGTAATCTCTCGTAGGATGAGTAACCTCTATAGGATGGGTAAACTCTTTTAGGATGGGTAACCTCTCTTAGGATAGGTAACCTCTCGTAGGATGGGTGACCACCATTTGGATGGGTAACCTCTCTTAGGATGGGTAACCTCCTTTAGGATGGGTGACCTTATAGGATGGGTGACCTACCTAGGATGGGTGACTTCCCATAGGATGGGTAACCTCCCAAGGGTGGGTGACCTCTCGTATGATGGGTGTCCTCCCGTAGGATGGGTGACCTCTCATAGGATAGGTAACCTCCGGATGGGTAACCTCCATACGATGGGTGACCTTCCTTAGGATGGTTGACCTCCCGTAGGATGGGTAACCTCCGTTAGGATGGGTAACCTCTCGTAGGATGGGTAACCTCACTTAGGATGGGTAACCTCTATAAGGATGGGTAACCTCCATAGGATGGGTGAACTACCTTAGGATGGGTAACCTGCATAGGATGGGTGAACTCCCGTTGGATGGGTAACCTCTCTTAGGATGGGTAACCGCTCGTAGGATGGATGACCTCCATTTGGATGGATAACCTCTCTTCGGATGGGTAACCGCTCGTAGGATGGGTGACCTCTATTTGGATGGATAACCTCTCTTAGGATGGGTAACCTCATTTAGGATGGGTAACCTTCATAGGAAGGGTGACCTATCAAATGGGTGAGGGTAACCTCTCGTAGAATGGGTGATATTTCGTAGGATGGGTGACCTCCCTTAGGATGGGTAACCTCGCTAGAATGGGTAACCTCTCTTAGGATGGGTAACCTCCCTTAGAGGTTACCCATCCAACGGGAGGTTACCCATCCTACGAGAGGTTACCTATCCTAGGGAAGTCTCCCATCCAAAGGGAGGTCACCCATCCTATGGGAGGTCACACATCCTATGGAGGTTACCCAACCTTTGAGAGGTCACCCATCCTACGGGAGATTACCCATCCTACGAGAGGTCACCCATCCTATAGGTCACCCATCCTATGGGAGGTCACCCATCCTAAGAAAAATCACCCATCTTACAGGAGGTTACCCATCCGGAGGTTATCCATTCTACGGGAGGTTACCCATCCTACAAGAGGTCACCCATCATACGGGTGGTTACCCATCCAAATGGAGGTTACCCATCCTACGGGAGATCACTCATCCTAGGGAGGTCACCCATCATACGGGAGGTCACCCATCCATTGTGAGGTTACCCATCCAAATATAGGTCACCCATCCTAGGAAGGTCACCCATCTTAAGGGAGGTTTCCTATTCTACGAAAGGTCAGCCATCCCAAGGAAGGTTATCAATACTACGGGAGGTCACCCATCCAAATGGAGGTCACCCATCGTACATGAGGTCACACATCCTAAGGGAGGTCACTCATCCTATGGGAGGTCACCCATCCAAATAGAGGTCACCCATCCTAAGGGAGGTAACACATCCTAGGGAGGTTACCCAACCTACGAGTGGTTACCCATCCAAATGGTGGTCACCTATCATACGTAAGGTCCACCATCCTACGAGAGGTTACCCATCCAAATGGCGGTCACCTATCATACGTGAGGTCACCCATTCTAGGGAGGTTATCAATCCTAGAATGGGTGGTTACCCATCATACGAAAGTTCAGCCATCCCATGGGAGGTTACCCATCGAAAGGGAGGTCACCCATCCGGAGGTTACCCATGCTAAGGGAGGTCACCCATCCTAAGGAAGGTCATCCATCCTACGAGAGGTCACCCATTCTAAGGGTGGTTACCCATCCTACGAAAGGTCACCAATCCTAAGGGAGGTCACCCATCCAAATAGGAGGTCACACATCCTACGGGAGGTCACCCATCCTACGAGAGGTCACCCATCCTAAAGGAGGTTACCTATCCTATGGGAGGTCACCCATCCTACGGGAGGTCACCCATCCTTAGGGTGATTACCCATTCTACGGGAGGTCACCCATCCTACTAGAGGTTACCCATCCTAAGAGAAGTCACCCATCCTCAGGGTGGTTACCCATTCTACGGGAGATCACCCAACCTATGAGAGGTTACCCATCCTAAGAGAGGTTACCCATCCGAAGTTTACCCATCCTAAGGGAGGTTACCCATCCTATGGGAGGTCACCCATCCTATTGAGGTCACCCATCCTACATGAGGTCACCTATCCTAGGGAGGTCATCCATCCTACGGGAGGTTACCCATCCTACGGGAGGTCACCCATCCTACGGGAGGTCACCCTCACCCATTTGATAGGTCACCCTTCCTATGAAGGTTACCCATCCTAAGGGAGGTTACCCATCCTAAGAGAGGTTATCCATCCAAATGGAGGTCACCCATCCTATAAGCGGTTACCCATCCGAAGAGAGGTTATCCATCCAAATAGAGGTCATCCATCCTATGAGCGATTACCCATCCTAAGAGAGGTTACCCATCCAAAGGGAGTTCAACCATCCTATGCCGGTTACCCATCCTAAGGTAGTTCACCCATCCTATGGAGGTTATCCATCCTAAGACAGGTTATCCATCCTAAGTGAGGTTACCTATCCTAGGGAGGTCATCCATCCTACGGGAGGTTACCCATCCTACGGGAGGTTACCCATCCTACGGGAGGTCACCCATCCTAAGGGAAGTCGCACATCCTAGGGAGGTTACCCATCCTAAGGGAGGTTACCAATCCTACGAGTGGTCACCCATCCTAAGGGAGGTCACCCATCCTACGGGAGATCACCCATCCTATGAGAGGTCACCCATCCTATGGGAGGTCATCCATCCTATGGGATATCACCCATGCTACGAGGGGTTACCCATCCTATTGTATATCACCCATCCTACGAGAGGTCACCCATCCTAAGAGAGATCACCCATCCTAGGAGAGGTTACCCATCCTAAGAGAGGTTACCCATCCTAAGGGTGGTTACCCATCCAAATAGAGGTCATCCATCCTACGAGAGGTTACCCATCCTAAGAGATGTTATCCATCTTAAGGATGGTTACCTATCGTATGGAGGTTACCCATCCTAGGGGAGGTCACTCATCCTACGGTAGGTCACTCATCCTACAGGAGGTTACCCATCCTATGATAGGTCACCCATCCTATAAGTCACCCATCCTATGGGAGGTCTCCCATCCTTAGGGAGGTCACCCTTCCTAAGAGACGTTACCTATCCTAAGGGAGGTCACCCATCCTAAAGGAGGTAACCTATCCTAGGGAGGACACCTATCCTACGGGAGGTCACCCATCCAAATGGAGTCTACCCATCCTAGGGAGGTTACCCATCCTAGGGGGGACACCCATCCAAATGGAGGTTACCTATCCTAAGGGAGGTCACCCAACCTACGGGTGGTTACCCATCCTAGGGAGGTCACCCATCCAATTGGAGGTCACCTATCCTAGGGAGGTTACCTATCATAGGGATGTCACCCAAACTACGGGAGGTCACCCATCCTAAGGGAGATTACCAATCCGGAGGGAGGTCACCAAACCTACGGGTGGTTACCCATCCTAGGGAGGTCACCTTCCCTAGGATGGGTGACCTCTCTTAGGATAGGTAACCTTCCTAGGATGGGTGTCCTCCTAGGATGGGTGACCTCCCATAGGATGGGTAACCTCCCGTAGGATGGGTGTCCTCCCTAGGATGGGTAACCTCTCGTAGGACAATCCTAGGTAGGTCACCCATCTTAAGGGAGGTCACCCATCCTACGGGTGTTCCTATAGGATATCATCCATCATACGAGAGGTTACCCATCCTATAGGTTACCCATCCTACGGGATATCATCCATCCTACGGGAGGTCACCCATCCTTAGGGAGGTTACCTTTCCTGAGAGAGGTTATCCATCCAAATAGAGCTTACCCATCCTAGGGAGGCCACCCATCCTACAAGAGGTTACCCATCCTAGGGAGGTTACCCATACTAGGAAGGTCACCTATACAAATAGAGGTTACCCATCCTAGGGAGGTCACCCATCCTAAGGGAGTTCACCCATCCTATAGAGGTTACCCATCCTAGGGAGGTCACCCATCCAAAGGTAGGTTACCCACCCTAAGAGAGGTTCCCCATCCAAATGGAGGTTACCCATCCTAGGGAGGCCACCCATCCTATGGGAGCTCACCCATCCTAAGGAAGCTTACCTATCCTAAGAGAGGTTACCCATCCAAATAGAGGTTATCCATCCTAGGGAGGTCACTCATCCTAAGGGAGGTTACCCATCCCTAGGATGTTAACCATCCTAGGGAGGTCACTTATCCAAATGGATGGTACCCATCTTAGGGAGGTTACCCATCCTAAGGGAGGTCTCCCATCCTATGGGAGGTCACCTATCATACGTGAGGTCCCCCATCCTATAGGAGGTTATCCATCCTACGGGAGGTCCCCGATCCTAGGGAGGTCACCCATCCTATGGGAGGTCACCCATCCTATGGGAGGTCACCCATCCTATGAAGGTCAACCATCCTAAGGGAGGTTACCCATCCTAGGGAGGTTACACATCCTAGGAAGGTCAACAATCCAAATGGATGGTACCTATCCTAGGGAGGTTACCCATCCTAGGGAGGTTACCCATCATAATTGAGGTCACCCATCCTAAGGGAGGTCACCCATCCTAAGGGAGGTTATCCATCATATTAAGGTCACCCATCATATGAAGGTCACCCATCCTAAGGGAGATTACCCATCCTAGAAAGGTTACCCATCCTAAGGTGTAATGCCCCGTTCCCCCTATTCGGGGAGCGCGGCCAAGGAATACTTACGACCGTCCGAACGGGACAGATTGAATTAAGATCCTTTCCTCGTTATGGATTGGTTTCTTCGGAATCAGGTCCCATATACGACGGACTGTGCCTCGAGGATGGACTCGGCGGCAGAGTCGAGAGGGGCCTTTCCGTTGCGTTGGTTTCTTGTCCGTTTTCGTGCCGCTTGGATGCTTTCTTGTTGGTTTTATGACTTGCGTTTTCTTGAACGGTTTCAATGGATTTCATTGCTTTCGTTCTTAGGATTTTGCATTTCGTATCGACCCTTGGGGACCGAAGCAGGAGGTATTGATCATCCGTTGGTGCGTGCAGGTGATCGTGTAGACGACGCACGAGCGGAGTCTTAGGGACCTCTCCTTCTTCTTCCTATTCAACAAACTTGTGAGTGGCTCTATTTCGATAAGCACCTTCTTTCCAAGGGCTCCGTTCATAATAAAGATTGACTCAGTTGTGCATTCATTCAAACGATACCAAATATATATAAAGTTGAATTAAAAGATAAAAAGTAGGCTTGGAACATTTATTGCTTGTCATTCAGAACCTTGCATAAATTCATTGATACATGCACGTTCGTTGGGTATAATAATTGATCGACACTTATTCATAGCACAAGTTATTCTTCTTTAAACTGCTAAATGTTATTGCATATAACTTGTTGGTCGATTATGGTAGCACAGTAAAGCGGTTCCGTACATGCCGTTTCTTTAAATTCTTAGGCGTTAACTATGGGTTTGGTGGGTTGGTGTTGGACAAACTTGTATACAAGGGGTAACGTTCTACGAACGGTCGCCGGGGCACCGGGACCGCTTCGACCTGGGTAGAACATTTGCTAGTGTAGTCCTAGCGCTGGGATGGGTCCGTGCGTCCGCCAAAGGCTAGCTACCTGAGGCGGAATGTCAGCCGATCCATCCCCCGTCCAACCAAGAGATGTTGTGTATATTTAAACTGTGCAGACTAACTATGTCTTCGTGACAGGGAAGGCTATGGTAAGTTGTACAGGTGGTTCAGACGGGACAGGTAAAGTCACCGAACGGTGGCATGGGAAGTTATATTATTTTGTTCTTTCATACCTGTTAAATGAAATCGGAACTAGGCAAGAATAGAAACCCACCTAAGCAAATAATTGTAGCATACTCATTAGATCATATCTCTTGAGCTTGGTAAAGTTGAGCAGCTAGCCTTCACCAGTACTTTCCGAAGTACTGACCCTCGTTGTAGCAGGTTCCCCGGCGCAAGGCGACGCGGCGAGGAGCTGAAGCTCATTCCGAACTTTTGGGATCCTTGGCGGTACGTGGCCAAGACTTTTGGAGGCACAAGCTAGAAGCCTTTCACTCTCTCTCCGTTGCTGAATATCGCTAAGGCGATGGTGCTCACTCGCACCCAAGGTGGATTTTGTGTTTTTGAATCTATGTAAAGGGACATAATGTATGGATCGGCTATCTCATTTTGAGTCCAAGTCTGTAAGCCCGTGGGCATTTTATACTTTTGAGTCAAGCAATGTAAAAAGATGTTCATTATGAATAAAAGAGAAACTTTTCTATGCCTCAACCTTGTGTTATCTTATATGTCCACTCTGTTGCATTGTTCTAAAGAATATCCTTATGCCTAAGGCCTTGTGCACGCGCGCCCTACGCGTGCACGGCATCACGCCCGGGGGACGATTATCGAATAGCCGAAAATCGGGGCGTGACATATTGGTATCAGAGCATGCTTCAGATCCTTTGATCTCACAAGAAAGTTTCTAAAGAGGACCTTGTTCCTTTCGAGTAGACCCTTGAAATCGCTTGGCCAAAATGAGATACGTTCCATACAGTGAGTCCATAATATAGCTTGAGACTAATACAAGTTACTTTCCTTTCAAGGAACGACTTTCGAGCCGGGTGCACAAGCACAGATGGTGGCGCAAGTGCAAGCGAGTAGTTCAGGCACCTCGGGCAGCTCTGGGAGTCCAGCTGCCGCACCCTCTGCCGATCCGTTCGAGCGAATGATGCGTTTGATGGAGACGCAGCAGAAACAAGCTGAACTACGGCAGAGTCAGTTTGAGTCGCGGATTGAAGCTCAATTCGTGGCGTAGCGACTTCAGGCAGATACACAGCAGAAGCAGATGAATAGCCTGCAAACAATGGTGACGAATATGGTCGCCAACAATCATTCTGCATCCGCCCCCGCAACCGTGCCTATAGTTGCTGAAGCCACCGGACCGCAGAATTCTCAGGGTACCTTACCCTCAGGCGAGAACGGGTCAATCGTCTCAATATCAGAATTCAAGAAGATGTGCCGTACTACGTTTAAAGGCACCGAGGACCCTTCCTTAGCGATGGATTGGCTGGTCGAGTTGGAGGACCACTTCGAAGCGCTGTGCCTAGACGAGACCAAGAAGGTAGCGTGTGCTCAGCTTCAGCTCCGACAAAATGCACATGATTGGTGGGATGTGCACAAGCAAGCTATTTTGAGTGAAGGTGGCACAACGGCTATCTCCTGGTCCGTGTTTCGCAAGGCCTTCGTGGAGGAATACCTTCCACCCGCCGTCCGTCGCGAAAAGGAAGACGAGTTTGCCCTACTGAAGCAGGGGGACATGACGGTACGTCAATACGCTTCAGAGTTCAACCGACTTGCAAAGTTTGCCAAGTCTCAGCTCACCGATGCCGAAAGTCGGGCCAGAAAGTTTGAGCTCGGACTACGACCTTCTATCCGTGCTCACGTCGTAGTGACTCAATATCGTACCATGCGGGAGTCCTTGAATCATGCACTGTCCCTTGAGTCGCAGTATCCTCCAGTTCGCACCGGCGCTGTGCAAAATAACAATCACAAGCGTCATGCCAACACAGGAGGAAACAACGCGCAGAAGCACCCCAACAACGGCGGTAAACAGGGAGCAAACCCGGGAAGGGGTAACGAAGCCGTCTGCCACCGATGCAATCGTACAGGACACATCGCACGGAACTGTCGGGTGTTCAATGGTTCATGCTTTAAATGCGGTCGTCAGGGCCACATGGCAGTGAACTGTCGTGCTAGCGGGCAAGAGCACCAGCATCAACAAAACCAAGAGCCTCAGCGTCAAGGGCAAACTCAACGAGCGAACGAAGCACCGCCAAACGCTCAGGGCCGAGTCTATGCCTTGACTCGGGACGAGGCACTCGCGTCGAACACGACGGTGTCAGGTATATTACTTTTTAATAATGTACCTGCTCGAGTATTGTTTGATTCTGGTGCAACACATAGCTTCATTTCGGCGGATTTTGCCGCCGAACACACATTCCCTATGACACCGCTAGGTTTAAACCTAAGTGTTAGCACTCCTTCGGGCGTAGAATTATCGGCTCGCTTAGTCTGTCGTGAAGGTAACATTTGCATCGGGGGACAGAGATTGTCATTAGATGCGATAGTTCTAGACATAAGGGACTACGATCTTATTCTGGGGATGGATTGGCTCGGCGCTTGTTCAGCTACAATCGACTGTGCGAAAAAGGAAGTCGTGTTTCGTTTGCCCGGCGAGACCGAGTTTTGCTTCGCGTGCAGTCCTGAGTCGAAAGCGTCAAACGCCTGCATGGTGATCTCAGCAATGTCTGCTCGACGGATGATTCACTCCGGCTGCGAAGGGTACTTAGCGTCCGTTCGAGACACTCGACAAGATTGCGCAAACGTTGAGTCTATCCCCGTTGTGGCAGATTTTCCTGATGTGTTCCCCGACGAGTTGCCAGGCATGCCGCCCGATCGAGAGACAGAGTTTACTATAGACACGTTCCCAGAAACTCGACCAATTTCCAAGACACCGTATCGAATGGCCCCGGCAGAATTGAAGGAGCTTAAAGTACAGTTGTAAGACTTGCTAGATAAAGGATACATTCGGCCTAGTGTATCTCCGTGGGGTGCCCCAGTACTATTCGTGAAGAAAAAGGATGGCTCGTTGCGGCTCTGCATCGACTATCGAGAATTGAATAAAGCAACCATTCGTAACCAGTATCCTCTTCCAAGAATAGATGATCTTTTCGATCAGTTGCAAGCTGCCATAGTATTCTCTAAAATCGACCTCCGTTCGGGCTATCACCAACTAAAGATCAAGCCAGACGATGTGCCAAAGTCAGCTTTCCGAACTCGCTATGGCCATTATGAGTTCCTGGTGATGCCGTTCGGACTAACCAATGCCCCCGCTGCCTTTATGAGTTTAATGAACCTTGTATTCCGGCCCTACCTCGATAAGTTTGTAGTAGTATTCATCGATGATATCTTGGTGTATTCGAAGAGTGAGGAAGAACATGCAGAGCACTTGCGGACCGTGCTACAAACTCTTCGAGACAACCAGCTATATGCTAAGCTGAGTAAGTGTGAATTCTGGCTAAGTAGTGTATCTTTTCTCGGGCACATCATTTCTGCGGGAGGCATCTCAGTCGATCCGAAGAAGGTGGAGGCCATTGTCGAGTGGAAGCGACCTGCATCCGTTAGCGAGATTCGAAGCTTCCTCGGGTTAGCGGGCTACTACAGACGGTTCGTGAAGGATTTTTCCAAACTTGCATTACCTCTGACTCGCCTCACACAAAAGGGAGTCGCGTTTGAGTGGTCCGCCGACTGCGAAGCTTCGTTTAAAGAGTTAAAGCATCGCCTCACCTCTGCCCCGTTACTTGCATTACCAGACGAGATCTCGGGATTCCAAATATTTAGCGACGCGTCCGGGCAAGGCTTGGGGTGTGTACTTATGCAGCGAGATCGAGTGATAGCCTATGCCTCCAGGCAACTAAAGAAGCACGAGAAAAATTATCCTACACACGACCTGGAATTGGCGGCAATTGTATTTGGCCTGAAATTGTGGCGACACTACCTTTATGGAGTGCCTTGCCGAATTTATACTGATCACAAAAGCTTAAAGTACCTATTCACTCAAACGGACCTCAACCTTCGTCAGCGCCGTTGGCTAGAATTGATAAAAGATTATGACTTGACGATAGACTACACGCCCGGAAAAGGGAACGTTGTAGCGGATGCTCTGAGTCGGATCTTCGTTGGGTCTCTGTCAGTCGATCGCAGGTTACGAAGGGACTTAGAAGAGTTGGGCATCGAACTCCGAATTCGATATCGTGGCGCGCGGGTCGCTCAGATGCGATTCGTACCCAACCTAATAGAGCGGGTCACATCTACTCAGAAAGACGACCCTTTCCTAAGGAAGATGCACGAGCAGATTCTAGCGGGGAAGGCGAAGGACTTTACAGTAGATGAAAATGGGGCGTTGCGGGTGAACGGAAGGCTATGCGTCTCCGATGATTCAGAACTCAGAAAGGAGATCCTTGCGGAAGCTCATTACGCAGCCTATATGATCCATCCCGGGAGCACGAAGATGTATAAGAACCTCCGAACGACCTTCTGGTGGCACGGCATGAAGAAAGATGTCGCACTCTTTGTGTCCCAATGCATAACTTGTCAAAGAGTGAAAGCAGAGCATCAGAGGCCGGGCGGGGAGATGCAAAATCTTGCTATCCCGGAATGGAAGTGGGAGCACATCTGCATGGATTTTATTGTTGGCCTGCCAAGGACGCAACGGAGGAACGACGCGATCTGGGTTATCGTCGACCGGTTAACCAAGTCTGCACACTTCCTTGCCATCAAAAGTACTTGGAGCGCCGATCGCCTCGCCCAGACCTACCTTGACGAGATAGTCCGGCTGCATGGAGTGCCAGTTTCTATAGTATCAGATCAGGACGGGCGATTCATCTCGCGTTTCTGGGAGAGCCTTCAGCTGGCGATGGGGACCAAGTTGAAGTTTAGCTCAGCCTATCATCCACAAACAGATGGTCAGACGGAACGAGTGAATCAGATACTAGAAGACATGTTGCGCCTCTGCGTGATCGATTCGAAGTCAAGTTGGGACGTCTACCTGCCGCTGGCGGAATTTGCATATAACAACAGTTATCAGTCCAGCATCGAGATGGCTCCGTACGAGGCTTTGTATGGGCGGAAGTGTAGGTCACCAATCTGCTGGGACGAAGTCGGAGAGCGGCAAATCCTTGGACCGGAACTGGTTGAACAAATCGTGCAAAAGGTTCGGTTGATTCGTGAACGGTTGATGACAGCACAAAGCCGACAAAAGAGTTATGCCGATGCTCGACGTCGCCCCCTTGAATTCTTTGAAGGGGACCATGTGTTCTTGAAAGTCTCGCCTATGCGCGGAGTTATGCGATTCGGAGTAAAAGGAAAGTTAAGTCCAAGATTTGTTGGACCGTTTGAAATTCTCAAGCGGGTTACTCCGGTCGCCTACCAAGTTGCTTTGCCGCCTGCCCTGTCAGAAGTACACAATATTTTTCACATTTCACAGCTGAGAAAGTTTGTACACGACCCGAACCACATAGTCGACTTGGGTCAGTTGAATCTGCAAGCGGACTTGTCGTACGCGGCAGAGCCTGTCCAAGTTTTGGATCGTAAAGAGAAGCAGTTGCGGAACCGAACTGTCTTGCTAGTGCGCGTCCTGTGGCGGAACCACTCGGTCGAGGAGTCGACCTGGGAACTTGAAGCTGATATGAGGGAAAGGTTCCCCTCATTATTCCTTAGGGGTAGGTTCTATTCCTAAGTTTCGGGACGAAACTTTCTTTTGGATGGTTATGATGTAATGCCCCGTTCCCCCTATTCGGGGAGCACGGCCAAGGAATACTTACGACCGTCCGAACGGGACAGATTGAATTAAGATCCTTTCCTCGTTATGGATTGGTTTCTTCGGAATCAGGTCCCATATACGACGGACTGTGCCTCGAGGATGGACTCGGCGGCAGAGTCGAGAGGGGCCTTTCCGTTGCGTTGGTTTCTTGTCCGTTTTTGTGCCGCTTGGATGCTTTCTTGTTGGTTTTATGACTTGCGTTTTCTTGAACGGTTTCAATGGATTTTATTGCTTTCGTTCTTAGGATTTCGCATTTCGTATCGACCCTTGGGGACCGAAGCAGGAGGTATTGATCATCCGTTGGTGCGTGCAGGTGATCGTGTAGACGACGCGCGAGCGGAGTCTTAGGGACCTCTCCTTCTTCTTCCTATTCAACAAACTTGTGAGTGGCTCTATTTCGATAAGCACCTTCTTTCCAAGGGCTCCGTTCATAATAAAGATTGACTCAGTTGTGCATTCATTCAAACGATACCAAATATATATAAAGTTGAATGAAAAGATAAAAAGTAGGCTTGGAACATTTATTGCTTGTCATTCAGAACCTTGCATAAATTCATTGATACATGCACGTTCGTTGGGTATAATAATTGATCGGCACTTATTCATAGCACAAGTTATTCTTCTTTAAACTGCTAAATGTTATTGCATATAACTTGTTGGTCGATTATGGTAGCACAGTAAAGCGGTTCCGTACATGCCATTTCTTTAAATTCTTAGGCGTTAACTATGGGTTTGGTGGGTTGGTGTTGGACAAACTTGTATACAAGGGGTAACGTTCTACGAACGGTCGCCGGGGCACCGGGACCGCTTCGACCTGGGTAGAACATTTGCTAGTGTAGTCCTAGCGCTGGGATGGGTCCGTGCGTCCGCCAAAGGCTAGCTACCTGAGGCGGAATGTCAGCCGATCCATCCCCCGTCCAACCAAGAGATGTTGTGTATATTTAAACTGTGTAGACTAACTATGTCTTCGTGACAGGGAAGGCTATGGTAAGTTGTACAGGTGGTTCAGACGGGACAGGTAAAGTCACCGAACGGTGGCATGGGAAGTTATATTATTTTGTTCTTGCATACCTGTTAAATGAAATCGGAACTAGGCAAGAATAGAAACCCACCTAAGCAAATAATTGTAGCATACTCATTAGATCATATCTCTTGAGCTTGGTAAAGTTGAGCAGCTAGCCTTCACCAGTACTTTCCGAAGTACTGACCCTCGTTGTAGCAGGTTCCCCGGCGCAAGGCGACGCGGCGAGGAGCTGAAGCTCATTCCGAACTTTTAGGATCCTTGGCGGTACGTGGCCAAGACTTTTGGAGGCACAAGCTAGAAGCCTTTCACTCTCTCTCCGTTGCTGAATATCGCTAAGGCGATGGTGCTCACTCGCACCCAAGGTGGATTTTGTGTTTTTGAATCTATGTAAAGGGACATAATGTATGGATCGGCTATCTCATTTTGAGTCCAAGTCTGTAAGCCCGTGGGCATTTTATACTTTTGAGTCAAGCAATGTAAAAAGATGTTCATTATGAATAAAAGAGAAACTTTTCTATGCCTCAACCTTGTGTTATCTTATATGTCCACTCTGTTGCATTGTTCTAAAGAATATCCTTATGCCTAAGGCCTTGTGCACGCGCGCCCTACGCGTGCACGGCATCACGCCCGGGGGACGATTATCGAATAGCCGAAAATCGGGGCGTGACATATTGGTATCAGAGCATGCTTCAGATCCTTTGATCTCACAAGAAAGTTTCTAAAGAGGACCTTGTTCCTTTCGAGTAGACCCTTGAAATCGCTTGGCCAAAATGAGATACGTTCCATACAGTGAGTCCATAATATACCTTGAGACTAATACAAGTTACTTTCCTTTCAAGGAACGACTTCCGAGCCGGGTGCACAAGCACAGATGGTGGCGCAAGTGCAAGCGAGTAGTTCAGGCACCTCGGGCAGCTCTGGGAGTCCAGCTGCCGCACCCTCTGCCGATCCGTTCGAGCGAATGATGCGTTTGATGGAGACGCAGCAGAAACAAGCTGAACTACGGCAGAGTCAGTTTGAGTCGCGGATTGAAGCTCAATTCGTGGCGCAGCGACTTCAGGCAGATACACAGCAGAAGCAGATGAATAGCCTGCAAATAATGGTGACGAATATGGTCGCCAACAATCATTCTGCATCCGCCCCCGCAACCGTGCCTATAGTTGCTGAAGCCACCGGACCGCAGAATTCTCAGGGTACCTTACCCTCAGGCGAGAACGGGTCAATCGTCTCAATATCAGAATTCAAGAAGATGTGCCGTACTACGTTTAAAGGCACCGAGGACCCTTCCTTAGCGATGGATTGGCTGGTCGAGTTGGAGGACCACTTCGAAGCGCTGTGCCTAGACGAGACCAAGAAGGTAGCGTGTGCTCAGCTTCAGCTCCGACAAAATGCACATGATTGGTGGGATGTGCACAAGCAAGCTATTTTGAGTGAAGGTGGCACAACGGCTATCTCCTGGTCCGTGTTTCGCAAGGCCTTCGTGGAGGAATACCTTCCACCCGCCGTCCGTCGCGAAAAGGAAGACGAGTTTGCCCTACTGAAGCAGGGGGACATGACGGTACGTCAATACGCTTCAGAGTTCAACCGACTTGCAAAGTTTGCCAAGTCTCAGCTCGCCGATGCCGAAAGTCGGGCCAGAAAGTTTGAGCTCGGACTACGACCTTCTATCCGTGCTCACGTCGTAGTGACTCAATATCGTACCATGCGGGAGTCCTTGAATCATGCACTGTCCCTTGAGTCGCAGTATCCTCCAGTTCGCACCGGCGCTGTGCAAAATAACAATCGCAAGCGTCATGCCAACACAGGAGGAATAACGCGCAGAAGCACCCCAACAACGGCGGTAAACAGGGAGCAAACCCGGGAAGGGGTAACGAAGCCGTCTGCCACCGATGCAATCGTACAGGACACATCGCACGGAACTGTCGGGTGTTCAATGGTTCATGCTTTAAATGCGGTCGTCAGGGCCACATGGCAGTGAACTGTCGTGCTAGCGGGCAAGAGCACCAGCATCAACAAAACCAAGAGCCTCAGCGTCAAGGTCAAACTCAACGAGCGAACGAAGCACCGCCAAACGCTCAGGGCCGAGTCTATGCCTTGACTCGGGACGAGGCACTCGCGTCGAACACGACGGTGTCAGGTATATTACTTTTTAATAATGTACCTGCTCGAGTATTATTTGATTCTGGTGCAACACATAGCTTCATTTCGGCGGATTTTGCCGCCGAACACACATTCCCTATGACACCGCTAGGTTTAAACCTAAGTGTTAGCACTCCTTCGGGCGTAGAATTATCGGCTCGCTTAGTCTGTCGTGAAGGTAACATTTGCATCGGGGGACGGAGATTGTCATTAGATGCGATAGTTCTAGACATAAGGGACTACGATCTTATTCTGGGGATGGATTGGCTCGGCGCTTGTTCAGCTACAATCGACTGTGCGAAAAAGGAAGTCGTGTTTCGTTTGCCCGGCGAGACCGAGTTTTGCTTCGCGTGCAGTCCTGAGTCGAAAGCGTCAAACGCCTGCATGGTGATCTCAGCAATGTCTGCTCGACGGATGATTCACTCCGGCTGCGAAGGGTACTTAGCGTCCGTTCGAGACACTCGGCAAGATTGCGCAAACGTTGAGTCTATCCCCGTTGTGGCAGATTTTCCTGATGTATTCCCCGACGAGTTGCCAGGCATGCCGCCCGATCGAGAGACAGAGTTTACTATAGACACGTTCCCAGAAACTCGACCAATTTCCAAGACACCGTATCGAATGGCCCCGGCAGAATTGAAGGAGCTTAAAGTACAGTTGCAAGACTTGCTAGATAAAGGATACATTCGGCCTAGTGTATCTCCGTGGGGTGCCCCAGTACTATTCGTGAAGAAAAAGGATGGCTCGTTGCGGCTCTGCATCGACTATCGAGAATTGAATAAAGCAACCATTCGTAACCAGTATCCTCTTCCAAGAATAGATGATCTTTTCGATCAGTTGCAAGCTGCCACAGTATTCTCTAAAATCGACCTCCGTTCGGGCTATCACCAACTAAAGATCAAGCCAGACGATGTGCCAAAGTCAGCTTTCCGAACTCGCTATGGCCATTATGAGTTCCTGGTGATGCCGTTCGGACTAACCAATGCCCCCGCTGCCTTTATGAGTTTAATGAACCTTGTATTCCGGCCCTACCTCGATAAGTTTGTAGTAGTATTCATCGATGATATCTTGGTGTATTCGAAGAGTGAGGAAAAACATGCAGAGCACTTGCGGACCGTGCTACAAACTCTTCGGGACAACCAGCTATATGCTAAGCTGAGTAAGTGTGAATTCTGGCTAAGTAGTGTATCTTTCCTCGGGCACATCATTTCTGCGGGAGGCATCTCAGTCGATCCGAAGAAGGTGGAGGCCATTGTCGAGTGGAAGCGACCTGCATCCGTTAGCGAGATTCGAAGCTTCCTCGGGTTAGCGGGCTACTACAGACGGTTTGTGAAGGATTTTTCCAAACTTGCATTACCTCTGACTCGCCTCACACAAAAGGGAGTCGCGTTTGAGTGGTCCGCCGACTGCGAAGCTTCG
This sequence comes from Iris macrosiphon, assembly GCA_036927795.1. NCBI lineage: Eukaryota > Viridiplantae > Streptophyta > Magnoliopsida > Asparagales > Iridaceae > Iris > Iris macrosiphon. Next base: position 65,368 of record JAYESA010000008.1, read on the forward strand.
TTTAAAGAGTTAAAGCATCGCCTCACCTCTGCCCCGTTACTTGCATTACCAGACGAGATCTCGGGATTCCAAATATTTAGCGACGCGTCCGGGCAAGGCTTGGGGTGTGTACTTATGCAGCGAGATCGAGTGATAGCCTATGCCTCCAGGCAACTAAAGAAGCACGAGAAAAATTATCCTACACACGACCTGGAATTGGCGGCAATTGTATTTGGCCTGAAATTGTGGCGACACTACCTTTATGGAGTGCCTTGCCGAATTTATACTGATCACAAAAGCTTAAAGTACCTATTCACTCAAACGGACCTCAACCTTCGTCAGCGCCGTTGGCTAGAATTGATAAAAGATTACGACTTGACGATAGACTACACGCCCGGAAAAGGGAACGTTGTAGCGGATGCTCTGAGTCGGATCTTCGTTGGGTCTCTGTCAGTCGATCGCAGGTTACGAAGGGACTTAGAAGAGTTGGGCATCGAACTCCGAATTTGATATCGTGGCGCGCGGGTCGCTCAGATGCGATTCGTACCCAACCTAATAGAGCGGGTCACATCTACTCAGAAAGACGACCCTTTCCTAAGGAAGATGCACGAGCAGATTCTAGCGGGGAAGGCGAAGGACTTTACAGTAGATGAAAATGGGGCGTTGCGGGTGAACGGAAGGCTATGCGTCTCCGATAATTCAGAACTCAGAAAGGAGATCCTTGCGGAAGCTCATTACGCAGCCTATATGATCCATCCCGGGAGCACGAAGATGTATAAGAACCTCCGAACGACCTTCTGGTGGCACGGCATGAAGAAAGATGTCGCACTCTTTGTGTCCCAATGCATAACTTGTCAAAGAGTGAAAGCAGAGCATCAGAGGCCGGGCGGGGAGATGCAAAATCTTGCTATCCCGGAATGGAAGTGGGAGCACATCTGCATGGATTTTATTGTTGGCCTGCCAAGGACGCAACGGGGGAACGACGCGATCTGGGTTACGTCGACCGGTTAACCAAGTCTGCACACTTTCTTGCCATCAAAAGTACTTGGAGCGCCGATCGCCTCGCCCAGACCTACCTTGACGAGATAGTCCGGCTGCATGGAGTGCCAGTTTCTATAGTATCAGATCGGGACGGGCGATTCATCTCGCGTTTCTGGGAGAGCCTTCAGCTGGCGATGGGGACCAAGTTGAAGTTTAGCTCAGCCTATCATCCACAAACAGATGGTCAGACGGAACGAGTGAATCAGATACTAGAAGTCATGTTGCGCCTCTGCGTGATCGATTCGAAGTCAAGTTGGGACGTCTACCTGCCGCTGGCGGAATTTGCATATAACAACAGTTATCAGTCCAGCATCGAGATGGCTCCGTACGAGGCTTTGTATGGGCGGAAGTGTAGGTCACCAATCTGCTGGGACGAAGTCGGAGAGCGGCAAATCCTTGGACCGGAACTGGTTGAACAAATCGTGCAAAAGGTTCGGTTGATTCGTGAACGGTTGAAGACAGCACAAAGCCGACAAAAGAGTTATGCCGATGCTCGACGTCGCCCCCTTGAATTCTTTGAAGGGGACCATGTGTTCTTGAAAGTCTCGCCTATGCGCGGAGTTATGCGATTCGGAGTAAAAGGAAAGTTAAGTCCAAGATTTGTTGGACCGTTTGAAATTCTCAAGCGGGTTACTCCGGTCGCCTACCAAGTTGCTTTGCCGCCTGCCCTGTCAGAAGTACACAATATTTTTCACGTTTCACAGCTGAGAAAGTTTGTACACGACCCGAACCACATAGTCGACTTGGGTCAGTTGAATCTGCAAGCGGACTTGTCGTACGCGGCAGAGCCTGTCCAAGTTTTGGATTGTAAAGAGAAGCAGTTGCGGAACCGAACTGTCTCGCTAGTGCGCGTCCTGTGGCGGAACCACTCGGTCGAGGAGTCGACCTGGGAACTTGAAGCTGATATGAGGGAAAGGTTCCCCTCATTATTCCTTAGGGGTAGGTTCTATTCCTAAGTTTCGGGACGAAACTTTCTTTTGGATGGTTATGATGTAATGCCCCGTTCCCCCTATTCGGGGAGCGCGGCCAAGGAATACTTACGACCGTCCGAACGGGACAGATTGAATTAAGATCCTTTCCTCGTTATGGATTGGTTTCTTCGGAATCAGGTCCCATATACGACGGACTGTGCCTCGAGGATGGACTCGGCGGCAGAGTCGAGAGGGGCCTTTCCGTTGCGTTGGTTTCTTGTCCGTTTTCGTGCCGCTTGGATGCTTTCTTGTTGGTTTTATGACTTGCGTTTTCTTGAACGGTTTCAATGGATTTCATTGCTTTCGTTCTTAGGATTTCGCATTTCGTATCGACCCTTGGGGACCGAAGCAGGAGGTATTGATCATCCGTTGGTGCGTGCAGGTGATCGTGTAGACGACGCGCGAGCGGAGTCTTAGGGACCTCTCCTTCTTCTTCCTATTCAACAAACTTGTGAGTGGCTCTATTTCGATAAGCACCTTCTTTCCAAGGGCTCCGTTCATAATAAAGATTGACTCAGTTGTGCATTCATTCAAACGATACCAAATATATATAAAGTTGAATGAAAAGATAAAAAGTAGGCTTGGAACATTTATTGCTTGTCATTCAGAACCTTGCATAAATTCATTGATACATGCACGTTCGTTGGGTATAATAATTGATCGGCACTTATTCATAGCACAAGTTATTCTTCTTTAAACTGCTAAATGTTATTGCATATAACTTGTTGGTCGATTATGGTAGCACAGTAAAGCGGTTCCGTACATGCCGTTTCTTTAAATTCTTAGGCGTTAACTATGGGTTTGGTGGGTTGGTGTTGGACAAACTTGTATACAAGGGGTAACGTTCTACGAACGGTCGCCGGGGCACCGGGACCGCTTCGACCTGGGTAGAACATTTGCTAGTGTAGTCCTAGCGCTGGGATGGGTCCGTGCGTCCGCCAAAGGCTAGCTACCTGAGGCGGAATGTCAGCCGATCCATCCCCCGTCCAACCAAGAGATGTTGTGTATATTTAAACTGTGCAGACTAACTATGTCTTCGTGACAGGGAAGGCTATGGTAAGTTGTACAGGTGGTTCAGACGGGACAGGTAAAGTCACCGAACGGTGGCATGGGAAGTTATATTATTTTGTTCTTGCATACCTGTTAAATGAAATCGGAACTAGGCAAGAATAGAAACCCACCTAAGCAAATAATTGTAGCATACTCATTAGATCATATCTCTTGAGCTTGGTAAAGTTGAGCAGCTAGCCTTCACCAGTACTTTCCGAAGTACTGACCCTCGTTGTAGCAGGTTCCCCGGCGCAAGGCGACGCGGCGAGGAGCTGAAGCTCATTCCGAACTTTTGGGATCCTTGGCGGTACGTGGCCAAGACTTTTGGAGGCACAAGCTAGAAGCCTTTCACTCTCTCTCCGTTGCTGAATATCGCTAAGGCGATGGTGCTCACTCGCACCCAAGGTGGATTTTGTGTTTTTGAATCTATGTAAAGGGACATAATGTATGGATCGGCTATCTCATTTTGAGTCCAAGTCTGTAAGCCCGTGGGCATTTTATACTTTTGAGTCAAGCAATGTAAAAAGATGTTCATTATGAATAAAAGAGAAACTTTTCTATGCCTCAACCTTGTGTTATCTTATATGTCCACTCTGTTGCATTGTTCTAAAGAATATCCTTATGCCTAAGGCCTTGTGCACGCGCGCCCTACGCGTGCACGGCATCACGCCCGGGGGACGATTATCGAATAGCCAAAAATCGGGGCGTGACATAAGGGAGGTCTCCCATCTTAAAGGAGGTCACCTATCGTATGGAGGTCACCTATCCTATGAGAGGTTATCCTAAGAGAGGATATCCATCCTATGTGAGGATGCCCATCCTAAGGGAGATTATCCATCCTAGGGAGATTTTCCATCCTAGGTAGCTCACCCATCTTACGGGAGGTCACCTATCCTAAGGGAGGTTATCCATCCTTGGGAGGTTACCAATTCTACCCATCCTATGGGATATCACCCATCCAATGGGAGGTCACCTATCCTAATGGAGGTCACTCATCCTACGGTAGGTCACCCATCCTAAAGGAGGTTATCCATCCTAAGGGAGGTCACCCATCCCTAGGGAGGTTACCCATCTTAAGGTAGGTCACCCATCCTAGGGAGGTTACCCACCATACGTGAGGTCACCCATCCTATGGGAGGTCACCCATCCTAGGGAGGTTATCTATCCTACCTAGGATGAGTGACCTCACGTATGATGGGTAACCTCCCTAGGATAGGTAACCTTCCATAGGATGGATAATCTTCTGTAGGATGGGTAACCTCCCTAGGGATGGCTGACCTCCTTTAGGATGGAAAATCTACCTTTGGATGGGTGACCTATCATAGGTTGGGTAACCTCCCTTAGGAATGGTGACCTACTGTAGGATGAGTGACCTTCCTTAGGATAGGTGACGTCCCGTAGGATGGATAATATCCCGTAGGATGGGTAACCTCCCTAGGATGGGTAACCTCCCTTAGGATGTGTGACCTCCCGTAGGATGGGTGACCTCCCTAGGATGGAAAACCTCCCTAGTATTGGTAACCTCCCTTAGGATGTGTGTCCTTCCGTAGGATGGGTGTCCTCTCTTAGGATAACCTCTCGTAGGATAGGTGACCTCCCGTAGGATGGGTAACCTCCCTAGGATGGGTGACCTTCCTAGGATGGTTAACATCCCTTAGGATGGGTAACCTCCCTAAGGATGGGTGACCACCCATAGCATAGGTGACCTATAGGATGGGTAACCTCCCTAAGATGGGTAACCTCCCGTAGAATGGGTGACCTCCCGTAGGATGGATAACCTACCTAGGATGGGTAACCTCCCTTAGGATGGGTGTCCTCCCGTAGGATTGGTGTCCTCTGTTAGGATAACCTCTCATAGGATGGTTAACCTCCTATAGGATTGGTAACCTTCCTAGGATGGGTGACCTCCCTAGGATGGGTAACCACCTTTAGGATGGGTGACCTCCCTAAGGATGGGTGACCTCCCATAGGATGGGTGACCTTCATAGGATGGATAACCTCCCTTAGGATGGGTGACCTCCCTAGGATGGGTGACCTCCCTAGGATGGTTAACCTCCTATAGGATAGGTAACCTCCCTAGGATAGCTGACCTCCCTAGGATGGGTAACCTCCTTTAGGATGGGTGACCTCCCTAAGGATGTGTGACCTCACATAGGATGGGTGACCTATATGATGGGTAACCTTCTCTAGGATGGGTAACCTCCCGTAGGATGTGTGACCTCTCGTAAGATGGGTAACCTCCCTAGGATGGGTAACCTCTCATAGGATGGGTGATATCCCGTAGGATGGGTAACCTCCCTAGGATGGCTAACCTCCCTTAGGAGGAGGTTACCCATCCTACATGAGGTCACCCATCTGGAGGTTACCCATCCAAATGGAGGTTACCCATCTTACGGGATGTCACCCATCCTACTGAAGGTCACCCATCCTAAGGGAGGTCACCCTTCCTATGGGAGGTCACCCATCCTACGGGAGGTCACCTATCCTAAGGAGGTCACCCACCTATGGGAGATTACCTATCCGGAGGTCACCCATCCTATGGGAGGTCACCCATCCAAATGGAGGTTACCCATCATATGAGAGGCTACCTATCCTAAGAGAGGTTACAGACCCAAAGAGAGGTTACCCATCCTAAGGGAGGTCACCCATCCTAAGAGAGGTCACCCTTTTTAAGGAAGGTCACCCATTCTAAGGGAGATAGGATGGGTAACCTCCCGTAGGATGGGTGATATCCTGTAGGATGCGTAACCTTCCGTAGGATGGGTGACCTCTCGTAGGATTGGTAACATCTGTAACATCCCTATGATGGGTGAACTCTAGGATGGGTGACCTCCCTTAGGATAGGTAACCTCCCATAGGATGGGTGACCTCCCTAGGATGGGTGACCTCTTTTAGGATGGATGACCTACTATAGGATGAGTGACCTCCCTTAGGATGGGTGACCTCCCGTAGGATAGGTAATATCCCGTATGATGGGTAACCTCCCTAGGATGAGTGACCTCCCTTAGGATGGGTAACCTCTCTTAGGATGGGTAACCTCCCTAGGATGGGTAACATCCCTTAGGATGGGAGACCTCCCTAAGGATGGGTGACCTCCCATAGCATGGGTGACCTCCCTTAGGATTAGTGACCTTCCTTAGGATGGGTAACCTCTTTTAGGATGGGTAACCTCCCATAGGATGGGTGACATCCATTTGGATGGGTAACCTCTCTTATGATAGGTGACCTATATGATGGATAACCTATCATAGGAAAGGTAATCTCTCGTAGGATGGGTAACCTCTATTTGGATGGGTAACCTCCATTTAGATGGGTAACCTCTCTTAGGATGGATAACCCCTCGTAGGATGGGTAACATCCATAGCCCTTCCTTAGGATGTGTGACCTACCATAGGATGGGTGACCTCCCTTTGGATGGGTGACTTCCCTAGGATGGCTGACCTCCCCTAAAATGGGTGACCTCCCTAAGGATGGGAAACGTTCCTTAGGAAGGTTACCTCCCATACGATGGGTGACCTCCCTAAGGATGGGTAACTACCCTTAGGAAGGTTACCTCCAATAGGATGGGTGACCTCCCATAGGATGGGTGTCATCCCTAGGATGATGGGTGACCTCCCTAGGATGGGTGACCTCCCCTAGGATGGGTAACCTCTCTTAGGATGGGTGACCTCCCAAGGATGGGTGACCTCCCGTAGGATGGGTATCCTCCCTAGGATGAGTGACCTCCCGTAGGATAGGTGTACTCTCTAGGATGGGTGACCTCCCATAGAATGGGTGACCTTCCTAGGATGGATGACCTCTCTTAGGATGGGTGACCTTCCTTTGGATGGGTTACTTCCCTAGGCTGGGTAACCTCTCGTAGGATGGGTAACCTCTCGAAGGTTGGGTAACCTCTCGTAGGATGGGTAAACTCCCGTAGGTTGGGTAACCTCCCTTAGGATGGGTAACCTCCCATAGGATTGGGGACCTCCCTTAGGATGGGTGAGCTCCCGTAGGATGGGTGATCTCTCGTAGGATGGTAACCTCCCGTAGGATGGGTGACCTCTCGTAGTATGGGTAACCTCTCGTAGGATGGGTGACCTCTCACAGGATAGGTAACCTCCATTTGGATGGGTAACCTCTCGTCGGATGGGTAACCTCCCTTAGGATGGGTAACCTCCCATAGGATGGGTTCTCGTAGGATGGATGACCTCTATTTGGATGGGTAACCTCTAAGGATGGGTGATCTCCCATAGGATGGATAACCTATAGGATGGGTGACCTCCCTAAGTATGGACGACCTATAGGATGGGTGACCTCCATTTGTATGGGTAACCTCTAAGGATGGGTGATCTCCCATAGGATGGGTAACCTTTCTAGGATGGGTGATCTCTCATAGGATGGGTAACCTCCCGTATGATGGATGACCTCTCGTAGGATGGGTAACCTCCCTAAGGATAGGTAACCTCCCATAGGATGGGTAACCTCCCGTATGATGGGTGATCTCTCGTAGGATGGGTAACCTCCCGTAGGATGGGTAACCTCTCGTAGGATGGGTAACCTCCCGTAGGATGGGTGACCTCCCGTAGGATGAGTGACCTCCTTTAGGATGGCTAACCTCCCGTAGGATGGGTAACCTCCGTAGGATGAGTGACCTCCCTTAGGATGGGTAACCTCTATTAGGATGACCTCTCAAAGGATGGGTGACCTCCAATTGGATGGGCAATCTCTCTAAGGATGGGTAACCTCTCGTAGGATGGGTGACCTCCATTTGGATGGGGGACCTCCCGTAGGATGGGAGACCTCCATTTGGATGGGTAACCTCTCTTAGGATGGGTAACCTCCCATAAAATAGGTGACCTCCCGTAGGATTTATAACCACTGGTATGATGGGTAACCTCCCTAGGATGGGTAACCTCCCGTAGGTTGGGTGACCTCCCGTAGGGTGGATGACCTCTACTAGGATGGGTGACCTTATTTTTATAGGTGAACTTCCTAGGATGGGTGACCTCCCTTAGGATGGGTGACCTACCGTAGGATGAGTGACCCATCCTTAGGATGGGTGACCTCTCGTAGGATGGGTGATATCCCGTAGGATGGGTAACCTCCCTAGGATGAGTGACCTCTCTTAGGATGGGTAACCTCTCTTAGGATGGGGAACCTCTCGAAGGATGGGTGACCACCTGTATGAAGGATGTCCTCTCATAGGATGGGTAACCTCCCGCAGGATGGGTGACCTCTCATAGGATGGGTAATCTCCCTTAGGATGGGTGACCTCTCGTCGGATGGGTAACCACCATAGGATGGGTGACCTCCCGTAGGATGGATAACCACCCGTATGATGGGTGACCTCCCTTAGGATGGGTGACCTTCATAGGATGGATAACTTCCCTTAGGATGGGTGACCTCCCTAGGATGGGTGACCTCTCATAGGATGGGGGACCTCACGTATGATAGGTGACCTCCCATACGATTGGAGACCTCCCGTAGGATGGTTGATTTCCCTTAGGATGGGTGACTTCCCTTTAGATGGGTGACTTCTCTAGGATGGGTGACCTCCCTTAGGAGGGGTAAACTCCCTCAGGATGGGTGACCTCCTGTAGGATAGGTAATTTTTGTCAGGATGGGTGACATCCCAAAGGATTGGTAACTACCCGTATGATCGGTGACCTCTCATAGGATGGGTAACCTCTATTTGGATGATAACCTCCCGTAGGATGGGTGACCACCCGTATGATGGGTGACCTCTCATAGATTGGGTAATCTCCCTAAGTACGGGTGACCTCCCTTAGGATGTGTAACCTCCCTAGGATGGATGACCTCCCTAGGATGGGCAACCTCCCGTAGGATGGGTAACATCTTGTAGGTCACCCATCCTACAGGAGGTCACCCATCCCAGGGAGGTCACCCATCCTATGAGAGGTTACCCATCCTAGGGAGGTTACCCATCCTACGGGAGGTCACCATCCTATAGTAGGTCACCCATCCTAAGCGAGGTCACCAACCTAAGAGAGGTCACCCATCCTACGGGAGGTCACCAACCCTATGGGAGGTCACCCATCCTAGTAAGATCACCCATCCTACGGGAGGTCACCCATCCTAGGAAGGTCACCCATCCTACAGGCGGTCACCCATTCTACGCCTTTGGACTTCAATTCGATATCTCTGTTTCGAAAGCTCATTCGTGGGTTATGTGCACGCTCTCTATCAATGCCTCATTGGGATGTTCCAATAATAAGTCTAAATACTTTCAAAATGTGTTTTGATTGATATGCTTGCTTGTATGATATGTGCTGCGAGTAGCCTTTGTGCCAACCTGTGCGAACCTTTGAGAGTATCGCTAGTAGCTTGTCCGATTTCACTAACTCTAAGTTTGGTTGAATGCATCTATTCGAGGGACGCCTTGAACTTGTGCACCATCCAAGTCTTAGGAAAAGATGAAACTCGAGTGTTAAGACTTCGCTATCACTAAGCTGGTTGACGTGCTCACGCTAGAAGTGCACTTCGAAAGTGCGCATGATCCAGACTAAGCGATATGCCGATCTCGATGCTTGTGTAAGTGAATATCCAAATGAAATAAGTACAATGACTTGTATAGGTTTGCCTCAGCCTTGTGTCGTTAAATCAAAATTGATTGAAAAGTACTGCTTGTCCTTAGTAAGTCTCGAGGATGAGACTTTTTCTAAGTTGGGTAGGATGTAACACATCGTTCCGTTCTAGCGGACTGCCGACTCAAACGGTAAAAGTGCAACTGTCCCGACCCCCTTTGCCTCAAAGGATAAGCAAAAGATATCCAGACTTGTCTCTACAGGAATCCAACTTAGGCTTTCAGAGGCTCGCTTGACGTATCGCTCTACCGAGGCGAATCGTCGCTAAGGTGGGTGGCTACGGTGAACTTGTCTTTTCTTAGCCAGCACACATAAAACCTGGAATGGTATATGCTAGTCGCTAGGTGAATCACCCCCTGCATGCTAATGAATCCAACGCACCTAGCTAAAGGAATAATCCCAACTTGTATTGCTTATGCTAGAACATGGAAATTGAAATACTGCTTTTATTCATACCCTCGTATGCCAAGTCCCCTACCGATTTATCTCTCGGCTTACCTTCGGGTCCGAGCAAACGTGTCTGCTTACGTTCCTTAGAAACGCATGCTTGTCTGCTTACGAATGTCTAACGTTATTGTATTGTGCATGCATTCTTGTTAGCTAGGAGACTCTCAAATAGTTTTTTTGTGCATTTAAACCTGCAAGTATATGGGACCGTTAGGTCACCTAAGGCATATCCCTGAACCAGGGGAATGCATCAAGCAAGAAAAAATGTGTACAAGAATTATACTTGAATGATAATCATGCCAAGTATGCATCTGAACGAGGATCGTGTCTTGTACTGATTGAATCCCAGCTCGTGGAGCAAATATGCTCGTTCAGAATAAGTTTAAGTTTCATGATTATCATGTCAAGCTATGGATAAAGGATAGACCCTAACCTGCATTATCGCGGATAACTTGTGCACAAGGTATGTTATGTTAAGTTCCGCGGACGGTCGTCGGGACACCGGGATCGATCCGATCCGGACGGGACGTATGAGCAGTCGTATGTTATGGGGCAAGGTGTTATGCAGCGGGGCTCGCCACCTGCGTTGCATATCATCTGTGTCTTGAGACTATGAACCGTCCATAATGGCTATGCCAGTGACTTATGTTCATATCGATAAGTCATCCTCACTTAGCGGCTATCCGCGTGCGAGTCATTGCATTGCATCAATGAACAACTGAATACCTGAACGATCATGATACAATGACTCTCGTGTTTGCATTTGCATATGCTATGCCCCTGAATGTTTATACTTGCCCGTGCTTGAATTATATTGTTTGCCTTGGACAGGGAAGGACAAATGGTAAGTTGGTAAGTCTCGCCGTGTTTCCTCTCATGTCGTACGGCGCACTGCCACACGAGTTAGGCTATTCAAATCTTGCATGAAACTGATCCTAAGACAATTAGAAAGACAACTTAATAGTTGGTGCACGGAACTTATATTACGTGTTTGGATTTGTCGAGCGGGCGAGTAGTTTCCCCACCAGTGCATTCAATGTACTGATAATCCACCAGTCTATATGCAGGGTGCGGAAGAATCTCATTCGGTGCAGATGCCTCCTTCATGCGTGCTAAGGCTAGGAGACCACTCTGAAGCCTTCGTGCGCAGCGTCCGGAACAGAAGCACATATACAAGATATAATGTTGTGAACATCGCCTGAACATCGCATGAACATCGCCTGAACATCGCATAAATATCGCCTGTACAATCATTCTACAATTGTATCCACTTGGCACACTTTTACTGTTTCAGAGAGAGAGGCTTGAGTGACTTGACAGTATTCATTGTACTTTACAGCTTAGGTGCACTCCGACGGGCCCATTAGATTGGGATGCCCGCCGAAGTGTGCTGCTGGCCATTGCCACGTGACTCAGTTCCTTATCTTTGGAACTGGGGCGTGACAGTGGATCACCCATCCTAAGGGAGGTCACTCATCCTACAGGAGGTGACCCATCCTAGGGAGGTTACCCATCCTACGGGAGGTCATCCATCCGGAGGTTACCCATCCTACGGGAGGTCACCCATCCTAACGGAGGTTACCCATCCTATGGGAGGTCACCCATCCTACAGGAGGTCACCCATCCTAAGGGTGGTTACCCATCCTACGAAATGTCATCACTCCCTTAGGATGGCCACCCATCTTAAGGGAGTTCACCCATCCTATCGAGGTTACCCATGCTAAGGGAGTTCACTCATCCTATGGAGGTTACCCATCCTAAGAGAGTTCACCCATCCTATGGAGGTTACCCATACTACGAGAGATTACCCATTCTAAGAGAGGTTACCCATCCTACGAGAGGTTACCCATCCTAGGGAGGTTACCCAACCTACAGGAGGTTACCCATCCTAAGAGAGGTTACCCATCCTAAGGGAGGTTACCCATACTATAGGTCACCCATCCTAGGGAGGTCACCTATCCTAAGGGGGGTCACCCATCCTAAGGGAGGTCACCTATCGAAAGGGGGTTACCCATCCTACGGGAGGCCTACCATCCTAAGAGAGGTTATCCATCCTACGGGAGGTCACCCATCCTATGTTAGGTCACCCATCCTATGAGAGGTAACCCATCCTAGGAAGGTACCCATCCAAAGGGGGGTCACCCATCCTATGAGAGGTTACCCATCCTAGGGAGGTACCCATCTAAAGGGGGTCACCCATCCTACGAAAGATTATCCATCCTAGGGAGGTACCCATCCAAAGGGGTGTTACCCATCCAAAGATAGGTTACCCATCCAAGTGGAGGTCACCCATCCTACGGGAGGTTACCCATCCTAGGGAGATCACCCATCCAGAGGAAGGTCACCCATCCAAAGGAAGGTTACCCATCCTAATGGAGGTCACCTATCCTAGGGAGGTCACCCATCTTAAGTGAGGTTACCCATCCTAGGAAAAGTCAAATCACCCATCCTAAGGGAGTTTACCCATCCTAAGGGAGGTTACCCATCCTAGGGAGGTCATCTATCCCACGGAAGGTCAATGGGTAACCTCCCGTAGGATGGGTGACCTTCATATGATGGGTAACCTCCCATAGGATGGGTAACCTCCCATAGGATGGGTAACCTCCCTAGGATGGGTAACCTCTCGTAGTATAGGTAACCTCCCTTAGGATAGGTGACCGCCCGTAAGATGGGGGACCTTTCTGAGGATGGGTAACCTCTCGTAGGATGGGTAACCTCCTTTAGGATGTGTGACCTCCCATAGGATAGGTGACCTCCCTAAGGATGTGTAGCCATCCTTAGGATAGGCAACCTCTCTTAGGATGGGTGACCTCTCGTAGGATGGGTAACCACCCTTAGGATGGGTTACATCCATACGATAGGTGAACTTCATAGGATGGGTAACCTCCCTAGGACAGGTTACCTCCCGTAGGATGGATATCCACAATTAGGATGGGTGACCTCATTTAGGATGGGTGATCTCCCTTACGATAGGTAACCTCCCTTAGGATGGGTAACCTCTCTTAGGATGGGTAACCTCCCCTAGGAGGGATAACCTCCCGTAGGATGGATAACCTCTCTAAGGATGGGTAACCTCTCGTAGGATGGGTAACCTCTCATAGGATGGGTAACCTCCATAGGATGGGTGAACTCCCTTAGAATGGGTAACTTCCATTCTCCGTAGGATGGGTGAACTCCCTTAGGACGGGTGACCATCCTAAGGGAGTGGTGACCTTTCGTAGGATGGGTAACCACCCTTAGGATGGCTGACCTCCCGTAGGATGGGTGACCTCCCATAGGATGGGTAATCTCCCTTATGATGGGTAACCTTCCGTAGGATAGGTAACCTCCGGATGGATGACCTCCCTAGGATGGGTAACCTTCCTAGGATGGGTGACCTCCCGTAGGATGAGTGACCTCCCATAGGATGGGTGATCCCCCGTAGGATAAGTAACCTCCCTAGGACGGGTGACCTCCCTTAGGATTAGTGACCTTTCGTAGGATGGGTAACCACCCTTAGGATAGGTGACCTTCTGTTGGATGGGTGACCTTTCGTAGGATGGGTAACCTCCCTAGAATGGGTGATCTCCCTTAGGATGGGTGACCTACCATAGGATGAGTGACCTCCCTTAGGATGGGTGACCTCCCTAGGATGGGTATCCTAAGGGTCACCCATCCTAGGGAGGACACCCATCCTACAGGAGGTCACCCATCCTACGAGAGGTCACCCATCCTATAGGAGGTTACCCATCCTAGGGAGGTCACCCATCCTAAAGGAGGTTACCTATCATACGTTAGGTCACCCATTCTAGGGAGGTCATCCATCCTACGGGAGGTTACCCATCGTATGGGAGGCCACCCGTCCAACGGGATGTTACCCAACCTATGAGAGGTCACCCATCAAATGGATGGTTACCCATCCAAATGGAGGTTACCCATCCTCAGGAAGGCTACCCATCCGGAGGTTACCTATCCTAGGAAAAGTAATCCCATCCTCCTATAGGTCACCCATCCTAGGAAGGTCCCCCATCCTAATGGAGGTTACCCATCCTAGGGAGGTTACCCATCCTAAGGGAGGTTACCCATCATATGAAGGTCATCCATCGTATGGAGGTTACCCATCCGATGGTCACCCATCCTACGGGAGGTCACCCATCCTATGGGTGGTCATCCATCCAAATGGAGGTCATCCATCCTTAGGGAGGTCACCCATCCTAGGGAGGACACCCTTCCTAGGGAGGTTACCAATCCGATGGGAGGTCACCCATCCAAATGGAGGTCACCCATCCTACGAGAAGTTACCTATCCTAAGAGAGGTTACCCATCCTAAGGTGGGTCACCCATCCTAGGGAGGTCACCCATCCTACGAGAGGTTACCTATCCTACGGGAGGTCACCCATCCTACGGGGGGTCACCTATCCTATGGAGGTCACCAATCTTAAGGGAGGTCACCCATCCTAAGGTAGATTACCTATCCTAAGGGAGGTCACCCAACCTTAGATAGGTCACCCATACTAAGAAAGGTTACCCATCCAAAGGGAGGTCACTCATCCTACAGCAGGTTACCTATCCTACGAGAGGTCACCCATCTAACGGAGGTTACCCATCCTACGGGATATTACCCGTCCTACGAGAGGTCACCCATCCTAAGGGAGGTCACCCATCCTACGAGAGGTAACCCATCCTAAGCGAGGTTACCGATCCTATAGAAGGTCACCCATCCAAATGGAGGTAACCCATCCTAAGGGTGGTCACCCATACTTAGGGAGGTTACCCAACCTAAGGGAGGTTACCCAACCTATGAAGGTCACCCATCCTAAGGGAGGTTACCCATCCTACGGGAGGTCACCCATCCGGAGGTTACCTATCCTAGGGAGGTCACCCATCTGGAGGTTACCCATCCTACGGGAGGTCACCCATCCAAAGGTTACCCATCCTAAGGGGGTTCATCCATCCTATGGTGGTTACCCATCCAACGAGAGGTCACCCATCCTACGGGAGGTCACCCATACGAGAGGTCTCCCATCCGAAGGTTACCCATCCAAATGGAGGTTACCCATCCTAGGAAGGTCAACCATCCTAAGGGAGGTTACCCATCCTAGGGAGGTTATCCATCCAAAGGAGGTCACCCATCCAAAGGGAGGTCACCAATCCTAGAGAGGTTACCCATCCTATGAAGGTCACCCATCCTAACGAAGGTTACCCATCCTAGGGAGGTTACCCATCCTATTGGATATCACCCATCCTACGGGAGGTTACCCATCCTACGGGAGGTCACCCATCCTCCTATAGGTCATCCATACTAGGGAGGTTACCCATCCTAGGACTCCTACGCAAGATCACCCATCATACGAGATGTCACCCATCCTACGGGAGGTTACCCAACCCACGGGTGGTCACCTATACTTAGTGAGGTTACCCATCCTAAGAGAGGTTACCCATCCTACGGGAGGTCACCCATCCTACGGGAGGTTACCCATCCTAAGAAAGGTTACCCATCCTATGAAGGTCACCCATCCTAATGGAGGGGTGACCTTCTTAGGATGGATGACCACCCATAGGATTGGTGACCTCCCTTAGAATGGGTGACCTCTCGTAGGATGGGTAACCTCCCGTTGAATGGGTGACCTTTCTTAGGATGGGCAACCTCCATTTGGATGGATAACCTCCCGTAGGATGGGTGACCCCCCGTAGGATGGGTAACCTTCATATGATGGGTAACCACTGTTTGGATGGGTGACCTCCCATAGGATGGGTAACCCCCCGTAGGATGGTCAACCTTCAAATGATGGGTAACCTCCATTTGGATGGGTGACCTCCCTTAGGATGGATAACCTCCCGTACGAAGGGTGACCTCCCTAGGATGGGTGACCTCCCGTATGATGGGTAACCTCTCGTAGGATGGATGACCTCTCGTAGGATGGGTGATATCCGTTAGGATGGGTAACCTTCGTAGGATGAGTGACATATTTCCCTTAGGATGGGTGACCTCTCGTAGGATCGGTAACCTCCCTAGGATGGGTGACCACCCTTAGGATGGGTAACTTCCCGTAGGATGGGTAACCTCCGGATGGGTGACCTCCCTAGGATGGTGACCTCCCTAGGATGGATAATCTCCTGAAGTACGGGTGACCTCCCTAGGATGGGTAACCTCCATTTGGATGGGTGACCTTCATAGGATGGGTGGCCTCACATAGGATAGGTAACCTCCCTAATATGGGTAACCTCCCTTAGGATGGTAACCTCCATAGGATGGGTAACCTCCCTTAAGATGGGTGACATTCATAGGATGGGTAACCTCTATATGATGGATGACCTTCATCGGATGGGTAACCTTCCTAGGATGGTTTACCTTCATATGATAGGTAACCTCTTAGGATGGGTGACCTCCCTAGGATGGGTGACCTCGATTTGGATGGGTGACCTCCCGTAGGATGGGTAACCTCTCTTAGGATGGGTAACCTCCCTGGGATGGGTGACCTCCATTTGGATGGGTGATATCCCGTAGGATGGATAACCTCTTGTAGGATTGGTGACCTCCCGTAGGACGGGTAAACTCCCTTAGGGTGGGTGACCTCCCTTAGGATGGGTAACCTCTCTTAGGATGGGTGACCTCCCTAGGATAGGTGACCTCCATATAGATGGGTGACCTCCCGCAGGATGGGTAACCTCCCGTAGGATGGGTGACCTCCCTAGAATGCATGAATAATGATACATAACCTTTTAATCTTAACCACTAAATCCAAATCCACTTAAATGAAGGAACACATATAAATATATCATATTGCAACTAAATAATTGATTACGTAACAATTAAAAGAGATATTACACTAGCGTGCTCAAAAGCCCCAAAATTGGATATATATATATATATATATATATATATATATATATATATATATATATATATATATAGAGAGAGAGAGAGAGAGAGAGAGAGAGAGAGAACTTCCTAGGAAGTTACTGTTACATGGAGGTCACCCATCCTAAGGGAGGTTACCGAACCTATGAAGGTCACCCATCCTAAGGGAGGTCACCCATCCTACGAGTGGTCACCCATCCTTTGGAGGTTACCTATCCTACGGGAGGTCACCTATCCTAAGGGAGGTTACCCATCCTACGAGTGGTCATCCATCCTACGGGAGGTCACCCATCCTATGAGAGGTTACCCATCCTAGGGAGGTTACCCATCCTATGGGAGGTAACCCATCCAAATGGAGGTTACCCATCCTAGGGCGGTCACCCATCCTAAGGAAGTTATCCATCCAACGGGAGGTCACCCATCCTAAGGAGGACACCGATCCTAGGGAGGACACCGATCCTAGGGAGGTTACCCATCCTATAGGTCAACTATTCTAAGGGAGGTTACCCATCCTACGAGAGGTATCCCATCCTAAGGGAGGTCAGCCATCCTATGAGAGGTCACCCATCCTAAGGGAGGTTATCCATCCTAGGGAGTTCACCCATCCTTAGGGAGGTTACCCATCCTTAGGGAGGTCACCCATCCTAGGGAGGACATCCATCCTAGGGAGGTTACCCATCCTACGGGAGGTCACGCATCGAAATAGAGGTCACCCAACCTACGAGAGGTTACCCATCCTAAGAGAGGTTACCCATCCTAAGGGAGGTCACCCATCCTACGGGGGGTTACCCATCCTATGGGAGGTTACCCATTCTACGGAGGTCACCCATCCTAAGGGAGGTTACCCATATTAAGGGAGGTCACCCATTCTAAGGGAGGTTACCCATCCATAGGGAGATTCATCGATCCTAAGAGAGGTTACCCATCCTAAGTGAGGTCACTCATCCTACGGGAGGTTACCCATCCTACGAAAGGTCACCCATCCTATGGAGGTTACCCATCCTACGCGATATTACCTATCCTACGAGAGGTCATCCATCCTAAGGGAGGTCACCCATCCTACGAGAGGTTACCCATCCTAAGAGAGGTTACCCATCCTAAGGGAGGTCATCCAACTAAATGGAGGTCATCCATCCTAAGGGTTGTCACCCATACTAAGGGAGGTTACCCATCCTATGAAGTTCACGCATCCTAAGGGAGGTTACCCATCCTACGGGAGGTCACCCATCCGGAGGATACCCATCCTAGGGAGGACACCCATTCGGAGGTTACCCATCCTACGAGAGGTCACCCATTACTGAGGTTACCTATCCTAAGCAAGTTCACCCAACCTACGGAGGTTACCCTTCCTACGAGAGGTTACCCATCCTACGGGAGGTCACCCATCCCACGAGAGGTTACCCATCCTAAGGAAGGTTACCTATCTTAAGGGAGGTTACACATCTGGAGGTCACCCATCATACGGGAGGTCACCCATCCTAAGGGAGTTTACCCATCCTATATGAGGTCTCCCATCCGAAGGTTACCCATCCAAATGGAGGTTACCTATCCTAGGAAGGTATCCCATCCTAAGGGAGGTTACCCATCCTAGGGAGGTTACCCATCTTAGGAAGGTCACCTATCCAAAGGGAGATCACCCATCCTAGGGAGGTTACCCATCCCATGAATGTAACCCCTACTAAGGGAGGTTACACATCCTAGGGAGGTCACCCATCCTCCTATAGTTCATCCATCCTATGGAGGTTGCATATCCTAGGGAGGTTACCCATCCTACGCGAGGTCACCCAACCTACGAGAGGTCACCCATCCTATGGGAGGATACCCAACCTACGGGAGGTCATCCATACTTAGTGAGGTTACCCATCCTAAGAGAGGTTACCCATCCAAAGGGTGGTTACCCATCCTACGGGAGGTCACCCATCCTACGGGAGGTCACCCATCCGAAGGTTACCAATCCTACGAGAGGTTACCCATCCTACGAGAGGTAACCATCCTAAGGAAGGTTACCCATCCTAAGGAAGATTACCCATCCTATGAAGATCACCAGTCCTAACGGAGGGGTGACCTTCATAGGATGGGTGACCTTCCGTAGGATGGGTGACCTCCCTAGGATGAGTGACCTCCCTTAGGATGGGTGACCTTCATATGATGGTAACCTTCCTTAGGATGGATAACCTTCCTTAGGATGGGTGACCTTCCTTAGGATGGGTGACCTCCATTTGGATGGGTAACCTCACATAGGATAGGTGACCCCCGCAAGATGGGTAACCTTGATATGATGGGTAACCTCCATTTGGATTGGTGACCTCCCATAGGTTGGGTAACCCCCCGTAGGATGGGTAACCTTCATATGATGGGTAACCTCCATTTGGATGGGTGACCTCCAGTAGGTTGGGTAACCCCTCGTAGGATGGGTAACCTTCATATGATGGGTAACCTCTATTTGGATAGGTGACCTCCCGTAGGATGGGTAACCTCCCGTAGGATGGGTGATCTCCCTACAATGGGTGACCTCCCATTGGATGGGTAACCTCTCGTAGGCGGGTGACCTCTCGTAGAATGGGTGATATCCCGTAGGATGGGTAACCTCCAGAGGATGAGAGACCTATTTCTCTTAGGATAGGTAACCTCTCGTAGGATGGTTAACCTCCCTAGGATGGGTGACCTCCCTTGGGATGGGTAACCTCCCATATGATGGGTAACCTCCGGATGGGTGACCCCCCTAGGATGGGTAAACTCCCTAAGATTGGTAAACTCCCATAGTATGGGTGACCTCCCTAGGATGGGTAACCTACATTCGGTTGGGTAACCTTCATAGGATGGATGGCCTCTCACAGGATGGGTAACCTTCCTAGGATGGGTAACCTCCCTTAGGATGGGTAACCTACATAAGATGGGTAACCTCCTTTAGGATGGGTGACCTTTATAAGATGGGTATCCTCCATATAATGGGTGACCATCTTAGGATGGGTAATCTTCCTAGGATGGGTGACCTTCATATGATGGGTAACTTCTTAGGATGGGTGACCTCCCTTGGATGGGTGACCTCCATTTGGATCGGTGACCTCACGTAGGATGGATAACCTCTCTTAGGATGGGTACCCTCCCTAGGATGGGTGATCTCCATTTGGATGGGTTATATCCCGTAGGATGGGTAACCTCTCGTAAGATGGATGACCTCCCGTAGGATGGGTAACCTCCCTTGGGATGGGTGACCTCCCTTAGGATGGATAACCTCTCTTAGGATGTGTGACCTCCCTAGGATGGGTGACCTCCATTTGGATGGGTAACCTCCCGTAGGATGGGTAACCTCCCATAGGATGGGTGACCTCCCTAGAATGCATCAATAATGATACATAACCTTTTAATCTTAATCACTCAATCCAAATCCACTTAAATGAAGGAACACATATAAATATATTATATTACAAATAAATAATTGATTACATAACAATTAAAATAGATATTACACTAGCATGCTCAAAAGCCCCAAAATTGGATATATATATATATATATATATATATATATATATAGGACTTCCTAGGAGGTTACTGTTATATGGAGGTCATCCATCCTAAGGGAGGTTACTGATCCTATGAAGGTCACCCATCCTAAGGGAGGTCACCCATCCTAGGGAGGTTATGTCATGTCCCGATTCCGTAGAATCGATGGGCGTCCCCTGGGCGTGACCGCCGTGCGGGATTGAGTTTGCGCCCGTACAAGGCTAGAGTGTTTTTGCATAACGAGCACATATTCAGAGTACGCAGATAAATTGAAACACAAGTTAAAGATGGAATAGTTCTTTTTATTGATAATGAACATCTATTACAAACTCTTGAATGAGTCAGCTAATTACCGTATGGGCTTACAAAAGTGTTAACACAAAATGAGATGGCAGTCCTGTACATTATATCCCTTTACTAAACTTCAAAATAATAATGACCTCCGGAAGGGATGACGACCTTCCCTCGGAGCTGCATTGTGAATTTGAGTTGCTAGCTCCTTGCTTCAAGTACTTCAAAATACAGCACGATCAGGATGCGCCAACAGCTGGACTGGATCGGGAAAGGCGACTTTGGCTCCTAGCTCGATTCTCCTTTGTGCGGTGAACCTGTTTCAACAAGGGTCAGTACATTAAAATATACTGTTGAAGGTGAGCTAACCCAACTATACCAATCAACACATTGTTTTAATGAAGCATGCATATTATTTGTGCTCTTTCTATCTTGCCTTAGTTCATTTACAAGTAAGCAGCATATAGAATTTACTGAAATGAACTTGCCATCGTTCGGTGACTTTTAGATATTACTTGGTATCGTCTGATCGGGCCAACAAGAATACAAGATTTATAGATATGAAGACTTGGAAGAAGGGCTAGCTAATCGGGATGGTAGCCACTCACTTAGTTGGTTGGAAGGGAAAAGGAAAGAGGCACTTTAAGACTTCGCTTGTACGCCGCCTACTACTCGTTCACCTGCATTGACGAACAGCTCGATCAATATCTCTTCCACTCTTTACAATCTCGGAATTGAAGTGTCGTTCAATGAACGAAAATAATAAAATCTTTTGAAACCGTTCAAGAAATATCAAGCAAATCCAAAAACCAACTCAAGTCACGAAAGCAACAAGCGACATCGAAATCTGAGGCAACAATGGTGCAGCGGAGAGGTCCTTCCTGACTCTGCCGCTAAGTTGATCCCGGGGGCACGGTCCACTGAATATGTGAATCGATTCCGAACAAGCAAATTCATAACGAGGACAAGTTCTTGTTTCAATCTATCCCGATCGAACGATACCATCTTGTATTTCTTAGCCGCGCTCCCCGAATAGGAGGAACGGGGTGCCATATCCTACCCAACTAATTGGAAGTTTTGTCCTCGAAACTTAGCAATAGAACCTACAGTTAGGAAGCATTATGTTGAGGATGATGAACTGAATAGATTGGACAATCACGAATTTGGTGGTTCGAGTCACCACAAATAAGATATTGCTCAAGTTTCTTACGGCACTTTTTACTCGTGTGCCCTGGTTTCTTAGAGTAGGAACATGGTTGCCCTAGGTTTTCTCTCTGTGGACCGCCGTTATTAGGGCTCTTTGCAGCGGTGTTTCCCTTATTGTTGCTTTGGCGTTTGTGATTGGAGGTATGCACAGCGCCGGTAGAAACGTGAGGATACTGCAGTTCAAGAGATAGGGTATGATTCATGACTTCCTGCATTGTCCGATAATGATGAACGACTACGTGCACATGAATGGCAGGACGTAGACCACCTTCAAACCTTCTAGCTCGGCTCGCTGCACCAGGTAAATAGGCGCTAGCGAATTTGGAGAGTCGGTTGAATTCAGCAGAATACTGTTTAACTGTTATGCTGCCCTGCCGTAGTTGTACAAACTCGTTCTCCTTCTGACGATGTACTGGAGTGGGTATAAACTCCTCTTCAAATGCGGCATGAAAAGTCGCCCACGATATTGCCTCCTCTCCATGGTCAAATTGAAGAGATCGTCGATGCACGTCCCACCAATCGTGCACGTTAAGGCGGAGCTGTATTTGAGCGCATGCGACGCGCTTCTCCTCCGATACATCAAGCAGTTTGAAATGATCCTCAAGTTTGGCGATCCAATCTAGGCGATGATTGGGTCCTCAGTCCCGTTGAATGGAGTGTTACAGACTTTCTTGAAGTCGCCAAAGTCGAAGGCAGTCACTTCCATAGTCCTTGGAATTGGCGGTGTCTCAACTTCAAGCATGGGCTGTTCCACTGGGGTCGCTGCTGTTGTTGCGGACTGGTTGGAGGCCAAAGTCTGCACGATCTGTTGTAGGACATCCACCTGCTTTTGTTGGACTGAAAATTGAGCCTCTAGATTGCTTTCGAACTTGGCTTGGCGAGCATCATCTCTTTGTTGGTTTGCCTCCAACATCTGCATCAGTTGTTGTATAGGATCGACGCCAGACATGGATCGCTGGCTTTGCGAACTTTCTGAAGCACCCGAACTACTTTCTTGGCCTTGCATTTCTTCCGGTGCTAGCACTAAGGATTGTGCTAGTGCCATTCCTTCAAAAGAAGATAAATTACATCAGATCATAATGTATTATGGACTTATTGCATGAACGTATCTCATTTTGGCCTAACGAGTTCAAGAGTTCGCACAGGAATTTATCGTTAAAGAAACTTTTCCCATACGAAGGGTCATGGAACTTGATGCTGTGCTCTGATACAAATATGTCATGCCCCGATTTCATGGAATCGATGGGCGTCCCCTGGGCGTGACCGCCGTGCGGGCCTGAGTTTGCGCCCGCACAAGGCTAGAGTGTTTTTGCATAACGAGCACATATTCAGAGTACGCAGATAAATTGAAACACAAGTTGAAGATAGAAAAGTTATCTTTATTGATAATGAACATCTATTACAAACTCTTGAACGAGTCAGCTAATTTTCGCACGGGCTTACAAAAGTGTTGACATAAAATGAGATGGCAGTCCTGTACATTATATCCCTTTATCAAACTTCAAAATAATAAAGACCTCCGGATGGGATGACGGCCTTCCCTCGGAGCTGTATTGTGTATTTGAGTTGCTAGCTCCTTTCTTCAAGTACTTCAAAATGCGGCACGATCAGGATGCGCCAACAGCTGGACTGGATCGGGAAAGACGACTTCGGCTCCTCGCTCGGTTCTCCTTTGTGCGGTGAACCTGTTTAAACGAGGGTCGGTACATCGAAATATACTGGTGAAGGCGAGCTAACCCAACTATACCAATCAACACGTTATTTTAATGAAGCATGCATGTTATTTGTGGTCTTTCTATCTTGTCTTAGTTTATTTACAAGTAAGCAGCATATAGAATTTACTGAAATAAACTTGCCACCATTTGGTGACTTTTACCTGTCTGTCTGAACGACCTGCACAATACTTACCATGCCTTTCCTGCCACGAAGACACAAGTTAGTTTGCAACAGGTTTAAATATACAAGGGGATCACTGGCTGGATGCCATAATGGACGAGTTATAGTCTTGAACGAGGATAGAAAGCAATAAAGATTCATTGGTGGTTATAGACTATCCTGTCCAGATGCGTGAGACTAACGTGAAGTTCTGCCCGGATAAGATCGGTGCCAGTGCTGCAGGAACCGTCCGCAGGAACCATTGACCTTGTACACAAGTTTTTCGTGATCAATCGTTCATGATACGTTATCATTGATGCAGTTGAGGCAATATGAGTATATGACAAGCAACGTTGCATGATTCATTTTTGCATAGTCTTCCTGACAGTTTATTGCATGACAAGTGTATTCCATACTTAGCACAATTTATGGAAGAAGATGCATTCTGACTACAATTGAAGCATATGATGAACATTTGAATAAACTTGCATGCAATAGATAACCGTTCACAAGTTTGGTTGACAAGCAATAATAGTCCAAGTCTATTCCTATTTTATCTTGACATCTTTTAGTTATTACTTGGTATCGTCTGATCGGGCCAACAAGAATGCAAGATTTATAGATGTGAAGACTTGGAAGAAGGGCTAGCTAATCGGGATGGTAGCTACTCACTTAGTTGGTTGTAAGGGAGAAGGAAAGAGGCACTTCAAGATGACTTCGCTTGTACGCCGCCTATTGCTCGTTCACCTGCATTGACGAACAGCTCGATCAATACTTCTTCTACTCTTTCCAATCTCGAAATTGAAGTGCAGTTCAATAAACGAAAACAATAAAATCCATCAAAATCGTTCAAGAAATCTCAAGCAAATCCGAAAACCAACTCAAGGCACGAATGCAATAAGCGATATTGAAATCTGAGGCAACAATGGTTCAGCGGAGAGGTCCCTCCTAACTCTGCCGCTAAGTAGACCCCGGAGGCACGGTCCACTGAATATGGGAATCGAATCCGAAGAAAAAAATCCATAACGAGGACGAGTTCTTCTTTCAATCTATCCCGATCGAACGATACCATCTTTTATTTCTTAGCCGCGCTCCCCGAATAGGAGGAACAGGGCGCCAAAGGATACCATCCTACTGGAAGTTACCCATCCTAAGGGTGGTTACCCATACTACGAGAAGGCACCCATCCTAAGGGAGGTCACCCATCCTATGAGAGGTTACCCATCCTAAGAGAGGTCACCCATCCTAGGGAGGTTACCCATCCTACGAAAGGTCACCCATCCAAATAGAGGTTATCCATCGTAGGGAGGTCACCAATCCTAGGGAGGTTACCCATCCTACGGAAGGTCACCCATCCTAAGGAGGACACCAATCCTAGGAAGGACACCCATCCTAGCGAGGTTACCTATCCTATAGGTCACCCATCCTAAGGGAGGTTACCCATCCTACGAGAGGTCACCCATCCTACGGGAGGTCACCCATCCTATAAGGGAGGTCACCCATCCTAGGGAGGTCACACATCCTACGGGAGGTTATCCATCCTATAGGTCACCCATCCTATGAGAGGTTACCTATCATATAGGAGGTCACCCATCCTATATGATAGGTTACCCATCCTAAGGGAATTACCCATCCTATGGGAGGTCACCTATCCTAAGGAGGTTATCCATCCTAGGGAGGTTACCCAACCTACGGGTGGTTAACCATCCTACAGAAGGTCACCCATCCAAATAGAGGTCACCCATCCTAGGGAGGTTAGCCAACCTACGGGTGGTTACCCATCCTACGGGAGGTCACCCATCCAAATAGAGGTCACCCATCGGGCGAGAGATTAACCATCCTAAGGGAGGTCACCTATCATACGCGAGGTCACCCATCCTAAGAGAGGTTACCCATCCTATGGGAGGTCACCCATCCTACGAGAGGTTACCCATCCTAGGGAGGTCACCCATCCTACGGGAGGTCACCCATCCTAAGGGAGTTTACCCATCCTACGGGAGGTCACCCATCCCAGGGAGGTTACCTATCATATAAGAGGTCACCCATCCTAAGAGAGGTTACCCATCCTAAGGGAGTTTATCCATCCTACGGGAGGTCACCCATCCTAGGGAGGTTACCAATCATATAGGAGGTCACCCATCCTAAGAGAGGTCACCCATCCTAAGAGAGGTCACCCATCCAAATCGAGGTCACCCATCCAAATGGAGGTCACCCATCCAAATTGAGGTCACCAATCCTACGAGAGGTTACCTATCCAAAGGGAGGTTACCTATCATACGCGAGGTCACTCATCCTAAGAGAGGTTACCCATCCTTAGGGATATCACCCATCCTACGAGAGGTTACCCATCCTAGGGAGGTCACCCATCCTACGAGAGTTTACCCATCCTAAGAGAGTTTACCCATCCTACGAGAGATCACCCATCCAAAGGGAGGTTACCCATCCTACGGGAGGTCACCCATCCTAGGTTGGTTACCTACCATATAGGAGGTCACCCATTCTAAGAGAGGTTACCCATCCTAAAGGAGTTTACCCATCCTATGGGAGGTCACCCATCCAAATCGAGGTCACCCAACATACGGGAGGTCACCCATCATACGGGAGGTCACCCATCCTATGAAGGTCACCCATCCTACGGGAGGTCACCCATCCTAGGTAGCTTACCCATCCAAGGGAGGTCACCCATACTTAGGGCGGTTACCCATCCTAGGAGGTCACCCATTGTCACGACCCGCACCCGGTTTAGGGGCACGAGTGCGTGGGTACGTCCAGCCTACGCCACAGCATCGGCGGTAGAACGCTGTCTAGGTCATGTAACTATCTAATCAAACTCACGTGAATACCCAACTCCATAAGGAGACGTGGATATCATAAAATAATGCTAGAAATACTCAATCACATAAACTAAAGCACGATGAGATATCAAGGCAAGCAAGAAATACAAGACAAGTCTAATGATAAAATAATTATACCTGCAATCATTAACTTCCAATCCCCAAGTGTGTCAGAAACCAGTCTACTAAGGTCACAGTCTGGAAAAATATTTTCCAGTCAGGAAGGAGCAAAGTACATCTCTAAATAGCAGTTCTATATAAATGACATAAACTATGTAGTAGTTCTAGATAGAAATATACCAGATGCATGTATAGGTACGAGAAATATACAATGAAAGAAATACTGGAAATACTGTAAGTAAATGCAGGAAAAGAAATAATATGTCAATGAGCAAGAAACCTATGACTAAGTGTGTGAGTACTAGCTTTAACATGTGATCGGCTTGGGAACTTGATCAGGCTGGTTACATGTGATTAGCTATGATTCATGGAAGGTCAGGCTAACCGTTGGTTAGCTATGATGCATGGGGAGGTCAGGCTAATCACACGTAACAGCTATGAAGCATGGAGATGGTCAGGCCGCACCCGACGTAAGATGTGGGGTGAGCTATGATGCATGGAAAGTTGGGTATGATCACATATCTACACTAAAATACTCCCCAAACCCCCGACTGGTATAGTAGATCAAATCATTGTACGCTATGGCACGGGATTCACTAGGGAGGTAGCAAATCTCCCCGGGTCTCAGTGTTTGTACATGCACAAGATATCAAGGAAACAAGTCTTGTACAAGCTACACCATGAATAAGGAATAACATCTCATGACGAGATCCGTGTATACCAATCCGTGTAACCAACGTGTCAAGAACATGGATATTTACACTAGATACAGTGAACATAGGAGATATCATAAATTAGAAACTAATCAGAGAATGTACTCGCCTTGGGTCCTTAGCTGGTAATTATTGATGTCTTGTTCCAGAGTATCCCCTGGATGAAGCAACAGTCCTAAAAACATATCACAATAACACTTGTATCAGGTGCTATCCTAACACACAGTCTATAAACACTGGCCTCAGGGCCATGCCAGGCAGGGCACTAGTCAGCTAGGGTCATCTAGTAGGGATACGTAAAATACATTACACTTATTAATACTTACGATATTTATACATGCACCAATTTAAATGTATTTACAATATATATATACATGCCTTCTAAAAACATATTTGATTTATACTAGTTGAACATTATATATGTATACTCATATATATGCCAAAAATACATTTTAGAATATATATATATATATATTGTCAACATTATCATTTAAATATACTAATACTAATACACCAAATTAAATTTATACTAGCATATACTTTTTATTGAATAGCTATTATATAAAAATAAACCAATATATATACATATATACAAACCAATTAGAAATATTGAGAATATATTACGTATACAAAATATGCATATATACATATACCAAATTAATTATATATACTATATATACGTATTTACATGTATATCAGTTATTAAATATATACATATACAATATACAATACATATATACATATTAACACTATATGATACATAATTAAAATACATACTTAATTATACAATTTATTTAAATACATACATTACCAATGTATTTATATACTATACATATATACGTATTAAACATTAATTAAATAAATAATATACATATACATATATGAATTTATGCTCATACGTATATACATATATTTCTTAATGAATACACATGTATATGATATATGAATACATATACACATTTACATAGAGTACACATATATATAGTACTATCTCAATGAAAGAGGGGAGGAGCTCACAGGGGTGGCTCGACGGCCACTGGCCGGAGTCGAGGGGCTCGCCGGATGGGTGGTTCAAAGGTCGGGCTTGAGGCTGAGTCCGCGGAGATGAAACAGTAGTCGGTGCACAGCGGGTGGCCGGTTGGGCAGCTGACCGGAGCTCGGGGAGAAGTCGCAGGCTCGAGTGTGAAGGAGATGGCCAGGCTACAGCTCGCCGGAGTCATCGTGGGTGCTGGACAGAGAAGTGGAGTCGAGGGGGAGGCTCGACGCCGGACTACGGTGACAGAACGGGGTCTGCTCGGCCAGGGAGAAGGGCTCGGGAGGGTGGTTATAGTCGGGAAAGGGGACTCGACTGGAGGAGGTCGGGGAGATGTCAGCTGTGCGGTGGAGTGTAGTCGAGGTTGCGCTGCGGGGAGATGGAGGTCAGGGTGGTTCGTCTGGCCGGAGCGGTGGGGATGACTGAACTGGAATGGAGGGAGAGCAGAGGGAGTCGGGTGGCGAGGCTGAGAAACTTGCCGGATGGAAGTGTCGTGTGGTGGTGGTGAATGCCGCCGTGGGGAATTTGCACAGACGCCGGAGGCGATGGGAGGGTCGGCCGGGGCAGTTGGCCAGAGTAGCGGTCGGGGCTCGAGAAGCTTACTGCAGGGAAAATGGAGCTTGGCCGGACCGCGCCGGAGTTGCAGGCCGGGGTCGACGGAGTACACAGTGGAGTAAGGGCCGCCGGATCGATGGGGGGTGAACAGTGTTCCCCCCCTTCTTCCCTTTTAAATTTCAAAAATTAATGAAGAGAGGAAGAAGAAGAAGAAAATAAGGAGAAGAAAAGAAGAATAAGGGAAGAAGAAGAAGGATTTGTTCATACGTTGGAGAGGAAATGTGGGGGCTTGGGGAGGTGTGCTACCTAGGTTTTCTAGGGATTTGGGTTTGATGGGACATTAAATAGGATGAGGGTGTTTGTGAAATCAAGGGTAGTGATTGACCCCCTTTAAATGAGGGGTCCAGATTTGACATGGAGAAAATAATTCATGTGGGGATGAGGGTGAGAGGCTAATTAAAAGTTAATAGGGCTCCCTCATTGGTTTAATCAAATGGGTGTTGTCACAAAATATAAATTTGCAAATTTGCCCCCTTAAATTTGGATATTTGCACAGACGCATAAAATGACGAAAATTTGGCGGGCGATTCGGTGTCCAGTATTTTGTAGGGTCAGGGGCGCTATATGATCGGTATGGGCTCAATTTGTAGGGCACTGGAATTAAATTGGGATTTTCAGAATCGGTTAAAATAGTATCCTCAATTTAATTAGAAATAAATGTAAGTTGTGTTCTAAAATTAATTAGGAGTACATGGGGCCAAAATCGGGTCAGGTAATCAATACTAATAATGAAGAAGACCCAGAACAGGATATTACCCTAATTTGGGCCGCACGAAAAATAGGTAAAGATTGCCTCAAATTTTTTATTGGAACGCACAACGATACAAAATAGGAATTTATTAAATAACGTCCGCGATGATTTTTGTGCGGCCAGAAATAATGTACAGAGAGCATAATTATGAGTTACAAAAATAGCAGAATGGAAGGCGGGCATGTCTAGGGCAAGATTGTAAAATTTGTTGGAAGACAAAAGTCAGGGTACTGCTCCAAATATCGAAGCAAAGGCAATGCGCAATAATTAAATAAATTACGATAATTTATAACAATATCCAATAAATAAATTATAAATAAAACAATTAATTACATAATTCCATAATTCGGACAGGTGTTCCTTTACTGGGCTTCTAGGTCAATCTGCTAGCTAAAAATAAATGAACACTGCATCTAATACTATATTTAATTACACACCACTTAATTATTTAATTTAATATACCCATCACGCAATTACTAAATTGTAACTACAATAATATTAAATATTATAAAAAGTCAAAAATACCCCGATTTTCGGAACGTGGTAGTGACAAGTCTACCCACCTTAAAAGAATTTTGTCCTCGAAATTTAAATCCTCATAGTAGTGTTTATTCATACACATTATTATTTCCCTCAAAAATTTTAAATCCATTAACCACGAAATCAGGTAATAATCCACAATGTCTTTTCACAATTTTTAAAATTCTGAAATTATTGCATTCCTAAAAATCCTCGAAATAAAAATCAAAGTCCATTTTTATCAAAAATTTCCTTGAAAGTTTTAGTTAATAATTCAATACTCAGAATTTAATGTCCACTCCTCAATTTGATTTTAATCAATGCATATATATATAAATGTAATCTCGTCCAAAAGTTTGAATTCAAATATTAGTCTATCAATAATTTATAACTCGATTTCCTCTTCCTCAAAATACTCAACAATGCGATACTTATGGATTCTCTAATTGCAACATCCCATATAAAGTTCTAAAATTCATAACTTGCAATTAAATAAACATATTGATAATTCTCCCAAAATTTCCAAATTTAATAACCAATTTAATCACATCACAATCTTCCTGGAATTAATAAGTCATAAATTCTGCCATGTTAAATTCTTGGCCCTTTATTTAAATCGATGTTTATCCTCGAATTTAATCATCTTGCCTCTCTTGTCAAGTCATAACTCTTTCATTAATCTTCGTCATGGTTACACCCCAATAATCATGGTCTAAGAAAATCTTTACTACAATCATACAACATACAACCTAAGGGAATATGTACGATCATGGTGTCTTTTGTCATGGTATTGCAGTCTCTGTATCAGGTTGTACTACTAGCTACCTTCTAACAAATCATGAATACAAGCTACAGTACTAAGGTATCAGTCAATCAATCAAAATAGATAGGAACAGAATGAAGGAAGAACAGAACCTGCTAACACATTACCTGTAGTATCTCCTATCTCTAACATATACTTAACTCTAGCATATGCACTAACTAATTCCTATTCCTGTACATTGGTACCCATATCAACTAGTCATTTATCCACAAGATCCATGAATATATCCATATTGCACACACATGTCTATTAACACCTAAATCTGATGCCAAGAATCTCTAATATAACCATGATTCAATAATGCATCCAAGTTGATACCTCTATCTC
Source organism: Iris macrosiphon (assembly GCA_036927795.1). NCBI lineage: Eukaryota > Viridiplantae > Streptophyta > Magnoliopsida > Asparagales > Iridaceae > Iris > Iris macrosiphon. The sequence goes on from JAYESA010000008.1 coordinate 96,895, forward strand.
CTTAGTACCATACCCTCTGTCAGTTCTCGTTCCTACTATAATTGTCCCTACTATTTTCCCATCACTCCAGTGCACACCAAGTGTAACACCATACTAAGTGCTAAACCCTTTCTAATACAACTCTAGATGGACACCCAAGTCAGTCTGCGGTGCCACCTCAATCATGCTCAAGTCATCAGATCCCCATACATGTATATCATCTACTCATATATTAATATTCATCTCTTATCTACCATAAAATTAATCCTCAAAATAATCGTCAAGGTTTAACTTCTCGATCAACTTAAAATAATTGCATATACCTCCTCAAAATTAGATACTCAATTATCGAAAAAATTTAATCACTTCTAAAATATTTGTAGCCTTAACCATGTTTATTGAATTCATATTTGAAGTCCTCAAATTTTTTTTTTAATGACATAATCTCAACTCCTCAATTATTCCTAAAATAAAATTTTATTTCCACCTTTTAATTTATAACTCCACAAATGTACATATCAGTGCTCAAGGTCTCTGATACTCAAGGTGCACTCAATGCATCTAGTGTCTATAACTGTGTACTAAAATTGTACTGCCTGAATCACTTGCACCATTATCTCCAATGATCAAAGTTATCATCACCTGTAAATTTCTTTCCTGATTTTTAATTTATGTCAACTGGTATATCATCCGATTATCATCACGCAGAGTGCTTACTGTTTTGAGCGTCGTTCTCGACTAATCCTCGATATAGAACCATTAGCACTCTTGGTATTACATCACTAGCTTCATTAATGGATCATCTCATCAAGCTCATTAGAACTCATGTTTACCTGTACCTTCTATAACACTCATGTTTCTTTACTCTCATGGGCATGTATATGGTTCCTTATCTCAATTGTTGTATATGTATTTCCTTTTAACCTTTTATAGCCTGTTAAACTAGTCCGTGATAAGCTTCACCATTTTTATTACTAATTCCGATATGTCTCTTCTCATGACATCTCATGATTACTCCTCATGCATATATATTTCTTTACCTTTAGCACGCCCGATATCAATCATCAGATTGAACATCATGCTCCATTAATTCTCAACACAATTCCTTGATACCTAATTGTTTACTTAGATCACTCAATTACATAATCATGATTATCTAGGACGGGTAATTGGCTCTGATACTAACTCTGAGAACTATCACTGATACTCTATACTCTCCTTCTACTTATAGTACTACGATGACACTTATCCTAGAACCATTGGTATAAGGTACTATGCTAAGGGCTAACTCTAGATTAAAGCCTACTGCTCACATGTCCAACTAGGAAACACTTACATCTCACTAGCTTCACTCAGTCAATACTAATACTCAAGACACAGCCATAATTATAAGTCACTAATTATCATACTAACAAGGAATCCTCAAAGAAAATAAGCTCAAAAAGGAACTGGATCAAGGACGGAAGGTATCTTTACTGCTAGTAAAGAAAAGAAAAGATGGAACAAAGTCCTGGAATAACATAAATAGATAAGTCTTGAGATGATACTTTAAGAACCAATTTAAGATACAACCTGATAATCATACACGTCTGCCAGAAATCATGACACACAGAATCCTCGCCATGCCAGTAAGCATAGATGCGATAAACGACAGGTTTCGTAACTAAGGTATGCAACCCTATAATCATGTCATCTAGAATCCTCGCCACGCCAACCGGTATGGCTGCGAGAAACTCTAAATCTCATAACTAAAGTATGTACATCCAAGTTAGGTTCCTACGTTCTCGTCACGACAGCTAATATGGCTGCGATAAACTCTAGGTTCCATAACCAAAGTAGACGTTTTACCTTTCTCACTGTCCTCATCAATATATGTCATCAGATGATACCATAAATTCTAGTCCGTAAAATTCATCTCAATATGAAATCAACTCAACAATGATACCAAGAATTAAAGTTAACAACTGGTCAACAAGAATCAAACTCAATATCAACGAGTGAGGACGGACGAAAATAAGGGCGAAGGAATTAAATTGGAAATTATAATAAGATTCTCAGGGGGTCATCCCAGGAAATCTTTCAATAAATTTTGATTGAGTATCCCCTCTCATCCTAGTATCCTATATCCTATGTCCTATAGCAGGCACGCAGTAGTACAACGAAGATGTCGCACTACCACGATATCGCATAACTTGCGAAGTCTGACCTGCATGGGCCACCACTAAAAACGTGTCACGACCCGCACCCGGTTTAGGGGCACGAGTGCGTGGGTACGTCCAGCCTACGCTGCAGCATCGGCGGTAGAACGCTGTCTAGGTCATGTAACTATCTAATCAAACTCACATGAATACCCAACTCCATAAGGAGACGTGGATATCATAAAATAATGCTAGAAATACTCAATCACATAAACTAAAGCACGATAAGATATCAAGGCAAGCAAGAAATACAAGACAAGTCTAACGACAAAATAATCATACCTGCAATCATTAACTTCCAATCCCCAAGTGTGTCAGAAATCAGTCTACTAAGGTCACAGTCTGGAAAAATATTTTCCAGTCAGGAAGGAGCAAAGTACATCTCTAAATAGCAGTTATATATAAATGACATAAACTATGTAGCAGTTCTAGATGGAAATATACCAGATGCATGTATAGGTACGAGAAATATACAATAAAAGAAATACTGGAAATACTGTAAGTAAATGCAAGAAAAGAAACAATATGTCAATGAGCAAGAAACCTATGACTAAGTGTGTGAGTACTAGCTTTAACATGTGATCGGCTTGGGAACTTGATCAGGCTGGTTACATGTGATTAGCTATGATTCATGGAAGGTCAGGCTAACCGTTGGTTAGCTATGATGCATGGGGAGGTCAGGCTAATCACACGTAACAGCTATGAAGCATGGAGATGGTCAGGCCACATCCGACATGAGATGTGGGGTGAGCTATGATGCATGGAAAGTTGGGTATGATCACATATCTACACTAAAATACTCCCCAAACCCCTGACTGGTATAGTAGATCAAATTATGGTACGCTATGGCACGGGATTCCCTAGGGAGGTAGCAAATCTCCCCGGGTCTCAGTGTCTGTACATGCACAAGATATCAAGGAAACAAGTCTTGTACAAGCTACACCATGAATAAGGAATAACATCTCATGACGAGATCCGTGTATACCAATCCGTGTAACCAACGTGTCAAGAACATGGATATTTACACTAGATACAGTGAACATAGGAGATATCATAAATTAGAAACTAATCAGAGAATGTACTCGCCTTGGGTCCTTAGTTGGTAATTATTGATGTCCTGTTCCAGAGTATCCCCTAGATGAAGCAACAGTCCTAAAAATATATCACAATAACACTTGTATCAGGTGCTATCCTAACACACAGTCTATAAACACTGGCCTCAGGGCCATGCCAGGCAGGGCACTAGTCAGCTAGGGTCATCTAGTAGGGATACGTAAAATACATTACACTTATTAATACTTACGATATTTATACATGCACCAATTTAAATGTATTTACAATATATATACATGCCTTTTAAAAACATATTTGATTTATACTAGTTGAACATTATATATGTATACTCATATATATGCCAAAAATACATTTTAGAATATATATATATTGTCAACATTATCATTTAAATATACTAATACTAATACACCAAATTAAATTTATACTAGCATATACTTTTTATTGAATAGCTATTATATAAAAATAAACCAATATATATACATATATACAAACCAATTAGAAATATTGAGAATATATTATGTATACAAAATATGCATATATACATATACCAAATTAATTATATATACTATATATACGTATTTACATGTATATCAGTTATTAAATTTATACATATACAATATACAATACATATATACATATTAACACTATATGATACATAATTAAAATACATACTTAATTATACAATTTATTTAAATACATACATTACCAATGTATTTATATACTATACATATATACGTATTAAACATTAATTAAGTAAATAATATACATATACATATATGAATTTATACTCATACGTATATACATATATTTCTTAATGAATACACATGTATATGATGTATGAATACATATACACATTTACATAGAGTACACATATATATAGTACTATCTCAATGAAAGAGGGAAGGAGCTCACAGGGGTGGCTCGACGGCCACTGGCCGGAGTCGAGGGGCTCGCCGGATGGGTGGTTCAGAGGTCGGGCTTGAGGCTGAGTCCGCGGAGATGAAACAGTAGTCGGTGCACAGCGGGTGGCCGGTTGGGCAGCTGACCGGAGCTCGGGGAGAAGTCGCAGGCTCGAGTGTGAAGGAGATGGCCGGGCTACAGCTCGCCGGAGTCGTCGTGGGTGCTGGACAGAGAAGTGGAGTCTAGGGGGAGGCTCGACGCCGGACTACGGTGACGGAACAGGGTCTGCTCGGCCAGGGAGAAGCGCTCGGGAGGGTGGTTATAGTCGGGAAAGGGGACTCGACTGGAGGAGGTCGGGGAGATGTCAGCTGTGCGGTGGAGTATAGTCGAGGTTGCACTGCGGGGAGATGGAGGTCAGGGTGGTTAGTCTGGCCGGAGCGGTGGGGATGACTGAACTGGAATGGAGGGAGAGCAGAGGGAGTCGGGTGGCGAGGCTGAGAAACTCGCCGGATGGAAGTATCGTGTGGTGGTGGTGAATGCCGCCGTGGGGAATTTGCACAGACGCCGGAGTCGATGGGAGGGTCGGCCGGGGCAGTTGGCCAGAGTAGCGGTCGGGGCTCGAGAAGCTTACTGCAGGGAAAATGGAGCTTGGTCGGACCGCGCCGGAGTTGCAGCCCGGGGTCGACGGAGTACACAGTGGAGTAAGGGCCGCCGGATCGATGGGGGGTGAACAGTGTTCCCCCCTTCTTTCCTTTTAAATTTCAAAAATTAATGAAGAGAGGAAGAAGAAGAAGAAGAAAATAAGGAGAAGAAAAGAAGAAGAAGAAGAAGGGAAGAAGAAGAAGGATTTGTTCATACATTGGAGAGGAAATGTGGGGGCTTGGGGAGGTGTGCTACCTAGGTTTTCTAGGGATTAGGGTTTGATGGGACATTAAATAGGAAGAGGGTGTTTGTGAAATCAAGGGTGGTGATTGACCCCCTTTAAATGAGGGGTCCAGATTTGACATGGAGAAAATAATTCATGTGGGGATGAGGGTGAGAGGCTAATTAAAAGTTAATAGGGCTCCCTCATTGGTTTAATCAAATGGGTGTTGTCACAAAATGCAAATTTGCAAATTTGCCCCCTTAAATTTAGGTATTTGCACAGATGCATGAAATGACAAAAATTTGGCGGACGATTCGGTGTCCAGTGTTTTGTAGGGTCAGGGGGCGCTATATGATCGGTATGGGCTCAATTTGCAGGGCACTGGAATTAAATTTGGATTTTCAAAATCGGTTAAAATAGTATCCTCAATTTAATTAGAAATAAATGTAAGTTGTGTTCTAAAATTAATTTGGAGTACATGGAGCCAAAATCGGGTCAGATCATCAATACCAATAATGAAGAAGACCCAGAACAGGATATTACCCTAATTTGGGCCGCACGAAAAATAGGTCAAGATTGCCTCAAATTTTCGATTGGAACGCACGACGATACAAAATAGGAATTTATTAAATAACGTCCGCGACGATTTTTGTGCGGCCAGAAATAATGTACAGAGAGCATAATTATGAGTTACAAAAATAGCAGAATGGAAGACAGGCATATCTAGGGCAAGATTGTGAAATTTGTTGGAAGACAAAAGTCAGGGTACTGCTCCAAATATCGAAGCAAAGGCAATGCGCAATAATTAAATAAATTACGGTAATTTATTACAATCTCCAATAAATAAATTATAAATAAAACAATTAATTACATAATTCCATAATTCGGACAGGTGTTCCTTTATTGGGCTTCTAGGTCAATCTTCTAGCTAAAAATAAATGAACACTGCATCTAATACTATATTTAATTACACACCAATTAATTATTTAATTTAATATACCCATCACGCAATTACTAAATTGTAACTACAATAATATTAAATATTATAAAAAGTCGAAAATATCCCAATTTTTGGAACGTGGTAGTGACAAGTCTACCCACCTTAAAAGAATTTTGTCCTCAAAATTTAAATCCTCATAGTAGTGTTTATTCATACACATTATTATTTCCCTCAAAAATTTTAAATCCATTAACCACGAAATCAGGTAATAATCCACAATGTCTTTTCACAATTTTTAAAATTCTGAAATTATTGCATTCCTGAAAAATCCTCGAAATAAAAATCAAAGTCCATTTTTATCAAAAATTTTCTTGAAAGTTTTAGTTAATAATTCAATACTCGGAATTTAATGTCCACTCCTCAATTTGATTTTAATCAATGCATATATATAAAAATGTAATCTCGTCCAAAAGTTTGAATTCAAATATTAGTCTATCAATAATTTATAACTCGATTTCCTCTTCCTCAAAATACTCAACAATGCGATACTTATGGATTCTCTAATTGCAACATCCCATATAAAGTTCTAAAATTCATAACTTGCAATTAAATAAACATATTAATAATTCTCCCAAAATTTCCAAATTTAATAACCAATTTAATCACATCACAATCTTCCTGGAATTAATAAGTCATAAATTCTGCCATGTTAAATTCTTGGCCCTTTATTTAAATCGATGTTTATCCTCGAATTTAATCATCTTGCCTCTTTTGTCAAGTCATAACTCTTTCATTAATCTTCGTCATGGTTACACCCCAATAATCATGGTCTAAGAAAATCTTTACTACAATCATACAACATGCAACCTAAGGGAATATGTACGATCATGGTATCTTTTGTCATGGTATTGCAGTCTCTGTATCAGGTTGTACTACTAGCTACCTTCTAACAAATCATGAATACAAGCTACAGTACTAAGGTATCAGTCAATCAATCAAAATAGATAGGAATAGAATAAAGGAAGAACAGAACCTGCTAACACATTACCTGTAGTATCTCCTATCTCTAACATATACTTAACTCTAGCATATGCACTAACTAATTCATATTCCTGTACATTGGTACCCATATCAACTAGTCATTTATCCATAAGATCCATGAATATATCCATATTGCACACACATGTCTATTAACACCTAAATCTGATGCCAAGAATCTCTAATATAACCATGATTCAATAATGCATCCAAGTTGATACCTCTATCTCCTTAGTACCATACCCTCTGTCAGTTCCCGTTCCTACTACAATTGTCCCTACTATTTTCTCATCACTCCAGTGCACACCAAGTGTAACACCATACTAAGTGCTAAACCCTTTCTAATACAACTCTAGATGGACACCCAAGTCAGTCTGCGGTGCCACCTCAATCATGCTCAAGTCATCAGATCCCCATACATGTATATCATCTACTCATATATTAATATTCATCTCTTATCTACCATAAAATTAATCCTCAAAATAATCGTCAAGGTTTAACTTCTCGATCAACTTAAAATAATTGCATATACCTTCCCAAAATTAGATACTCAATTATTAAAAAAATTTAATCACTTCTAAAATATTTGTAGCCTTAACCATGTTTATTGAATTCATATTTGAAGTCCTCAAATTTTTTTTTTAATGACATAATCTCAACTCCTCAATTATTCCTAAAATAAAATTTTATTTCCACCTTTTAATTTATAACTCCACAAATGTACATATCAGTGCTCACGGTCTCTGATACTCAAGGTGCACTCAATGCATCTAGTGTCTATAACTATGTACTAAAATTGTACTGCCTGAATCACTTGCACCATTATCTCCAATGATCAAAGTTATCATCACCTGTAAATTTCTTTCCTGATTTTCAATTTATGTCAACTGGTATATCATCCGATTATCATCACGCAGAGTGCTTACTGTTTTGAGCATCGTTCTCGACTAATCCTCGATATAGAACCATTAGCACTCTTGGTATTACATCACTAGCTTCATTAATGGATCATCTCATCAAGCTCATTAGAACTCATGTTTACCTGTACCTTCTATAACACTCATATTTCTTTACTCTCATGGGCATGTATATGGTTCCTTATCTCAATTGTTGTATATGTATTTCCTTTTAACCTTTTATAGCCTGTTAAACTAGTCCGTGATAAGCTTCACCATTTTTATTACTAATTCCGATATGTCTCTTCTCATGACATCTCATGATTACTCCTCATGCATATATATTTCTTTACCTTTAGCACGCCCGATATCAATCATCAGATTGAACATCATGCTCCATTAATTCTCAACACAATTCCTTGATACCTAATTGTTTACTTAGATCACTCAATTACATAATCATGATTATCTAGGACGGGTAATTGGCTCTGATACTAACTCTGAGAACTATCACTGATACTCTATACTCTCCTTCTACTTATAGTACTACGATGACACTTATCCTAGAACCATTGGTATAAGGTACTATGCTAAGGGCTAACTCTAGATTAAAGCCTACTGCTTACATGTCCAACTAGGAAACACTTATATCTCACTAGCTTCACTCAGTCAATACTAATACTCAAGACACAGCCATAATTACAAGTCACTAATTATCATACTAACAAGGAATCCTCAAAGAAAATAAGCTCAAAAAGGAACTGGATCAAGGACGGAAGGTATCTTTACTGCTAGTAAAGAAAAGAAAAGATGGAACAAAGTCCTGGAATAACATAAATAGATAAGTCTTGAGATGATACTTTAAGAACCAATTTAAGATACAACCTGATAATCATACACGTCTGTCAGAAATTATGACACACAGAATCCTCGCCACGCCAGTAAGCATAGATGCGATAAACGACAGGTTCCGTAACTAAGGTATGCAACCCTATAATCATGTCATCTAGAATCCTCGCCACGCCAACCGGTATGGCTGCGAGAAACTCTAAATCTCATAACTAAAGTATGTACATCCAAGTTAGGTTCCTACGTTCTCGTCACGACAGCTAATATGGCTGCGATAAACTCTAGGTTCCATAACCAAAGTAGACGTTTTACCTTTCTCACTGTCCTCATCAATATATGTCATCATATGATACCATAAATTCTAGTCCGTAAAATTCATCTCAATATGAAATTAACTCAACAACGATACCAAGAATTAAAGTTAAAAACTGGTCAACAAGAATCAAACTCAATATCAACGAGTGAGGACGGACGGAAACAAGGGCGAAGGAATTAAATTGGAAATTATAATAAGATTCTCATGGGGTCATCCCAGGAAATCTTTCAATAAATTATGATTGAGTATCCCCTTTCATCATAGTATCCTATATCCTATGTCCTATAGCAGGCACGCAGTAGTACAACGAAGACGTCGCACTACCACGACATCGAATAACTTGCAAAGTCTGACCTGCATGGGCCACCACTAAAAATATGTCACGACCCGCACCCGGTTTAGGGGCACGAGTGCGTGGGTACGTCTAGCCTACGCCGCAGCATCGGCGGTAGAACGCTGTCTAGGTCATGTAACTATCTAATCAAACTCACGTGAATACCCAACTCCATAAGGAGACGTGGATATCATAAAATAATGCTAGAAATACTCAATCACATAAACTAAAGCACGTTGAGATATCAAGGCAAGCAAGAAATACAAGACAAGTCTAACGACAAAATAATCATACCTGCAATCATTAACTTCCAATCCCCAAGTGTGTCAGAAACCAGTCTACTAAGGTCACAGTCTGGAAAAATATTTTCCAGTCAGGAAGGAGCAAAGTACATCTCTAAATAGCAGTTTTATATAAATGACATAAACTATGTAGCAGTTCTAGATGGAAATATACCAGATGCATGTATAGGTACGAGAAATGTACAATGAAAGAAATACTGGAAATACTGTAAGTAAATACAGGAAAAGAAATAATATGTCAATGAGCAAGAAACCTATGACTAAGTGTGTGAGTACTAGCTTTAACATGTGATCGGCTTGAGAACTTGATCAGGCTGGTTACATGTGATTAGCTATAATTCATGGAAGGTCAGGCTAACCGTTGGTTAGCTATGATGCATGGGGAGGTCAGGCTAATCACACGTAACAGCTATGAAGCATGAAGATGGTCAGACCACACCCGACATGAGATGTGGGGTGAGCTATGATGCATGGAAAGTTGGGTATGATCATATATCTACACTAAAATACTCCCCAAACCCCCGACTGGTATAGTAGATCAAATCATGGTACGCTATGGCACGGGATTCCCTAGGGAGGTAGCAAATCTCCCCGGGTCTCAGTGTCTGTACATGCACAAGATATCAAGAAAACAAGTCTTGTACAAGCTACACCATGAATAAGGAATAACATCTCATGACGAGATCCGTGTATACCAATCCGTGTAACCAACGTGTCAAGAACATGGATATTTACACTAGATACAGTGAACATAGGAGATATCATAAATTAGAAACTAATCAGAGAATGTACTCGCCTTGGGTCCTTAGCTGGTAATTATTGATGTCCTGTTCCAGAGTATCCCCTGGATAAAGCAACAGTCCTAAAACTATATCACAATAACACTTGTATCAGGTGCTATCCTAACCCACAGTCTATAAACACTGGCCTCAGGGCTATGCCAGGCAGGGCACTAGTCAGCTAGGGTCATCTAGTAGGGATACGTAAAATACATTACACTTATTAATACTTACGATATTTATACATGCACCAATTTAAATGTATTTATAATATATATATACATGCCTTTTAAAAACATATTTGATTTATACTAGTTGAACATTATATATGTATACTCATATATATGCCAAAAATACATTTTAGAATATATATATATATTGTCAACATTATCATTTAAATATACTAATACTAATACACCAAATTAAATTTATACTAGCATATACTTTTTATTGAATAGCTATTATATAAAAATAAACCAATATATATACATATATACAAACCAATTAGAAATATTAAGAATATATTACGTATACAAAATATGCATATATACATATACCAAATTAATTATATATACTATATATACGTATTTACATGTATATCAGTTATTAAATATATACATATACAATATACAATACATATATACATATTAACACTATATGATACATAATTAAAATACATACTTAATTATACAATTTATATAAATACATACATTACCAATATATTTATATACTATACATATATACGTATTAAACATTAATTAAATAAATAATATACATATACATATATGAATTTATACTCATACGTATATACATATATTTCTTAATGAATACACATGTATATGATGTATGAATACATATACACATTTACATAGAGTACACATATATATAGTACTATCTCAATGAAAGAGGGGAGGAGCTCACAGGGGTGGCTCGACGGCCACTGGCCGGAGTCGAGGGGCTCGCCGGATGGGTGGTTCAGAGGTCGGGCTTGAGGCTGAGTCCGCAGAGATGAAACAGTAGTCGGTGCACAGCGGGTGGCCGGTTGGGCAGCTGACCGGAGCTCGGAGAGAAGTCGCAGGCTCGAGTGTGAAGGAGATGGCCGGGCTACAGCTCGCCGGAGTCGTCGTGGGTGCTGGACAGAGAAGTGGAGTCGAGGGGGAGGCTCGACGCCGGACTACGGTGACGGAACGGGGTCTGCTCGGCCAGGGAGAAGGGCTCGGGAGGGTGGTTATAGTCGAGAAAGGGGACTCGACTGGAGGAGATCGGGGAGATGTCAGCTGTGCGGTGGAGTGTAGTCGAGGTTGCGCTGCGGGGAGATAGAGGTCAGGGTGGTTCGTCTGGCCTGAGCGGTGGGGATGACTGAACTGGAATGGAGGGAGAGCAGAGGGAGTCAGGTGGCGAGGCTGAGAAACTCGCCCGATGGAAGTATCGTGTGGTGGTGGTGAATGTCGATGTGGGGAATTTGCACAGACGCCGGAGTCGATGGGAGGGTCGGCCGGGGCAGTTGGCCAGAGTAGCGGTCGGGGCTCGAGAAGCTTACTGCAGGGAAAATGGAGCTTGGCCGGACCGCGCCGGAGTTGCAGGCCGGGGTCGACGGAGTACACAGTGGAGTAAGGGCCGCCGGATCGATGGGGGGTGAACAGTGTTCCCCCCTTCTTCCCTTTTAAATTTCAAAAATTAATGAAGAGAGGAAGAAGAAGAAGAAAATAAGGAGAAGAAAAGAAGAAGAAGGGAAGAAGAAGAAGGATTTGTTCATACGTTGGAGAGGAAATGTGGGGGCTTGGGGAGGTGTGCTACCTAGATTTTCTAGGGATTAGGGTTTGATGGGACATTAAATAGGAAGAGGGTGTTTGTGAAATCAAGGGTGGTGATTGACCCCCTTTAAATGAGGGGTCCAAATTTGACATGGAGAAAATAATTCATGTGGGGATGAGGGTGAGAGGCTAATTAAAAGTTAATAGGGCTCCCTCATTGGTTTAATCAAATGGGTGTTGTCACAAAATACAAATTTGCAAATTTGCCCCCTTAAATTTGGGTATTTGCACAGACGCATGAAATGACGAAAATTTGGCGGGCGATTCGGTGTCCAGTATTTTGTATGGTCAGGGGGCGCTATATGATCGGTATGGGCTCAATTTGCAGGGCACTGGAATTAAATTGAGATTCTCAGAATCGGTTAAAATAGTATCCTCAATTTAATTAGAAATAAATGCAAGTTGTGTTCTAAAATTAATTAGGAGTACATGGGGCCAAAATCGGGTCAGGTCATCAATACCAATAATGAAGAAGACCCAGAATAGGATATTACCCTAATTTGGGCCGCACGAAATATAGGTCAAGATTGCCTCAAATTTTTGATTGGAACGCACAACGATACAAAATAGGAATTTATTAAATAACGTCCGCGACGATTTTTGTGCGACCAGAAATAATGTACAGAGAGCATAATTATGAGTTACAAAAATAGCAGAATGGAAGGCGGGCATGTCTAGGGCAAGATTGTAAAATTTGTTGGAAGACAAAAGTCAGGGTACTGCTCCAAATATCGAAGCAAAGACAATGCGCAATAATTAAATAAATTACGGTAATTTATTACAATCTCCAATAAATAAATTATAAATAAAACAATTAATTACATAATTCCATAATTCGGACAGGTGTTCCTTTACTAGGCTTCTAGGTCAATCTGCTAGCTAAAAATAAATGAACACTGCATCTAATACTATTTTTAATTATACACCACTTAATTATTTAATTTAATATACCCATCACTCAATTACTAAATTGTAACTATAATAATATTAAATATTATAAAAAGTCAAAAATACCCCGATTTTCGGAACGTGGTAGTGACACCCATCCTTAGGGAGGTTGCCCATCCTAGGGAGGTTACCCATCCTACGGGATATCACCCATCAAACGAGAGATCACCCATCCTATAGGTCACCCATCCTATGGAAGGTCACCCATCTTACGGAAGGTCACCCATCCTAGGGAGGTCACCTATCCTATGGGAGGTCACCCATCCTTAGAGAGTTTACCCATCCTATGGGAGGTCACACATCCTTAGGGAGGTTACCCATCCTATGGGTGGTTACCCATCCGAAGGGAAGTCACCCATCCTAAGGGAGGTTATCCATCCTAGGGAGGTTAACCTAACTTGGATGGGTAACCTCCCGTAGGATGAGTGACCTAAGATATGATGGGTAACCTCCCATAGGATGAGTGACCTAACTTAGGATGGGTAACCTCCCGTTGGATGGGTAATCTCCCTCCGGATGGGTGACCTCCAGTAGGATGGGTAACCTCCCTTAGGATGGGTGATATCCCGAAGGATGGGTAAAATCTCGTAGGATGGGTAACCTCTAGTGGGATGGGTGACCTCCCTAGGATGGGTAACCTCCCGTAGGATGGGTAACCTCTCTTAGGAGAGGTAACCTCCCTAAGGATGGGTAACCGCCATAGGATGGGTGGCCAATCGTAGGATGGGTAACCTCCCGTAAGTGACCTAACTTAGGATGGAAAACCTCTCGTAGGATGGGTAACCTCCCTTAGGATGGGTGTCACTACCACATTTTAGGAAAAAGGGTATTTTAGTAATTTCTTATTTAAATAAATATTGTGCATGGTAAATAATTAATTGTTGTATTATTTAATTATTGTTAGATATTATTAAATTATTTTGGACTTATTTTAGTGGACCCAACTAGTTTAGTTTGGACCCATGGACCAACATAAATTAATTAGTTAGACTTGGCCCATTTAGGAAGCCCATAGTTAAGGAGATGGATTAAATTAATTAAATGATTAGACTAGAAGCTTCCTTCCTTAATTATTTCTTCATGAGAGGCCCCAAGGGGTACATTGGACATTTTACAATTGCTTGGGAGAGGGGCTATGGTCGGCCTATATAGGAGGGGGGGAAATTTCTCTCTCCTCCCATTTCATTCCAAATCTAGATCTAGAATTCTCCCACTACCAAATTCCCTCCATTCCCAATCCAATTTCCTACCAAATTCATTCCAAATTCTTCCCAATTCACCATTAGAGAAGAAGAAAGCAAGGATCTAGAAGAAGGAAGCAAGGATCTACAAAGAGGAGCAAGGATCTACAATTTGGAAACAAGTTCATCTCAATTGGAAGTTTCATTGGGAATCCATCTTCCAATAGGTATAATTCAGATTTTTCCATTTAAATAGCTTCTAAATCTGGGATTTAATCATGTAAAATCAACCTATATGTATGTAGTACCCATAGGACTTTGTTTTGTGTTCATAGGAGACCCATGGAGAAAGTTATGGTGCTTTTTGTGTCAATTTTGTTGGAATTCCGAATTTACATTTTGTTGTGTGTTTCAATTGATCCTATAGATCAATGGGACAATGAGCTTTGTGTTTGGAGCTAGTGTCGTGTCCATATTGGGATACTTGTGGTTCGTATCCCAACTATTTGGTGATACGTGTCATTTGGAGGTTTTCCTCCGACACGGGGCTTTGAACATGTCGTATTTTGACACGGACACATAGATCTACTTTTGACACTTTGAATTATTCATAAATATTATTTGTGATTTGTTTGTGTCCTTCGGGGTGCATTTGGTTGTGTGTTGGACTCGTGTCGCATGCGTATCCTAGATCTAGTGGGATACGGTGTGATACTCTCCAATTTAATGTGTTTATGTAAAGATCTAATTATGTATGGTTTAAATTCTTCATTTAAAATTAGTAAATATATATAGATATTATATATTTATTTTGTGTATTTATTATGGTAATTATTGTAGCATGGATCTATATTTTGTGTGTGCAAATAGTGTACAATATAATATGTAGCTTGCATGAAATATATATGTACTACTTGTTAATAATATATTTTGTACATAAAATATTTTATAAAATATATTTGTATGTTTAATTGTGTAAATGTATTATTATAATTATTATGTACTTTTGTATATTAATGTATATATTTTAGATGTGCTTCTAAGCCATGTTAAAATATGTACATTAATACTTGGTTGTGTATTATAACTTTTAAATATTTGTTTATATGTATAAGTTTATATATACATAAGTATTTATTTATTTATTGTTTTATATATTTAATATATTGATTTATATATATATTATATATATAGTATATATATATATATTAAATATTTTAGCGACAGCATCTATTTATGACAGATTCTGTCATTAATAGCCTCGGGCAGCAGCAGCAGCCGCTGAAGCCATTAATGACAGATTCTGTCATTAAAAGCCCAGCAGTGGCGGCGGGTTTTGAGCGGCAGTTTAATGACGGTCTTCTGTGACAGTTATTAACTGTCACTATTTAAGTGGCAGTGGATTTTAATTCACAGGGGTTTCTGCGACAGTTTTACAGTGACAGTCAAGACTGTCACTATAGGCTGTTTAATTTCAATTTTATTATTTAACTCCCTGTTTTCAGTGACGCTTTGGCAGTTTTTATTTATATTATATATATTATTGTTATATATATATATGTATATATATATGTGTGTTTGGTGAGGTATAATAATTATTATAATATAGTATTTTAATTGTATGAATATTGGTTTGCATATATATTAATTATGATATATATTATTTGTATTATTAATATACTTTGTGTAAGATTCTTTTGGAATCTATTTGATTCCTAAATTATTGTAGTTTATCTCTATATTATTTTATAGATTTCTTGTGAGGTTGACCTTGGTTTGACTTTAGTTGACTTTAGAGTTGACCATAGTTGACTTTTGACTTAGAATTTATTTATTGACCTAGGAGTTGACTAGTTTGACTTGTTCTCTTTCCGGGACCTTGTATTAATGTGGTATTCCATATCTAGGTCTTCCAGGCACCGAGTCAGACATTTGTGAGACTGTTCATTGGACTTCAGGCGAGTACATTCTCTGATAGTTTCTCATTTATGATATCCTCTATGTTCGTTGTATCTAGTATAGATATACATGTTTCTCTCGACACTATGGTTACACGGATTGGTATATCCGGATCTCGTCATGAGATGTTATTCCTTGGTATATGGTGTATATGGTGCAAGTATTGTTTCATTGGTTATCTTGTACATGTACAGACACCGATTCTCGGGGAGACTAGCTATCTTCTTGGGGAATCTAGTGCCATAACGTACCGTGGTTGGATCTATTATACCAGTCGGGGGTGGGGAGTATTTTAGTGTAGATATGTGATCATACCCTCCTTGTGCATGTATTGTTTCTTGTGAGTGTTGATCATACACCGCACGTATGATTAACCAGGCCATTATACTCTTGTGCAAGTTCTCAAGCCGATCACATGTTAAAGCTAGTACTCACACACTTAGTCATTAGTATTCTTGTTCCATCAGCATATTGTTCATTATTGTATTTCTTTCCAGTATTTCCTTATTGTCTCTACATTCTTGTCTCTATTTATGCATCTTGTTTATCCACAGCTATTTACTGTTACATAGTTTTTATCATTGTTTGAGAACTGCTGTTAGGGTTGTACTCTGCTCCTTTCCTGACTGGATATATTTTTCCAGATGATACTGAGGAGTACCCTACCTATTATGGACCCCAGGATGTTGTGGGTTTAGATTCTGAGAACCTGGCTCAAGAGGGACTTATCCCAACTGAGACAGTTGACCCTGGAGTTGTAGCTTTATAGTTTTGTAGTATTCTTTGTACTGGATTTGTCTCCAGCTTATTTTTGTTCTTTCTTCAGACTCATTGATGTATTATTTTAGACTCATGAGTTGTATTGTGACTATTCATTTCTTATCTGATTCGTGTTCATTCTATCTTAGTTCTGTGATTGAGTATTCTATCATTATTGGTGGTTCATTATATTAGATAGATTTTCTAGACAGCGTTCTACCGCCGATTCTGTGGCGTAGGCTGGACGTTATTTCCGACTAGTACCCTTACACCGGGTGCGGGTCGTGACACATTTTTGGTGGTGGCCCATGCAGGTAGAGCTTCACAAGTATGTGATGTCGTGGTAGTGCGACAATTTAGTTGTACTACTGCGAGCCTGCAATAGGATATAGGATATAGGCTGAGATACTCAATCACATCTAGAAAAATTCTTTTTTTTCAACTATTCTCCTTTGACGTTGATACTTGATCTCTTAAACTGTCCTTTCCTTGAATATCTTACATCTTGTGCCATATTGATTCTTTCTTTCGCTTTGTCTCAGGATGCCGCCTAAGACTAGATCACAGCAGGGGAGAGCAGTTTCTGAGAGGTCTGCGACATCCCGAGGGCCTGCACCAGTCACTTCTCCGGTGATTAGAGTGTCAGCTGCTTTCGGAGGTCCACCACCTACTCAGAGGACTGTGCCAGCTGTATCTGAGGGGCTTCCACCTCCACCTCCTGTGCCAGCAGAGGCGTCACAGATGTTTACTCTGTTTCGTGAGATGCTCGAGGCACAGAGGGCTTAGTCGGAGGCACATCAGAGGCAGACCGACGTTCTACGGCAGGGCATCGAGAGTGCTCATCAGCTTGCTCGTGCTGTAGTTGAGAGAGGAGTTCCGGTCCAGCAGCAGGTTGTTCCTCAGGTTGCTCAGCTTCGGCCAGGCAACATTCAGGACTTCAAGAAACTGGAGCCTAGGGTTTTCAAAGGGACGGAGGGCATCGTCTATGCTGATGATTGGCTCGAGGACATTGAGCGTCTTATGAGGGTGTCCCGTCTTTCTGAAGATCTGAAGGTTGAGGCGGTAGGACTTCAACTGTTCGACGTCGCTCGTACCTGGTTCAGGAATGAGCCGGTTCTAGTTGATGCAGGACAATCTTGGGAGGTATTCAGGGACCTTTTCAAGAAGAAGTTTTTTGCCCGGATAGACAGGCTTGACTTGGGAAGACAATTTGAGAGTCTCATTCAGGGAAGCATGTCTGTGGAGGAATACGCTGCAGAGTTCGGTAGGCTGAGCCGATTTGTAGAGTACTTGGTGAGAGAGCCGGAGGTTCGAGCTATTCATTTCCGAGAGGGTCTAAACTGGGAAGTAAAGATTTTCATTCCGTCTTTTTATGAGACATACTCGGAGATACTTGCGGAGGCACGCAAGGTTGAGCGGGATCTGGGTTTGAAGACCAAGAGAGACCGTGATTCTTTTCTGGGGGCCAACGGCAGTGCAGTATCTGCCAAACGTCCTCATTTCCAGTCCAGACCTTTCCAGCAGCCACAACAGAACCAGACTCCAGCTAGAGCGCCTTTTCACCAGGCACCTCAGCAGCAGAGACAGTTACAGCAAGCTCCATGCAACTTCTGCAAGAAGCCCGGCCACATCTGGGAAGTTTGCAGAAAGAGGCTAGGAGTTTGTTTGTATTGTGGTACTGAAGGGCATCAATTGAGGGAGTGTCCTCGTCGTGCAGTTCAGGGAGCAGTCCAGCTCCGAGGGCACAGATGAGACCACCTGCAGCACAACCGAGGGGACCGCTTCCGACACAGCAGCAGCATTTTGTCCAGCATCAGCAGCAGGGAGGTGCTCGGCAGGGACGAGCGTTTGCTATGACAGTCGAAGAGGAGGAACCCACCGGAGATGTCATCGCAGGTTCTATTCTTCTTGATTCCATTCCAGCTTTAGCTTTGTTTGATAGTGGTGCTTTCCATAGTTTTGTATCTGTTTCTTTTGCTCTAAAGCATGGTTTGGTAGCTGAGTCTTTGCTTAGGACTTGCAAGATCATGACCGGGGGAGGCATTATCCTGGTTAATAATATTTGCAAGGATCGGAGAGTTACTCTGGAAGGCCGGAAGTTGAGTGCGTGTCTACTTGTAATGCCACTTCCGAGCTACGACATTGTACTCGGGATGGATTGGTTGAGTAGGCACCGTGCTAGCATAGATTGTAGAGGAGGTAGAGTTTTGTTTGGTCCGCCAGGAGAGCCAGAGTTCGAGTTTGCTAGAGGAGCTGCGGAGCAGGAAGAAGGCATTATTTGTAGAGCTATGGTGGAAGACAAGGAGTTGCCACATCCGTTGATAGCAGAATTCTTGGATGTGTTTCCTGAGGAATTGCCAGGATTGCCGCCAGATCGAGATGTTGAATTTTCTATAGACTTGGTGCCAGGTGCAGAACCGATTTCACAGTATGTCTATAGAGTAAACAACAGCGAGCTGGTCGAGTTGAAGAAGCAGGTGGACGAATTGCAGGATAAGGGGTTTATCAGATCGAGTTCTTCACCATGGGGAGCCCCGGTATTGTTTGTACCAAAAAAGGATGGATCGGTGCGCATGTGCATTGATTACAGGGCTTTGAATAATCTCGCTATCAAGAATAAATATCCTTTGCCACGGATTGATGATCTGTTTGATCAGTTGAGTGGTGCGAAGGTATTTTCTAAGATAGATTTGAGATCAGGCTACCATCAGGTGAAGGTGAAGCCGGAGGACATACCGAAGACTGCTTTTAGAACTCGGTATGGTCAATACGAGTTTATGGTGATGCCGTTTGGTTTGACTAATGCACCGGCGGTATTAATGAACTTGATGAACAAGGTGTTCCACCAGTACCTTGACAAGTTTGTGGTGGTGTTCATCGACGACATACTCATATACTCGAGGACACCGGAGGAGCATGAGGAGCATTTGAGGATTGTGTTGGATGTGCTGAGGAAGGAGAAGCTGTATGGAAAGTTGTCCAAATGTGAGTTTTTCTTGGACAAGGTGGAATTCTTGGGGCATGTTGTGACTGGTGATGGTATTTCAGTAGATCCGAAGAAGATTTCAGCAGTGGAATCTTGGAAGACTCTGAGTTCAGTAGCAGAGATCAGGAGTTTCTTGGGATTGGCAGGCTACTACAGGAAGTTTGTGCAATATTTTTTGAGGATTGCCGAGCCGATGACCAGACTCACAAGGAAGGATGTGGAGTTTGTTTGGACGGAAGATTGCCAGGCCGCTTTTGAGGAGTTGAAGAAGAGGTTGACGTCTGCTCCTATTTTGACATTGCCATCAGGGTCCGGAGGTTTCACTATTTATAGTGATGCATCGGGAAAGGGTTTAGGTTGTGTTCTTCAGCAGCATGGGAAAGTGATTGCCTATGCATCCAGGCAATTGCGTCCTCATGAAAAGAACTATCCTACCCATGATTTGGAGTTGGCAGCTGTCATATTCGCCCTGAAGTTGTGGAAACATTATTTGTACGGAGAGCGTGTGGAGATCTTTACAGACCATAAAAGCTTGAAGTACGTTTTCACGCAGAAGGAGTTGAACATGAGGCAGCGTCGGTGGTTGGAACTGATGAAGGATTTTGATATCTCTTTGCAATATCATCCTAGGAAAGCCAATGTAGTTGCCGATGCTTTGAGCAGGTATCCGGTAGCTATGTTCTTGACGCAGGATCGATATTTGTTGGAGGACTTGGAGAGCTTGGGCATTGAGGTGATTATTCCGGGTGGTGCTATGCAGATGTGGGGATTGCAGATACATTCAAATTTGATGGATAGGATCAAGGCAGCACAGTATGATGATGTATCTTTGAGGAGTATCAGAGCTCAGGTGAGAGCAGGATTGGAGGATGATTTCACTATTGCAGAGGATGGATCTTTGAGGCATGGAGTTAGATTGTGTGTGCCTAGTGGAGAGTTGCGTGAGGAGGTGTTGCAGGAAGCGCATCGCTCTCAGTATTCCATACATCCAGGTGCTAACAAAATATATCGGGATATGCGAGAGAGTGTGTGGTGGTATGGCATGAAGAGGGAAGTGGCACAGTTTGTATCCAGATGCTTAGTGTGCCAGCAGGTGAAAGCCGAGAGGCAGAGGCCAGGAGGTTTACTTCAGCCATTACCCATTCCAGAGTGGAAGGGAACACATTACTATGGATTTTGTGTCCGGACTACCACGATCTCCAGGAGGGAAAGACGCAATTTGGGTCATTGTTGATAGATTGACCAAGTCGGCCCACTTTTTGCCTTTCAAGGTGGGTTTGTCTATGGAGAAGCTGGCAGAGATGTATGTGAGGCAGATCGTTAGGATACATGGAGTTCCCGTCAGCATAGTCTCAGATCGGGATAGTCGTTTCACTTCTCATTTCTGGAGGAGTTTGCAGGAGAGTTTGGGCACTCAGCTCAAGTTCAGTACTGCATATCATCCCCAGACAGATGGGCAGTCAGAGAGGACTATTCAGACTCTCGAGGATATGTTGCGCACTTGTGTACTAGATTTCGGGGGATCTTGGGAGGACCATCTCCATTTGGTAGAGTTTGCTTACAACAACAGTTACCAGGCCAGTATAGAGATGTCACCTTTTGAAGCTCTATATGGTCGGAGGTGTCGTACTCCTTTATCTTGGGACGATGTTGGAGAAAGAGTTTTGCTTGGGCCAGAGATGATTGTGGATGCAGCAGAGAAGGTTCAGTTGATCAGAGATAGACTTCGAGTGGCGCAGGACAGACAGCGGCATTGGGCCGATAGCCATCGGAGACCCTTGGAGTTTGAGGTATAGTTTAGATTTTGTTTTGTGCTTGTTCTTGGTTGTTTGTTATAGATTAAGTTCTTAAGGTGGTGTTTTGTTCTAGGTGGGTGGTTTGGTGTTTCTGAGGATTTATCCGACACGAGGCACGATTCGCTTCGGTGGAGGCGGAAAGCTTAGTCCGCCATTCATCGGACCTTTCACTATTCTAGAGAGGGTCAGTGCAGTTGCTTATAGACTAGACTTGCCACCTGCATTGGAGGGAGTGCACAACGTGTTTCATGTGTCACAGTTGAGACGATACGTAGCAGATCCTAGTCATGTATTGGATCACTCAGAGATAGAGGTGGGCCCTACTCTTAGCTATCCAGAGCAGCCAGTTGGAATTCTGGATCGGAGAGAGAAAGTGCTGAGGAACCAGACTATTCCTTTGGTGCGCGTCGCATGGAGGTATCACTATCCGGGGGAGTCTACCTGGGAGAGAGAGGATGACATGCGAGAGCGTTATCCATATTTGTTTGTACCTTGAGGTATGTTATTTCTAGTTATGTTCTGTTCATTGTTATGTTCTGTTCATTAGTTAGTTGTGATTCTTTAGTTCTGTTTTGTGATTTTCTGGGGGTAGTTTTCGTCTTTGAATTTCGAGGACGAAATTATTTTAAGGAGGGTAGACTTGTCACTACCACATTTTAGGAAAAAGGGTATTTTAGTAATTTCTTATTTAAATAAATATTGTGCATGGTAAATAATTAATTGTTGTATTATTTAATTGTTGTTAGATATTATTAAATTATTTTGGACTTATTTTAGTGGACCCAACTAGTTTAGTTTGGACCCATGGACCAACATGAATTAATTAGTTAGACTTGGCCCATTTAGGAAGCCCATAGTTAAGGAGATGGATTAAATTAATTAAATGATTAGACTAGAAGCTTCCTTCCTTAATTATTTCTTCATGAGAGGCCCCAAGAGGTACATTGGACATATTACAATTGCTTGGGGGAGGGGCTATGGCCGGCCTATATAGGAGGGGGGAAATTTCTCTCTCCTCCCATTTCATTCCAAATCTAGATCTAGAATTCTCCCACTACCAAATTCCCTCCATTCCCAATCCAATTCCCTACCAAATTCATTCCAAATTCTTCCCAATTCACCATTAGAGAAGAAGAAAGCAAGGATCTAGAAGAAGGAAGTAAGGATCTACAAAGAGGAGCAAGGATCTACAATTTAGAAACAAGTTCATCTCAATTGGAAGTTTCATTGGGAATCCATCTCCTAATAGGTATAATTCAGATTTTTCCATTTAAATAGCTTCTAAATCTGGGATTTAATCATGTAAAATCAACCTATATGTATGTAGTACCCATAGGACTTTATTTTGTGTTCATAGGAGACCCATGGAGAAAGTTATGGTGCTTTTTGTGTCAATTTTGTTGGAATTCCGAATTTATATTTTGTTGTGTGTGTCAATTGATCCTATAGATCAATGGGACAATGAGCTTTGTGTTTGGAGCTAGTGTCGTGTCCATATTGGGATACTTGTGGTTCGTATCTCAACTATTTGGTGATACGTGTCATTTGGGGGTTTTCCTCCGACACGGGGCTTTGAACATGTCGTATTTTGACACGGACACATAGATCTACTTTTGACACTTTGAATTATTCATAAATATTATTTGTGATTTGTTTGTGTCCTTCGGGGTGCATTTGGTTGTGTGTTGGACTCGTGTCGCATGCGTATCCTAGATCTAGTGGGATACGGTGAGATACTCTCCAATTTAATGTGTTTATGTAAAGATCTAATTATGTATGGTTTAAATTCTTCATTTAAAATTAGTAAATATATATAGATATTTTATATTTATTTTGTGTATTTATTATGGTAATTATTGTAGCATGGATCTATATTTTGTGTGTGCAAATAGTGTACAATATAATATGTAGCTTGCATGAAATATATATGTACTACTTGTTAATAATATATTTTGTACATAAAATGTTTTATAAAATATATTTGTATGTTTAATTGTGTAAATGTATTATTATAATTATTATGTACTTTTGTATATTAATGTATATATTTTAGATGTGCTTCTAAGCCATGTTAAAATATGTACATTAATACTTGGTTGTGTATTATAACTTTTAAATATTTGTTTATATGTATAAGGTTATATATACATAAGTATTTATTTATAGTATTTATTTATTTATTGTTTTATATATTTAATATATTGATTTATATATATATTATATATATAGTATATATATATTAAATGTTTTAGCGACAGCATCTATTTATGACAGATTCTGTCATTAATAGCCTCGGGCAGCAGCAGCAGCCGCTGAAGCCATTAATGACAGATTCTGTCATTAAAAGCACAGCAGCGGCGGCGGATTTTGAGCGGCAGTTTAATGACGGTCTTCTGTGACAGTTATTAACTGTCACTATTTAAGTGGCAGTGGATTTTAATTCACAGGGGTTTCTGCGACAGTTTTACAGTGACAGTCAAGACTGTCACTATAGGCTGTTTAATTTCAATTTTATTATTTAACTCCCTGTTTTCAGTGACGCTTTGGCAGTTTTTATTTATATTATATATATTATTGTTATATATATATATGTATATATATATATGTGTTTGGTGAGGTATAATAATTATTATAATATAGTATTTTAATTGTATGAATATTGGTTTGCATATATATTAATTATGATATATATTATTTGTATTATTAATATACTTTGTGTAAGATTCTTTTGGAATCTATTTGATTCCTAAATTATTGTAGTTTATCTCTATATTATTTTATAGATTTCTTGTGAGGTTGACCTTGGTTTGACTTTAGTTGACTTTAGAGTTGACCATAGTTGACTTTTGACTTAGAATTTATTTATTGACCTAGGAGTTGACTAGTTTGACTTGTTCTCTTTCCGGGACCTTGTATTAATATGGTATTCCATATCTAGGTCTTCCAGGCACCGAGTCAGACATTTGTGAGACTGTTCATTGGACTTCAGGCGAGTACATTCTCTGATAGTTTCTCATTTATGATATCCTCTATGTTCGTTGTATCTAGTGTAGATATACATGTTTCTCTCGACACTATGGTTACACGGATTGGTATATCCGGATCTCGTCATGAGATGTTATTCCTTGGTATATGGTGTATATGGTGCAAGTATTGTTTCATTGGTTATCTTGTACATGTACAGACACCGATTCTCGGGGAGACTAGCTATCTTCTTGGGGAATCTAGTGCCATAACGTACCGTGGTTGGATCTATTATACCAGTCGGGGGTGGGGAGTATTTTAGTGTAGATATGTGATCATACCCTCCTTGTGCATGTCTTGTTTCTTGTGAGTGTTGATCATACACCGCACGTATGATTAACCAGGCCATTATACTCTTGTGCAAGTTCCCAAGCCGATCACATGTTAAAGCTAGTACTCACATACTTAGTCATTAGTATTCTTGTTCCATCAGCATATTGTTCATTATTGTATTTCTTTCCAGTATTTCCTTATTGTCTCTACATTCTTGTCTCTATTTATGCATCTTGTTTATCCACAGCTATTTACTGTTACATAGTTTTTATCATTGTTTGAGAACTGCTGTTAGGGTTATACTCTGCTCCTTTCCTGACTGGATATATTTTTCCAGATGACACTGAGGAGTACCCTACCTATTATGGACCCCAGGATGTTGTGGGTTTAGATTCTGAGACCCTGGCTCAAGAGGGACTTATCCCAACTGAGACAGTTGACCCTGGAGTTGTAGCTTTATAGTTTTGTAGTATTCTTTGTACTGGATTTGTCTCCAGCTTATTTTTGTTCTTTCTTCAGACTCATTGATGTATTATTTTAGACTCATGAGTTATATTGTGACTATTCATTTCTTATCTGATTCGTGTTCATTCTATCTTAGTTCTGTGATTGAGTATTCTATCATTATTGGTGGTTCATTATATTAGATAGACTTTCTAGACAGCGTTCTACCGCCGATTCTGTGGCGTAGGCTGGGCGTTGTTTCCGACTAGTACCCTTACACCGGGTGCGGGTCGTGACAATGGGTGACCTCCTGTAGGATAAGTGACCTAACTTAGGATGGGTAACCTCCCTTAGGATGGGTGACCTATTTCCCTTAGGATGGGTGATCTCCCTAGGATGGGTGACCTCCCTTAGGATTGGTGACCTCTCTAAGGATGGGTAACCTCCCTAGGATGGGTAACCTCCCTTAGGATGGGTGTCACGACCCGCACCAGAATTTTGGGTCACGAGTACTTGGGTACGTCCAGCCTACGTCGTAGCATCGGCGGTAGAACGTTGTCTAGGTCACAATGCTATCTAATCATTCTCACACGAGCATCCAACTCCATAAGGAGTCACAGATATCACATTATAATATGAACAATATACTCAATCACATAACTACAGCACGATAAGATATCGAAGAATAAATAAATCAAATTTAACTCAAGTCTAAAATAGAAATAATCTAACTCAACAATAATATCCAAGTTTCAAAGTATGCCGGAAACAAATTCGGTACCATAAACTGCTAAAAAACTAACTAAGTAACTAGTGATCCCGGCTAGACCTCCCGGGAATTACTTTTGCTATAAAGTCCAAGGCTGCAGGTACTCTCCCTGTGGTCCATAATATGTCGGACACCAGTCCTCTAAGGCGCAGTCTGAAAAAATATTTTCAGTCAGGATGGAGCAAAGTACATCTCAAATAACAGTTCCAGTTAATTGATAAGGACTATAAAACAATAAATAGATGATGCTATATACTGAGGGAAGGCAACAAATAAATGCAATGACAATATAAGGAGAACAGACAATATAGACAATATGGTACAGTCAGTATATATATGAATGAAGAGAACGAGGTACAATATCATATACGGGTGATGTAGTATATGAACTAAAATAGAGAACTGTAACTATCTAAGTGTTTGAAATTATAGTTTCGAAATGTGACCGGCTTGGGAACTTGTTCAATGGCTACATGGCCTGGCTAATCATACGTGAGGTGTATGATTAACACCGTTCAATGTCTATACTTGTACGATAGGTATTTGATCACATCCCTCACTAGCAATTTCCCCACCCCCAACTAGTATTGTGGATCCAATCATGACACGTCATGATATACGATCAATGTCCAATATATCATGTACAATGTCTAATATCAATATCGTGTACAATGTCAACACGATAACCATTGTAACATCTCATGACCAAAGATCCAATCTATATACTAGTTCGTGTAGCATTGTGTCAAGAATCAGATGTAACATTTCTAAATACTAGAATTATATAAATTATTAAATAATGGAAATTATCAGAGAATGTGCTCGCCTGGGGTCCTTAGCTGGTATGAATCAGAGTCCAAGTCACAGTCCAAATAGCCTATGTATTATAATTTTACCATGTCAAAAGATAATTTATTTTAATTTATTTAATTCTGGAATAATTACTCTAAAATACTATTTTAATTTTAGTATTTTGATTTTTAGGTTAATTCCTAAATTTTGTCCAAAGAAACTAAATTTTATCAACTCGAGACTCATGGCACGCAAATCGAGACGATCTATTGACCGAAAAGTCAACCGACACAAACTCGACTTTAATGCATGATTTCCTGTAGATTTCAGCATCAAAAATATGCTAGAATTTACGGCTCATCCAAATTCAAATTCGTTTGGGAATTATGGCATATACAAATTTTGTATCGTGCACCGATGGTTAAATTCTAACCTAGAAGTTCTACAGAATTAGAGAAATGTAAATATTTCGAATTAAATTCTTAAAAAAACATATTCAATGATCTCGACATTAGCTTTCCGAAACTTTAAACGGTTCATGATTCTGATTCCTGGTTCTCCTGGAATCGCGAAAACATTAAAACACGTCTATTTTCGGACATATTGTGCTCCACGAATTTTCTCGAATTTAATACTCATAATTTCGTAAAAAAATTTATATAATCAAAAATCTAACCTCAATATCGTTCTAACGCAAGAAACTGGGCTTTGTTTGGAGTCCGGAGCTATGCGCAATGGCTTCTGGAAGATGAAGGAAACCTAGATGACAATTCTCCAAAATTCGGCTCAAAGAAAACCCTAGAAATTAATAACTTAAACTATTATATATATAGAGGAGAGAGAGAGCGCCGCGGCTCAGAGAGCGCCACGTGGCAGCCATCCATGGCTGCCCACTCAGATCGAACGGTCAGGCACTGACGCGGCTCGGCTCAGCTGAGTCCGAGTCAAACTCTGACTCGGCTCGGCTCGAGGTCGGCTCGGCTTCACCCACACCCAACCCGCGGTCACTGACAGGCGGGCCCGGTCTAGTTCGCTGCAGGAGTCTGACAGGTGGGCCCCTGTTGGCTGACTGGGCAGAAATAATTACTTTTTTGGATTTTTATTTTCAGAAAATAGTTTTTAATTCAGTTTTTCATAATTAACTCAAAATAAATGCTAAAAATAATCAGAAAATTCCCAAAAAAATTCTAGAAAATATATTTGACTATTTAGAACCAAAAATAAAAGTTTAGGATATTTTTAATTAAGTTTGAATCTAAAATAAATTTTTGAAAGTCCTAGGAAATTAGGGTTACTAGTTTTTAATTAACTAAAAATTATGGAAAAATTCCAATAGTCCTAAATTAACCTAATAACAACATTTAAGCAAATTTCAGGATACGAATGTTACAATTGGTAACCTCCCTAGGCTGGGTACCCATCCTAAGGGAGGTTACCCATCCTAATGGGGGTTACCCAACTTATAAGAGGTCACCCATCCTTAGGGAGGTCACCCATTCTAGGGAGGTCACCAATCCTATGGGAGGTTATCCATCCTATGGGAGGTCACCCATCCTTAGAGAGGTCACCCATCCTACGGGAGGTCACCCATCCTAGGGAGGTCACCCATCCTTAGGGAGGTTATCCATCCTATAAAGGTCACTCATCCTAAGGGAGGTTACCCATCCTAAGGTAGGGAACCCATCCTAGAAAGGTCACCCATCTTAAGGGAGGTTACCTATCTTAGGGAAAGTCAAGTTACCCCCACTGTCGACCCCATCCCTTACCGATTAAAATTAAGTGGATGAATATATATATATATATATAGGTTGGGTAATCTTCCTAAGTATGGGTGACCTTCCATAGGATGGGTGATCTCCCTAGGATGGGTAACCTCCCTTTGGATGGGTAACCTCCATTTGGATGTGTGACCTCCCGTAGGATGGGTAACCTCCCTAGGATGGGTAACCACCAGTATGATGGGTAACCTTCCTTAGGATGTGTAACCACCATATGGGTAACCTCCCTTAGGATGGGTAACCTCCCTTAGGATGTTTGACCTTCCTAGAATGGGTGACCTCCCGGAGTATGGGTTATTGTTGGTGATAAACGAAAGAAAATATATAAGACGAGGTTTATACGAAACCCGCTCTTTGGTTTACAAACAAGTTTGTACAATTAATCCTATACGAGGATGTCGAGTACAATTTTTTAATCTGGGTAAATATTGCTATAGGAGTCTGATCTGCGATCGATCACTTTGTCCCTTGGACCACACGATGATGAAGAAGTGCTGTAGAAGATGGAGAGCAGCTTCGAATGTTACAAAAGAGGGTGGATGCACGATGCCAAAGTCGTCGATCACTACTCTTTGCCTGAGCTCTGGATTTCTTCTCTTTCAAAGACTATGACCTTTTGACCTTTTAAAATTCGACCTTCTTTTCGACCTTGCTAAAATCTTCAGCCCCCGACCTCTATCAAAAGAGGTCTCTATTTATAGAGTTTTAGTGACAGTGACCACTCAGTCGGCGTAGAAGCCGAGCCATGGAAAGTATGGCACCTCTTTATACGATGGTTACAATAACCGTTGCCCGCATATAAATGATCTCCTGAATGAGCGTGTGACGCGTGTCCCGTTAAGAGATGATGAGTATAACTGCTGCAAAGACCATGGTATAAAAGCCACGTAGGTAGTTATCCCTCGCGTAGAGAAGGTTGGCGTAGAAGCCAATAACCGTCACTATAGCGTAGAAGCCAAAGAGTTATCAAACCGACATAGAAGTCGAATAGGTGTAGAAGTCGAGCAGGCATAGAAGCCGAGTGGGCGTAGAAGCCGATACATAACGTGCCAAAGTGATAATTGGACGTCTTAGCCGAAATTATGGCTTTTGGAGATATAATCAAATCTCTTGCATTAAATACGGAGATCTGCCATCATCCTGCGCATTAAATGCAGAGGCGTATCTTGAAAGCCTGCCACCATTCTGCACAATAAATGCAGAGACGTGTCTCGAAGGTCTGTCATTATTTTGCACATTAAATGCAGAGACGTGCCTTGAGCCCTGTACGAAGAGCAGCTTTTGACGTGGCATCCTATTTGTCTTCCGTGGAGCGTAAACAGCTCACATCTGCCTGTGTAAAACTAGGCAGCGTATTCCCTTGTATGCGTAAAAGCAGTTTACGCCGAGGATATGTCACTAAATGACGGTTTGGGTGATATTAATCAAATCTCTTGCATTAAATGCAAAGATCTGCCATCGTCCTATGCATTGAATGCAGAGGCGTGTCCCGAAGGCCTGCCACATTCTGCGCATTAAATGCAGAGACGTGCCTCGACCCTGTACGAAGAGCAGCTTTTGACTTGGCAGCCTGTTTGTCTTCCGCGGAGCGTAAACAGCTCACATCTGCCTGTGTAAAACTAGGCAGTGTATTCCTTCATTTGCGTAAAAGCAGTTTACGTCGAGTAGATGTCAGTAAACGAAGGTTTAGTGATATTTATCAAATCTCTTGCATTAAATACAGGGATCTGCCATCATCCTGCACATTAAATACATAGGCGTGCCTCGAGGGTCTGCTATCATTTCAGCCGTCGTCTGGGTAGCCGTGCAGCACTCTTTGTCAGGAGTCAGACGTCAGGTTCACTGTATAATTTGACAGGTTTATTTTGGGGAATACGAAGCGTTCCTCGTACACTTTAATGCTGTATTGAAAGCGGATGAGTTTTACGCCATAAAGGCGATATAGCACTCCTTTTTATGCTGAAGCGGCCTGGACGTACTGCATTACGCGGATAGTCCTTGAGCTTTAGATTTTTACGCTGTACTTAGCGGGAAAGGCTATGTTGTATGCCGATGGCTCTGAAGTCATCCTTTACGCTGCCCAGCGCCAACATACTGCGTATAGCTATCCAGCGTATTTTTTATGCTTCTACAAGACCCCCTTCAAAGCTTTTAAATTCCTCGTAATTTGAAACGCTTTGAATGAATCATGAAACGGTCAAGCCTGACACGTTCTTCAAGGATGATTTCTTGGCGGATTCTCGGGGATCCGTTAGGATTCGGTGTGTTCTCTTTTTCCTATATAAAGGCTGGGGAGTTAACCTGTTCTTCCCACATTTCCTTCACCACACAGAGATGATCGCCGGAGTTTGTCGGGTCGACCTGAGGAAGAAGAAGACCATGTTCTTCCAGCATATAAGGAGCCAAAAAAGAAGGCGTCTTTAAGCAAGTGTCCTCTGCAACGATGGATCATGGAAGGATATCATATCCTCCCTTGCTCGGGATAATCGGCAACTTCATATGGCGGTTTGTCCAGGAGAGAGGAAGGGTCGCATTGGACCACACAGCTTGCAAGCTAAAAATCTTCTCCTGATACTTTCGTGGACGAGAGCAGACAAACTGTAACTGCCGTCCTCGAGTATTGAGTTGGGTTTTAATACCTCAACTTAATCTGTCATGGCGCTGGACACAGGAAAGCAGATTGACCCTGTTGTCCTGTATTGGAGGATGGGTCTAGGCCCAGTTTTGTATCCTCCCGCCATTAATCATTTTCTTGTTCATCGACTGTGGAAGTCGATGAACTACCATGGAAGAAGAGGAAGATCTCCACCAATACGAGAACCTGGCAGAACTGTAACCTCCGATTTCCAAATTCCCGAAATATTTAGATTTTTAAATTATTTTTTAATATCAAGTTTATAAGATATTTTTCTCCTTGAATTTTTAGTATTAGATTTTCGAACAATGTTTGATTTTAGAAGGTGATTTAAAATCTTTTATAAAAATTATTTTTTCTAAATGTCGATTTATTATAAAATAAATAAATAAATAATGATATATATATAATACTCTAGCTTCGAATATTTATTGGCTTGAATCATAAAATTATTGTTTTGAATAAAAATTTATTTGAAGGACTAGTTGGTAAAATATAATAAATTTTATATTTATTGGGATAGTAAATAAATAAATTTCATACTTTCTAAGATTTTGCAATATGGATTAATTAGTAGCTAATTGGGAATCAATTAGCTTTCCTAAAATATTTTCTGAAATTATAATCTTTTCTTTTTAAAATTTTACAAGTTTGACATTTCCCATTAACTAGCCAATACCCCCTCATTCCCACATGAAGAACTCATTCATATCTAATCTGGGCCATTCATTATTTGGGCCAATCCTCACCCTTTATCCCACACCCTCTCTCCCTATTTAAGTCTCTCATCACCATTTCCAAGAAACCCTAGCTAGCCCTCACAAATTCCTACAAGCCAACAACCACCACCATTTTGTGTGCTCGTGTCCGTGTGTCCAGCATTACCGTGTCAGCCATGTTGGCCTCGGGTCCGACCCCGGGTGTCCCACCGTATCCATTCATTTCCTGTGTCCGGTTACAACATTACAACCAGATTTTTCGTGTCCGAGACACCCGGACACATCCACCTCCACCACAGCAAACATCATCCTCGTGTCCACCATCTGGACACAACCCCACACCACAGTACATCCTTTCTGTGTCCAACACCCGGACACGTCCACCCCAATACCACAACACCACCATCGTGTCCATCCTCGGACACGATCTACCCCGACACAGCAGACCCTAACCCTAACGTTAACCACCGTTCTGGCCATCTAGATCCCGCCGCCGCTGGCGACTGAGACTTCCTCCTCGAACCGAGCACCGCCGCCGCCTCGACCTTGCGTCGCCCATCAGCCGCTGTCCTCACCGGAGCCGACGTCGTCGCCACCGTCCTGTGCTGCTCCGATCTTGGACTTCTTTATATAGTTTCTAGCTATTTGGACTGCTCCGGACCCATTGGAATTAACTGCTATTTCATTTGGAATCACCTTGAGGAGGGTGGCATTATATACATTCTTTGATTAGTTATATATATATATAAAATGTTTGATTGATATATATATACAAATATGTATTTAGGTATAAAAATATATACTTATATACATCTATTAGTGTATATACACATATACGTATTTTGTACAATTACTAATAGACACTTATATATATATATTATATACGTTTTTATTGGTATATACCCTGAGTGTAAATGTGTATTATATGCGTATTCCTACTAGATGACCCTAGTTGACTAGAGCCATGCCTGGCATAGCCCTGAGGCCAGTGTATTTCTTTTGTGTGTTAGTGTAGCATCTGATACAAGTGATACTATTATATGTTTATAGGACTGTCGGATTCTCCAGACGATACTCTTGGACAGGACATTGGTATTGACAACTAAGGACCCAAGGCGAGTACATTCTCTGATTAGTTTCTAATTTATGATATCTCCTATGTTCATTGTATCTAGTATAAATATCCATATTCTCGACATGCTGGTTACACGGATTGGTGTAGACGGATCTCGTCATGAGATGTTATTCCTTATTCATGGTGTAGCTTGTACAAGACTTGTTTCCTTGTTATCTTGTGCATGTACAGACACTGATTTTTGGGAAGATTTGCTACCTTTCTAGGGAATCCCATACCATAGCGTACCATGATTGGATCTACTATACCAGTCGGGGGTTTGGGGAGTATTTTAGTGTAGATATGTGATCATACCCAACTTTACATGCATCATAGCTCACCCCACATCTCACGTCGGGTGCGGCCTGACCATCTCCATGCTTCATAGCTGTTACGTGTGATTAGCCTGACCTCTACATGCATCATAGCTAACCAACGGTTAGCCTGACCTTCCATGAATCATAGCTAATCACATGTAACCAGTCTGATCAAGTTCCCGAGCCGATCACATGTTAAAGCTAGTACTCACACACTTAGTCATAGGTTTCTTGCTCATTGACATATTATTTCTTTTCCTGTATTTACTTACAGTATTTCCAGTATTTCTTTCATTGTATATTTCTCGTACCTATACATGCATCTGGTATATTTCTATCTAGAACTGCTACATAGTTTATGTTATTTATATAGAACTGCTATTTAGAGATGTACTTTGCTCCTTCCTGACTAAAAAATATTTTTCCAGACTGTGACCTTAGTAGACTGGTTTCTAACACACTTGAGGATTGGAAGTTAATGATTGCAGGTATGATTATTTTGTTGTTAGACTTGTCACGTATTTCTTGCTTGCCTTGATATCTCATCGTGCTTTAGTTTATGTGATTAAGTATTTCTAGCATTATTTTATGATATTCACGTCTCCTTATGGAGTTGGGTATTTACGTGTGTTTGATTAGATAGTTACATGACCTAGACAGCGTTCTACCGCCGATGCTGCGGCGTAGGCTGGACGTACCCACGCACTCGTGCCCCTAAACCGGGTGCGGGTCGTGACACGTTTAAGTGGTGGCCCATGCAGGTCAGACTTCGCTAGTTGTGCGATGTTGTAGTAGTGCGACGTCATAGTTGTACTACTGCGTACCTGCTATAGAATATAGGACGTAGGATACTAGGATGAGAGAGGATACTCAATCATAAATTATTTGAGAGATTCCTGGGATGACCCTTGAGAATCTCATTATAAATTCCAATTTAAATCCTTCCCCCTTGTTCCCGTCTGCTCTCGCTTGTTGTTATTGAACTTGATCCTTATTGATCAGTTATTGAATTAAAATCTTGGTATCATTGTTGAGTTTGATTCTTGTTGACCAGTTGTTAAATTTAATTCTTGGTATCGTTGTTGAGTTGATTTCATATCGAGATGAATTTTACGGGCTAAAATTTACGGTATTATCTGATGACATATGTTGATGAGGACAGTGAGAAAGGTAAAACGTCTACTTTGGTTATGGACCCTAGAGTTTATCGCAGCCATATTAGCTATGGTGACGAGAACATAGGAACCTGACTTGGATGTACATACTATAGTTATGAAACTTAGAGTCTCTCGCAGCCATACCGGTTGGCGTGGCGAAGATTCTAGATGACGTGATTATGGAGTTGCATACCTTAGTTACAGAAACATATCGTTTATCGCATCTATGCTTACTGGCGTGGCGAGGATTCTGAGTGTCATAATTTCAGACAGACGTGTATGATTATCAGGTTGTATCTTAAATTGGTTCTTAAAGTATTATCTCAACACTTATCTATTTCTGTTAGACAAGACTTTATTCCATCGTTCTTTTGGTTGCTAGCAGTAGAAACACCTTCAGTCCTCAATCCAGACTTTTTGAGCTCCTATTCCTTGAGGATTCCTTGTTAAGTGTGATAATTTATGACTTGTGATTATGTCTGTGTCTTGAGTATTAGTATGGACTGAGTGTTGCTTATGAGTTTGTAAGTGTTTCCTAGTTGGACATATGAGCAGTAGGCCTTAATCTAAAGTTAACCCATAGCATAGTACCTTGTAACAATGGTTCTAGGATAAGTGTCATTATAGTACTATAAGTAGAAGGAGAGTATAGAGTATCAGTGATAGTTCTCAGAGTTAGTATCAGAGCCAATTACCCGTCCTGGATAATCATGATTATGTAATTGAGTGATCTAAGTAAATAATTAGGTATCAAGGAATTGTGTTGAGAATTAATGGAGCATGATGTTCAATCTGATGATTGATATCGGGCATGCTAAAGGTAAAGAAATATATATACATGAGGAGTAATCATGAGATGTCATGAGAAGAGACATATCAGAATTAGTAATAAAAATGGTGAAGCGTATCACGGACTAGTTTAACAGGCTATAAAAGGTTAAAAGGAAATACATATACAACAATTGAGATGAGGAACCATATACATGCCCATGAGAGTAAAGAAACATGAGTGTTATAGAAGGTACAGGTAAACATGAGTTCTAATGAGCTTGATGAGATGATCCATTAATGAAGCTAGTGATATAATACCAAGAGTGCTAATGGTTCTATATCGAGGATTAGTCGAGAACGACGCTCAAAACAGTAAGCACTCTGCGTGATGATAATCGGATGATATACCAGTTGACATAAATTGAAAATCATGAAAGAAATTTACAGGTGATGATAACTTTGATCATTGGAGATAATGGTGCAAGTGATTCAGGCAGTACAATTTTAGTACATAGTTATAGACACTAGATGCATTGAGTGCACCTAGAGTATCAGAGACCGTAAGCACTGATATGTACATTTGTGGAGTTATAAATTAAAAGGTGGAAATAAAATTTTATTTTAGGAATAATTGAGGAGTTGAGATTATGTCATTAAAATTTTTTGAGGACTTCAAATATGAATTCAATAAACATGGTTAAGGCTACAAATATTTTAGAAGTGATTAAATTTTATTTTCGATGTTGAGTATCTGATTTTGAGGAAGTATATACAATTTATTTTAAGTTGATCGAGAAGTTAAACCTTGACGATTATTTTAAGAATTAATTTTATGGTAGATGAGAGATATGAATATTAATATATGAGTAGATGATATACATGTGTAAGGATCTGATAACTTGAGCATGATTGAGGTGGCACCGCAGACTGACTTGGGTGTCCACCTAGAGTTGTATTAGAAAGGGTTTAACACTGAGTATGGTGTGTTACACTTGGTGTGCACTTGAGTGATAAGAACAAATAGTATGGACAATTGTAGTAGGAACGAGAAATAGCAGTGGGTGTACTGAAGTAGACAGAGGGTATGGTACTAAAGAGATAGAGGTATCAACTTGGATGCATTATTGAATCATGGTTATATTAGAGATTCTTGGCATCAGATTTTGGCATTAATAGACAGGTGTGTGCAATATAGATATATTCATGGATCTTGTGGATTAATGATTAGTTGAGATGGGTTCCAGTGTACAGGAATAGGAGATTAGTTAGTGAATGTGCTAGAGTTAAGTGTTTGTTAGAGATAGCAGATACCGCAAGAAATATGTTAGCAGGTTCTTTCTTTCCCTCCTAATGATTCCTTCTTCCGTCTTTCGATTGATTGATTTTCCTAATACTGTAGTTCGTATTCATGATTTTCTTGTTAGGATATAACTAGTAGTACACCTTAACAGAGACTGAAATACCATGACAAAAGATACATGACCTATATATTTTTCTTAGATTGCATGGCTGTAGGTAGAATTTTCTTAAACCATGATCATGAGGGTTTTGACCATAGCAAAGATCTATGACAAGGTTATGACCGACAAAAGAGACAAGAGGATTAAATTATGGATGAGCATTAATTTAAATAAAGAATTTAGGGGTTGTTATAACAGAGTTGATGGATCATTAATTTTGCAAAAATTGAGGTATGATTGAAATTCGAGGATAAACATTAACTTAAATATAGAAGTAAGAAATTCACAGGGGCAAAATTGAGGATTTATTAAGGTCTTGATATGATTGATTATTAAAATTGAGAAAATTTGGAAGATTATCATTTTATCTATTTGATTACAAGATAGAAATTTAAAATTTTATATTATGAATGTTACATTGAAGATTCTGAAAGTATCGCATCGTTGAGTATTTGAGGAAAAAGAAAATCGGGAAATAAAATCGTTAATGGAATGGTGTCGAATTCAATTCTCGGGAGGAGAATTTAGATTTGAATAAGCATCAATTGAATTTGAGTTAGAGGAGTAAGATGATTGATGGATTAGTGGTTAAAATTTAAATTTTGGGATACGATTTTTATAAATATGCATTGATTGGATTTCAATTGGAGGATTGGATATTAAAATCCTGGAGTATTTAGATACGAATTTAAAATTTTTGGAGGAGATTATGACAAAAAGGGGATTGATTTGTAAACTTGAAGATTTTCAGGAATATGATGTTATAGAATTTTGAAAGGTTGTGAAATAACAATATGGAATTACTTCATGATTATTTGGTTTAAAATTTAATTTTTGATAGAAATAATATGATGAGTAAAGACAATTATTGAGGATCTTAAATTTCGAGGACGAAATTTTTCTAAGGTGGGTAGACTTGTAACCTCCGATTTCCAAATTCCCGAAATATTTAGATTTTTAAATTATTTTTTAATATCAAGTTTATAAGATATTTTTTCTCCTTGAATTTTTAGTATTAGATTTTCGAACAATGTTTGATTTTAGAAGGTGATTTAAAATCTTTTATAAAAATCATTTTTCCTAAATGTCGATTTATTATAAAATAAATAAATAAATAATGATATATATATAATACTCTAGCTTCGAATATTTATTGGCTTGAATCATAAAATTATTGTTTTGAATAAAAATTTATTTGAAGGACTAGTTGGTAAAATATAATAAATTTTATATTTATTGGGATAGTAAATAAATAAATTTCATACTTTCTAAGATTTTGCAATATGGATTAATTAGTAGCTAATTGGGAATCAATTAGCTTTCCTAAAATATTTTCTGAAATTATAATCTTTTCTTTTTAAAATTTTACAAGTTTGACATTTCCCATTAACTAGCCAACACCCCCTCATTCCCACATGAAGAACTCATTCATATCTAATCTGGGCCATTCATTATTTGGGCCAATCCTCACCCTTTATCCCACACCCTCTCTCCCTATTTAAGTCTCTCATCACCATTTCCAAGAAACCCTAGCTAGCCCTCACAAATTCCCACAAGCCAACAACCACCACCATTTTGTGTGCTCGTGTCCGTGTGTCCAGCATTACCGTGTCAGCCGTGTTGGCCTCGGGTCCGACCCCGGGTGTCCCACCGTATCCATTCATTTCCTGTGTCCGGTTACAACATTACAACCAGATTTTTCGTGTCCGAGACACCCGGACACATCCACCTCCACCACAGCAAACATCATCCTCGTGTCCACCATCTGGACACAACCCCACACCACAATACATCCTTTCTGTGTCCAACACTCGGACACATCCACCCCAATACCACAATACCACCATCGTGTCCAGCCTCGGATACGATCTACCCCAACACAGCAGACCCTAACCCTAACGTTAACCACCGTTCTGGCCATCTAGATCCCGCCGCCGCTGGCGACTGAGACTTCCTCCTCGAACCGAGCACCGCCGCCGCCTCGACCTTGTGTCGCCCATCATCTGCTGTCCTCACCGGAGCCGACGTCGTCGCCACCGTCCTGTGCTGCTCCGATCTTGGACTTCTTTATATAGTTTCTAGCTATTTGGACTGCTCCGGACCCATTGGAATTAACTGCTATTTCATTTGGGATCACCTTGAGGAGGGTGGCATTATATACATTCTTTGATTAGTTATATATATATAAAATGTTTGATTGATATATATATACAAATATGTATTTAGGTATAAAAATATATACTTATATACATCTATTAGTGTATATACACATATACATATTTTGTAAAATTACTAATAGACACTTATATATATATATTATATACATTTTTATTGGTATATACCCTGAGTGTAAATGTGTATTATATGCGTATCCCTACTAGATGACCCTAGTTGACTAGAGCCATGCCTGGCATAGCCCTGAGGCCAGTGTATTTCTTTTGTGTGTTAGTGTAGCATCTGATACAAGTGATACTATTATATGTTTATAGGACTGTCGGATTCTCTAGACGATACTCTGGGACAGGACATTGGTATTGACAGCTAAGGACCCAAGGCGAGTACATTCTCTGATTAGTTTTTAATTTATGATATCTCCTATGTTCATTGTATCTAGTGTAAATATCCATATTCTCGATACGCTGGTTACACGGATTGGTGTAGACTGATCTCGTCATGAGATGTTATTCCTTATTCATGGTGTAGCTTGTACAAGACTTGTTTCCTTGTTATCTTGTGCATGTACAGACACTGATTTTTGGGCAGATTTGCTACCTTCCTAGGGAATCCCGTGCCATAGCGTACCATGATTGGATCTACTATACCAGTCGGGGGTTTGGGGAGTATTTTAGTGTAGATATGTGATCATACCCAACTTTCCATGCATCATAGCTCACCCCACATCTCACGTCGGGTACGGCCTGACCATCTCCATGCTTCATAGCTGTTACGTATGATTAGCCTGACCTCTACATGCATCATAGCTAACCAACGGTTAGCCTGACCTTCCATGAATCATAGCTAATCACATGTAACCAGCCTGATCAAGTTCCCAAGTC
This sequence comes from Iris macrosiphon, assembly GCA_036927795.1. Classification (NCBI taxonomy): domain Eukaryota; kingdom Viridiplantae; phylum Streptophyta; class Magnoliopsida; order Asparagales; family Iridaceae; genus Iris; species Iris macrosiphon. Next base: position 137,117 of record JAYESA010000008.1, read on the forward strand.
GATCATATGTTAAAGCTAGTATTCACACACTTAGTCATAGGTTTCTTGCTCATTGACATATTGTTTCTTTTCCTGCATTTACTTACAGTATTTCCAGTATTTCTTTTATTGTACATTTCTCGTACCTATACATGTATCTGGTATATTTCCATCTAGAACTGCTACATAGTTTATGTCATTTATATAGAACTGCTATTTAGAGATATACTTTGCTCCTTCCTGACTGGAAAATATTTTTCCAGACTGTGACCTTAGTAGACTGGTTTCTGACACACTTGAGGATTGGAAGTTAATGATTGCAGGTATGATTATTTTGTTGTTAGACTTGTCTTGTATTTCTTGCTTGCCTTGATATCTCATCGTGCTTTAGTTTGTGTGATTGAGTATTTCTAGCATTATTTTATGATATCTATGTCTCCTTATGGAGTTGGGTATTCACGTGAGTTTGATTAGATAGTTACATGACCTAGACAGCGTTCTACCGCCGATGCTGCGGCGTAGGCTGGACGTACCCATGCACTCGTATCCCTAAACAGGGTGCGGGTCGTGACAAGAACAGATTCTGGGGGTGGCCTTCCGATGAAGATGAGGAAATCCTTTGTAGACGAGATTTCCCTCATATGTAATCATGAAAATGAAGAAAAAACCCTTGTAGACAGGATTTCCCTCATATGTAATCATGGTTTAATAAAATTGTCTTCTTCTGTGCATATGATTATCTTGCCATATCTTTTGCTGTGATAAAGTCTGAATATGTGTAGCTTCGACACGTCTGGTAACTTTATGCCGAGTCTGATAGAAAGAGTATTAGGTCACATCCTGTCTTTTACGCATAACTAAGGATGCGCAGAAAGCCGCTTTAGCATTTAAGTCGAGTCTTCGAACTGTTCTGCTATTAGGAATGGGAAGCCGCATAGAATTCTGAACCGTTACTTCTGATGAGAAGAATTTTTATCCAGACCATCATCTTCAAGAATGATTTCCCGAAAGTCCCTTGATATAGGGAGAGAAACGGCTGTCAAATCGAGTCGCCATCTTGAACTGTAGATAAAATATTCAGGCTAGATCCTGGATGAACTTCCAATCGACCCAAGAAGAAAAGTCATTTTCAATGTTGAACTCTTTGTGCTTTGAGTACTTGGGATATTTTGGGGCCAAGAAGGAGCATCCTTTGTGTGAACCCTTGCAATTGACCGCCTTGGGAGTTGTTCAGGTATATACGCATATTCTGGCTTGCGTATTTCTCAGATATGCGGAGAGTCATAGATCTGTAAATGGCGATGAGCGTAGAATCATAAGTTCGTAGCCTCTTAGCGTAAAAGCCACCGAGCGTGAAGTCATAGATTTGTAGTTCCTGAGCGTGAAGTCGTAGGTTTGTAGCCTCTCAAGCGTAAAAGCTACCGAGCATGAGAGCATCCGGGAGTAAAACCATAGACTTGTAGCCTTCGAACGTAAAACTGTAGATTTGTAGCTGTCGAGCGTAGAAAGCTCTTTGGCGCAGAACCCGTAGATTTGTAGCCTCTGAAAAGGAAATCTTCCGAGCGTAAAGTTGTGGATCTGTTGCCTCTGAGCGTAAAAGCCACCGAGCGTGAAATCATAGATTTGTAGCTTCTGAGCGTGAAGTCGTAGGTTTGTAGCCTCTCGAGCATAAAAGCTACCGAGCACAAAGGCATCCGGGCGTAAAACCATAGACTTATAGTCTCTCAGCATAAAACTGTAGATCTGTAGCTGTCGAGCGTAGAAAGCTCCTTGGTGTAGAACCACGAATCTTCTTTGCACGAAAACTTTTCGAATTCGCTGATTGTCCGTCTTCTCTGAGTAATAGGCTGACGTGGTCCCCAATCATAATCGAGCATTAATTGTCGGGTTTGGGTCGAGATTCGAGGAGTCCATCCGAACTCTATATATATCCCAAGGCTCTCAGAGAAAAACTTTTCATCTGTCTTTTGTAAAAGAAAGCCTTCGTCTCTTCGAGTTTTCTCCTTCGTTTCCTCTCCGAGCATTCAGAGTTTTCAGCAATGGCCCCGAAATCCTCTAAGGGAAAGAAGGTCGACTCTTCTTCTCGTTCTTCTGGCCAAGCGAGAGCGACTTCCGTCGGGCAAGGCGAGCTTCCTTCTGAACGAAGTGTCCCGCCGACGAGCAGCGCACCCGGAGTTAGAGGTAGAGCTTCTGGGACAAAAAAAATGACAAAAAAATCCTTCGCACATGTTGAACGTGACCGTGCTAGGTCGTCTTCTGTGCTGATAGCCTCTTTGAGGAAGATGATGCACGGAGACGTTTCATCTTTTATGCCCACATTTCTAATGTGTTAGCGTAAAAACTCCATATTTTTGCAGTTGAGCGTAAAAGCTTTGACTATCGAAAACTTGGCCTATACTATAAAATTTGAGTTTTACACTGGCGAATGAAAATTTCGGTGTAATAACTCGAATTTTGGCAGTCTGGCGTAAAATACAGACTGTATACTGCCAACCTTGAATTTTACGCTTTAGGAAATGGATTCCAGCATAATTGATCAAGTTTTTACAGTCTTAGCGTAAAGCACAGACTATTGCCTCTTAGTAGCTGCAAGATTGTAATGTCTAGTATAGAAACTGACGTATTTTTCTTGCATTTTGTAGTTGACCTGCATGTGTCTCCACTGGCCGAGGTGATGGGTTCTTCTGCCGGGATGCTTCATTCCAACTACCTGGAGGATCTATCCTACATGACATTTCCTATCTCCGGACCCCAGTATCCTGAAGGAAGGGGATTCCTGATATCGGCTCAAGGTGAGCTAATGCTGTTGAGCATGATCAACGGAGAGCCCCTGGCGACCGTAGAAGGGGAGAACTATATAAAGCCAAATTTTCTCTTCGGGGACATGATTGACAAGCAGTCCCAGACGAAGCCCAAGAAAGAACTCTGGGTTTTCCCTGTCGGTGGCTTGGTCTTGTACCTGCCCAAGATGCTGAGAGACTACCCCATCTCGGCCTTCTTCCATGCCACTCATCCCAGGAGGATGTCGTGGGTGCTGACTCCTAATCTTCGCGGCCGACCGGGGATTATATTTTACCAGAAAGGATCTGGTCAAGGGTCATTTGTAAGCCGTCCTTTCGGCTCTGTGGTGCCGTTCAGGGGATTGTATCCGGGAAGTGTCCCAAGTGAAGACAGTTCAGTGCTCTAACCGGTGCAATTATCGACTTTCTATAATGACTTCATGGGTCATGGAGGAGTATACCCCAAGGTGAATCCTCGGTGCAATGGGTGGATCACCCCAATAAATCTTCGATGGGCTCGCTTAGTTGACTGGGCCCTGAAGCATTTTCAGAACGAGATGGAGAGCATTGGTCTGTATCCAGCCGTGAATGCTACCAGTGTTGGGTTACCTCTCAACCCCAACCTATTTCTGGCCTTGATGGAGCGATATATCTCGCTCATCGGGACTTTTGCCACTCCACTGGGGGAGTTGGGATTGGCCCTCCACGAGATGGCAGAGATCTCAAGACTGCCGATGGGGGATACTCCTTATGAAGAGTATATTTCCACCAACCGGGAGCTGGGGGATTCAGACCCTCAGGTAGTGTCAGTATACCAGGAGCTGATGTGTCACTACCTGGCGTGCACCGCCTTTTATGGTGAGCCTTCTGATTTGGCTCATACCAACAAATGGACGTCCTACCTCTTCTTTCACCGGGCCAGGACTGCTCAGCCGGAGAAAGTCTTGGAAGGCAAGGATCAGCCTCTGAGTTTTCTGAGCGTGCTTACTGCTCAGGAAGTCGACGATCTTATGGAAGATGCTAGGGCTCCAGATCAGATTCTCAACGAAAGGATAGGAAAATATCCTGCAGGCACTAAGGCCTACAGTTATCTGAGGCATTGCCGCAGGCCTCTGTCCAAGGAAGCTCAACTGGCTGGCTTTCTCTCTATATGGCTGCATCGACTGGTGGTACCCGGCATTGCATCTGCGGACCGCATTCACCGTAACACCTTATGGCCTGTAGTGCGTCCGGTGTTCGGGGCAAGGATGGGCTTGCTTCCTGCCATGGTGTGCCGCATACAAGCTGGCCTGGGGGCCCTTACTGAGGGGCTGCTCGCCGATGAAACTCGGCGTGATAGCTTCCCCAGGGTTGAATTACCATACCTGTATTTGATGGGATGGTTAATTCTCTATATCCCCAGGGTGATGTCTCCCGGATCGGGCAGTAGCTCGGGGGGTAGTTTCTTGCTGAATTACAAGAAATTCTCCTGGAATGTGACCATAGTTTTAGACTATCGGGGGGCGTTGAATTTCGGTCACAGCTGGAAGGTCTTCTGTACTGTCCCCTCTATACATCGCAATCAATCGGGGGTTAGGCTTAAGGATTCAGGTAGAGAGAAGACCATTCTTTCTCCTGAAGCTTTTAATTAGTTGGTCTGCATTAGACCTTCCCATTTACTGTACAGAAGTGAAGACCAGTGCTTCTTTGAACCCTACCTGCCTAGTCAGTTTGCCAGGCAGTTTGGGTATGATCAATTGCATGTGGGCAACGCCGTCACCAGCTTCAGGTCCAGGGGTGGACTCATTGATGGAGCGAGAGGATAGCGATATTTTATCATGGGATACACTGGAGCAATTTTTACTGTGCCCATCATTACACTCTCTACGGAGCTGCGCATCCTCCATATGTATGCCCAGTTCTATGTGGCAACCAACACCTTCCATCACGATTTTGATATGGGTAGAAGTTTTAGGGTGCCTTCCTCCAATTCTGCGGGAATAGGCGATGTCCCATCAGTCTCCTCTAATGAGGGTGAGGATTCCGTCAATCCAGACGAGCCTCTGTTGGCAGTACCGAGGGGTGACATACCTCCGTCTACAGGGGCTTTGGTCATCTCTGGTAAGCGAAGGGCTCCTGTTTCGAAGGAGACTCTCCCTCGCAAGAAGAAGAAGGTGGCTAGTCGTCCTCTCAGGATTCCCGACCGTGAGGTTCCTAGAAATGAACCTGCTGTCTCCCCTGTTGGGGATGTTTCTTCGATTAGAGGTCCCTCGCCTTTTAGAGAGGGACACTCCACAGTCCCGGTTGGCAGTGCCCGAGAACTCCTGCTTAAGGCTGCAGTCGCTGCTATTACTTCAGGCAGTAGTACGAGATTGCCTACCAGGCCGAGCCCAATAAGGGCATCTTTATCCAGACCGGCAATGGGAGAAACCCCCGCCGCGTCTGTGAGTATACCCAGCGAGATTCCAGCTGACAAACCTCGATTGAGTCTGGGTGAAGACTCGGGAGAATACCTGCCGACGTCAGTTAGCACACCCCCTTCACCAGGTATGACAGTTTGCTTAGCATCATTAAGACATGATTTAGTTGTACTGGCCGCAGACACAACATATATACCATCGACCATGGGTAAATGTCGTCTTTACTCCTCTTTTTTAGAAAAATTAACATCATGTCGATATTAACTTTCTTGTCTTCTTTTCAGGGAAAGAAATCTTCGGGGAGAGCAGTGTTGACGCGCTTTTTGGCTCCGTTTCAGCTCCTGGCGAGGACCTGGAGGTGCCCGACTTCGAAGAGGAAATATCTTCGGGTGCCGGCTCGCCCGGAGTGGTTTCGACATCTCAGGAGGAGGATGAACCTGTCATTATGACATTGCCTCCTTCAAGTACGCCGGTCACTTCGTCCGTAGTTGGCGCATCTTCTTTTGTCGTGCCACCTGTTGAGGCAACGACTGTGGCAACATCGACTGCGGTCGTTCCTGGAGAGAGGTTCACCAATATCGCAGCCACTCCCAGCGTCCATTCGAACCTAGCCCTGCTGACTGAGCAGTATACCAGTATCTTCTATACTACCTTGAAAATGCTAATCTCAATGGTGTTGGAGAAGAATCTAAACTTCGAGGCTCTGAAGAGGTCTTCTCAGTTTGCGATAGCGCCGGTCAGGGAATTCGGCGACACTGGGGTAGCTGACACCCTGGGGGAGATGGTTAATGGTTTGGAACAATCCATTAACGAATATCTGCAGCTATCTCGAGACAACGTTGAAGCTCTGGTCCAGGCTAAATATGACTCCTTGACTGCGTAGTTTGTTGAAAAGATGGAAGGCCTAAATAAATTCATCTAGGCACATCAGCAAGAGATGGATGAAGGAAAAGTCGTCTTGGAGGAGACTATTGCTCTTCAAACGAAGTGCCAGGCCGAGCATGAAGGGAATGTAACGAGGGTCCACAGTCTGGAAACAAAACTCGCTCAGGCAAAGGAGTGGGCTTCTCAGTCGTCGGAAGGTCTAGATCTGGTGAATGGTCGACTGGTCATAGCACAACAGAACTTGGCGCGTACAGGAGTTGCCCGTGCTGGTTTTCTTCAGGCTAGAGCCAAACTGTCCCTCTTGAGCAACGACGAGGCACGGCTGGAGCGGGCCCGCACTGATGTCTTGGGTTCCAGGACTGAGAGGATGGCCGCACTGGCTCAGCAGATTCGCGACCTGACCGCTCCCCCTAAGTGATGTACCCCTTTTTTTTGCTTTTTAATATAATTTTGCTCTTTTTTGGGAATAATAAAGAGACTCTTATTTGACTTTGTGGACCCATCATTTTGGAATATAAATGACAGGTTTGGGTAAAAGTGATATCAGAGGTAATATGGACGTGATATACTTTCGGTAAGCTTTAGCAGGACATATCTATTCAGAGGTTATATGGACATGATAGAATATGCTTTGACTAATGTTTGTACACAAAACACTATCAGAGGTAATATGGACATGATAGGTCTTGAAGTTCCAAATTAGTCGAACATATCTATTCAGAGGTTATATGGACGTGATAGAATATGATCCAACTAGTTTCATTTTGGAAGTAGTATTGTCAGAATAAGATCTTCACCATACTCCATTTGAGCAAAGGAGGTTAAGCGTAGTACCTTTTCAGGAATTTGCCGTTGATAGGAGCCATCAACAAGTCTCCATTAGGCTGGGCTAACCTGTAAGCGCCGTTTGAGAATGTCGTCTCGATCACATAAGGGCCTTCCCATTTGGGCTAGAATTTACCCTTACTCTTGTGAGTAATGATCATTGGCCTTCTGACAGCTAAAACTAGCTCGCCAACTTTGAACACTCTTTCCTTTACTCTTTGATTAAAAGCTCTGGAAATGCGTGCTTGATAGAACACGATGCGCTGTTGAGCTTGAAGGCATTTCTCGTCTAATCCTTCTAGCTCTTGAAGCCTTAACAGGTCATTCTTTTCCTGAGTCAACTCATTAGCGACTGCTATTCTGAGTGACAAAATTTGAATTTCGATGGGAAGAACTGCTTCACTCCCGTAGACCAATGAGAATGGGGTGCAACCTGTCGGTGCTCGTACCGTTGTGTGGTATGCCCAGAAACATTCTCCCAGCTTCTCGTTCCAATCTCTCTTGTTCGAAGAGACAAACTTCTTTAAGATTTTGATAATAGTTTTATTGAAGGCTTCCGCCAAACCATTAGCAGCTGGATAATATATCGTAGAGGCCATATTTTGTATCCAATTTTTATCGCAAAATCGATAAAACGCTTGGCTGATGAATTGAGGCCCATTGTCATAAATTATCCTTCGAGGAATCTCAAAGCGATAAATGACGTGATGCTTGATGAAGCTGATCACATTAGATGCCTTCACCTCAGCAAGAGGGATCGCCTCTGCCCATTTGGAGAAATAATCCGTGATGGCCAGTATGAACCGGTGACCTCTGGAAGAAGACGGGTGAATAGGACCAACGATATCCATACCCCATGCTTCGAAAGGCCAAGATGCAACCGTAGGATGTAGATGTTCAGAAGGTTGATGTATGAAGTCTGCATGAACCTGACGGGCTCTGCATTGTCTTGCATACTTTATTGCATCTGCGATCATAGTAGGCCAGTAATAGCCCATTCTCCTGATACTATCCTGTAGCTTAGGATCGGGTAGATGAGCTTCGCATACGCCGTCGTGAGCTTCACGGATAATTTGCTATGCTTTATCATCAGAGAGACATCTCAATAGCAGTCCATCGTAGGTCCGGCGATATAGGCACTGTGAAGACGCGTCAAAGTAGAAGCGTAATGATCGTCTTTTGACGGATACTGCTTCTTTAGGGTCCTCCGGCAAGATTTCGTATGCCACGAAATCTATAAAAGGACTTTTCCAGTCTCTCATAGGAGGATCGGCGTTCACAGCGTAGCTGCGTTCTATGTGAAAGTTATTTTTCACACAGAATAAATCTCTGTTAAGAAGGATCACCAAATTTTGCCTTCTTATGGGAGTAGCTAAATCTGCAGCTAGATTGGCTAGGGCATCAGCTTCCAGATTCTGAGATCGAGGTACGTTCTCTAGGAAGAATCCTTTGAATGTCACGGCTATCTCGACCGTTGCTCGGTGATAGGGGATGAGGTCTGGATTCCGGACTTCATATATTCCTCTGACTTGATTGAATATCAGCAGAGAATCACCGAAAGCTTCCAGAGATTCTGTAAACCCCCTCGACCAGAAATTAGGGTTAATTTATTTCAAATAGCCTAATTAGGGTTAACTAGATATAATTAAGATTATCATATAGTATTATAATACATGTGCAATGATTGGTTACTTTTGGTTACTACCCTAGCTGTTACCCTAAAACAATTCCCATACACCTGGCCTAGACAGACTAACCTATCATATTAAACCTAGAACAAACCCCAGATACTGATTTTCGTGCCAGATTTTAGTCGCACAAAATTTGTTACAAATGTCCGTACGCAAATTAATTAAATTGCGTAATTACATTCGTTGTCCGTTCCAATTGAAATTGAGACCCCATCTCGATCCGAATTGACCAACCCAGATCCTGACATTATTGTACACTGAGCCTACCACACTAATGACCCTTGTCCAACCCAATTTAGACCTCCGGTTCTCGTTAAATTAAATTAGAAATACCCAGTGCATTAATTACGAATTAATTAATGTGGTGACCAAACCTCTATTGAATTAGACCCTACTTCAACCCAAATCCACACTCACAACCACACCCACAAGCCTCATACAAAATACCATACACCATCCTAGCCCAATGAAGAACACCAAACATGGTGTTTGTTTACATCAAATCCCCAAATTCAGAAATTGTACAAATACCAAATTGTTTAGGGGCCTATTTGCAAAATTGCAATGAGGTGCTCCCCTCTCATTGGCCCAAACATCATGAAGAAAGAATTGTTCATGCCCTAATCGTATCCATTTATTTTCCTCCCATTCCTTTGTACTTACCTTACTTTATGAAGGGCACATCATGGCCCTACATTTGAAATGCCCCATTCCTAGCCCTCCCCTCATCTTGATGGACATCCCCAACTCCCCAAACACTAGGTCCAGCCGACCTAATCCCAAGGCAGCCCCCCCCACTCTCTCACCTACATAAACAACCTAGTACCTCATTAATGAGGGCACACAAACCAAGAAACCAAAAAGAAACCCCTAACTCCCTAAAACTCAGCCTAGCCCGACCCCAACCAACCATCACCCACCGCCTCCTCCCGGCCAGCCTCCGTGTCCGGCGGCCCCCCAACCGACCTAGACCCCTTCGCCGGACCCTCCCCCACCTGCCACCACCGCCACCCGCCGCCTATTCGCCGGAGCAACTCCCCCCCAACAGCCGTCCCCAACCCGAGCTCCCCACTTCCCCGAACCAACCCGACCACCCGACCTTCCCGTACTCTGCCACCACTGCATCTCAGGCCGCCCAACTCAGCCACACTCCTCCCCGGCCAACCCCCTTCCTTCCCACCAAACCTTGCCGCCGGTCGACGCCACAGCCACCCGCAGTCGCCCCCGCAGCGCCAAGGGTCACAGAACCGCTGCTGCTGTGCCGACGCCCCCGAGCTTCACCGGAGCTCCGTCCGGCCACCTTAGCCATCGACGGCCGGCCACCGTGACCCCCTCGACCTGAGCTTCAATACGGTACGGTATTTTATATATAAATACTAGTATATAAATACGTATTTAAAGCTGCATATATATGTATATAGTTCATGTATTAGTTAGGTATTTATCTACGTATTCAGTATTAAATAGTATATTCTGTATTTATCTGTATTCATATTAAATACTCCTGTATAAATCCTGTAATATATATATATACTTATTATAATTAGTATTATACATAATAGGATTATAAATATGCATCTTGTGTACGTATAAAAATACCCTTTTCGTATAAATGTATATATATATATTTATATAGATATATGTAAATAAATGTATGTATGTATGTATAATGTATAAAATAGTAAGTATTTAATATAAATCATAATAAAAGTAATTTCTGTGATTTAATATTATATATAATATAATACTATTTTCTTAGTATATTTTCGTATTAATACTTATACATATGTAGCATGTATGTACGTATGTATGTATGTATGTACATTTTAAAATTATGAAGAATATTAAATATATAATATTTATTGTGTTTAAATACATTTTCTAGAAATTAAGTATATTATATGTATAATATTATATATTAAATACTTATACGTATTAACCCTCTAGTATGTATATGTATATATATATATATACATATATATATATATATATATATATATAGATATCCACATATATGTGTATATATTTTTATATACCTTTCATTATGTTGTGTATAATAATTTATGTACATAATTTCTATCTAAATATATGTATATGTATAAATATATGAATTTATGATATTACCAAATATGTATACATATTTACTGTGTGTATTATTAGTATATACTAATTAATACATAAGTACTATTTTTGTACTATTAAACAAATGTATTATTTTAATATAATTAAATATGATTTAGTGTATATGTATATACTGGTATTAGCTATATATATATATACAGTCCCGACCCTATGTCAGCTGTAGATAAAAGCAGCGTGTCTTAGTCGTGCTATTGTAGCGACTAATTTTGTCATTACTATATCCTATATAGGATTGCTGGACAGTACCGCCGAGGCATCAGGAGCAGGACTTTGGATTTCGGCTACCCGGGACAGGCAAGTATACCTTGCTGATTTACTGCTTAAAATTAAAATGATAAATGTTGTAAATATGCATAGAACTGTGCGCGTCCGAGATTTACTCGGGTGCAGTCGACAATGCGTCGATGAGTAGTGTACTTGACCTAGCTGCTAGCTGACTCACCTTCTACTGTGAGGATATTTTGATATCTTCCTAGACCATGGCACTATACACGTATCACGATGGTACATTCATATTGGGATGCGGGTTCGCGTACTCGATTTGCTATCGATACGTATGACATACATCACGGACTAGCCTGTATTCTAGAGTAGTATAGTTAGATGAGACTTGGCATATAGATACGGTACACTCATGTCGTGTATTCGACTTGCGTATCTACATCGGGCGTGAAGGACATCTGATAAACGTATGGGATACACCCATCGGACTCCGTGGTATCCAGAGGAACCATAAACCCGGTGACTCCCTATATTCAGACACCGCACTCTTCGGAGTGTTACGGACGTATATACATTGCAGATACCACGTCCCTTAGGGTGTGGACGTTATATATATATAGATACCTCATTCTTCGGAATGATGGACGTTGCAGATACCACACTCTAGAGGACGTTGGACGTTATGCCTACACCTACCTATACGTTCTGAGGTTGTCCTTACATTGCATTCACTTAGATGGTTAGCACACCCCTCTTTACTTTTATTCAGTACTATATCTGGCATGCATATTGTATCTTGTTACGTCCCTCTGAGGACCTGGTTATCTTCCAGATCTGGACGAGGCCTATTATCCCACAGTTTATGGGCCAAGTGTGGAGACGAGGTTTGCTCTTGAGGAGGAGCTAGAGGTCCTTCCATCGGAGTACCCCTGATCATATTAGTAGGCCTCCCGCCTATGACTGGAGCTCCTTACCTAGTTAGCAGTAATTCCAGTCATTCTTATTATTCAGTACTTTATTTCAGACTATCAGCACTTTCTCTCCAACATTTGTAGTGGGTTTGTTCCCACCAGACATATTTCAGTTGTACTATGTCATTCGACTATGTCCTTATATTCCAGTCTTTCCTTTCGGTATTTTACTTGTTGTCTGTGGATGAGATTAGGTACTATATATTATTGATATTAGACTTGATAGATTTAGGACAGCGTAGCACACTTCGCCAGTATCCATTAAATTGGGATATCCTCGGAGACGTGTCAGCTGGCCAATGCCACGTGGCCTGGTTCCATATATTTTGGGACTGGGGCGTGACATGGTTTTAGTGGTGGCCCATGCAGGTCAGACAAACATTAAATGTTTATCGCTTGTGGTATGATAACATGCCCAGCGAGCCTGCAATAGGATAGAAATTATTAGGTCTCATCCACTTGATTACGCCTTTGAACCTCTTCCCAATTTTAATATATCTGCATCCTGTTTGATTTATTCCGTACTCTCTCTCTAATGAAGTTCTATCTCTTACAGCAAGATGAACCTTCGCAGTAGACGTGAGATACTTGGTGCCATAGTGCCACCTGCAGCACCGAGGGAGGAACTGACTCAGGGACCACCCAGAGAGCAGCCTCAGCCAAAGGCACAGGTGATCCCTCAGGCCCCGATGATGCACTGGCATCAGGTCTCTCCCGACGAAGGGACGCAGCAGCTAGAGGGCCAGACATCGCAGACGATCCCGAGGCAGTACTTCGAGGGGCAGACCTCGAGGGCGATATCGATGCCGCAGTACGAGAGGCCGGCACCCGAGGAGACACCAAGGAGACGGCAGAGGAGATCTCAGACTGGGTCTCCAACACTGAGATGCTGTTAGAGGGTTAGCAGCTACACCCTGATCTCTGGATGACCGTTGTGAGGGCCCAACTCACAGGCAACGCCCATCACTGGTGGGACTCTATGGAGCGCAGCATCGGCAGACAGCAGACTTGGGAGGAATTTCTGGAATACTTCAACGTGAAGTATTTCCCAGCTACGGTGAGGAACGCTTTGTACTCCCAGTTCCTGCACCTGGAGCAGGGGAACTTGACAGTGGATGCCTACGATGGAGAGTTCAGCAGACTCAGCCGATTCGGTGCAGCCCTGATCCCCAATGACCTGGAGAAGGCCAGGAGATTCCACCATGGTATCTCTCACGAGCTGCAGCGGTACACCACTACCCAGGCGAGGATCTCTTATGAAGAGGTCCTATCAGAGGCGAGGATCCAGGAGGCTATAGGAGGAGGAGCGAGACGTTCCAGCGCGAACGTCCCAGCCAGGACCCAGCAAGGAGCAAGAGGACCGATCCGTCGTCCAGGAGCGCAGGTGCAGCAGAGGACAGCGCCGTACCTACAGAAGGAGCTCCCGACTTGTCACTTTTGTGGTAAGAAGGGACATATCATCAGAGACTACAGGAAGAAGCTCGGGCTCTACATGGTCTGTGGAGCCAGCCAGCACCTTGCTAGAGACTGCCCCCAGCGCAGAGATGTAGCACTCCAGACTAGGCAGAGACCTGCAGTACCACCTTTGAGGATCCAACCCCCAGCAGGAGGCCAGCGTCCCCCAGCTACCGGATGACAGCAGAGAGGACCACCCTTGGTCCCACAGGAGGCACATTTCAACCAGGCCAGACAGCAGGCAGGAGGGCAGAGGCGCGGGCAAGCCTTTGCTTTAGCATCTATCGAGGAGGAACCAGAGGGAGAGGCTATAGCAGGTACAATTCTAGTTGCATCATTACCTGCAACTGTACTATTTGATTTTGGAGCTATACTATCATTTATATCTAGTAGCTTCGTAGCAATGCATAGAGTAGCAACTTCCCCTTTACCTAAGAGTTGGAGAATACTTACCGGAGGAGGCATCGTACCGGTTACCAGCACCATTAGAACGTGCTCGGTAGTAGTTTATGGTAGAGAGATGAGAGCACGATTATTGGTACTCCCAATGCCAGCTTTCGACATAGTTCTGGGCATGGACTGGTTAAGCCAGTACAATGCCGTGCTAGATTGCCGGAAGGGTAGCGTTACTTTTAGACTGCCAGGACACCCGGAGTTCGAATTCATTCGAGGCACCATCGAGCGAGGAGTAGGACACGCAGCTGGAGCTTACATGGCGATGGAGATGGCACACCCAAAAATCGTTACAGAGTTCGAGGATGTTTTCCCCGAGGAGTTGCCAGGCCTACCGCCTGATAGAGAGGTGGAGTTCACCATTGAGCTAGTACCTGGAGAAGCGCCGGTATCATCAAATGTGTACCGGTTGGCGAAGAAGGAGCTTAACGAGCTGAAGCTACAGCTAGAGGAGTTGCAGATCAAGGGATTCGTTCGTCCTAGTGCATCACCCTGGGGAGCACCAGTGCTGTTTGTACCCAAGAAGGATGGGACATTCCGGATGTGCATTGATTACAGAGCCCTTAATGCTCTGACTATCAAGAACAAGTACCCTCTACCGCAAATCGACGATCTGTTCGACCAGCTGACAGGAGCAGTGGTGTTCACGAAGATCGACTTGAGATCGGGCTACCATCAGGTGAAGGTGCGAAGGAAGGACATTCCAAAGATAGCATTTCGGACTCGCTATGGTTACTACGAGTTCTTAGTGATGCCTTTTGGATTGACAAATGCGCATGCTGTGTTTATGAACCTGATGAATCGAGTCTTCCATGAGTACCTGGACCAATTCGTGGTAGTCTTTATCGACGATATTTTGGTGTATTCGAAGAGCCACGAGGAGCACGGGGAGCACTTGAGGCTAGTGTTAGAGACGCTGAGACGAGAGAGGCTTTATGCCAAGCTGAGCAAGTGCGAGTTTCTTCTAGATCGTGTCACATTTCTTGGACATGTTATCTCAGGAGATGGCATTTCAGTAGATCCCGCGAAGATTTCTTCAGTAGAGACGTGGCCGACCCCTACCAACGTCTCGGAGGTGAGGAGTTTCCTAGGACTTGCCGAATATTACCGGAGGTTCGTGGAGAACTTCGCAAGGATCGCAGAGCCGATGACCCGCTTGACCCGCAAGGATCAGGAGTTCATCTGGACAGAGGAGTGTCAGACGGCATTCGATGAGCTAAAGAAGCGTCTGACTACAGCACCCATCTTGACCATACCTTCTGGACCCGGAGGATTCGTGATCTATAGCGATGCATCCGGGAAAGGATTAGGATGCGTTCTGATACAGTATGGGAAGGTTGTGGCCTATGCCTCTAGGCAGTTGAGGACCCATGAGAAGAACTATCCTACCCACGACTTGGAGCTTGCCGCAGTGATCTTTGCTTTGAAGCTTTGGAGGCACTACCTGTACGGAGAGCGCGTGGAGATATTTACCGATCACAAGAGCCTGAAATACGTCTACACCCAGAAGGACCTGAACCAGAGGCAGAGACGATGGCTCGAAGTGATGGCGGACTTCGAGATTGAGCTACAGTACCATCCGGGAAAGGCTAATGTGGTAGCCGATGCTTTAAGCAGGAAGCCCATAGCATTTTTCCTGACTACCCAACAACATCTGTTGAGAGATCTAGAACAGTTAGGTATCGAAGTGATCATGCCCGGAGTAGACGGCCAGATGTCGAGTTTCCAGGTGCAATCGACATTGGTGGAGAGAATCAAGGCTGCTTTGCCGACAGACGCCAGATTTCAGAGGCTTCGACAGAGGACAGAGGCTAGAATATAGACGAGACTGCGTATACACGAGGATGGGACTTTGACATGTGGAGATCGTCTCTATGTTCCGAATAGAGAGCTACGCCAGGAGCTGATGACGGAGGCACACAGTTCGACCTATTCTATACATCTAGGAGGCACGAAGATGTATCGAGACCTGAGGCAGTACTACTGGTGGCACGGGATGAAGAGGGAGATAGCCCGCTTCGTGGCTAAGTGCCTGGTGTGTCAGCAAGTCAAGGCTGAGCATCAGAGGTCTGCCGGATTACTTCAACCACTCCCGATACCGGAGTGGAAATGGAAGAACATCACCATAGACTTCGTCACGGGTTTCCCGAGGAGTCCTAGTGGTCGTAATACGGTATGGGAAATCGTAGATAGACTCACCAAGTTCGTCCACTTTTTACCCTTCAGGGTTGGGCAATCTACGGAAGTCTTGGCAGATATGTACATGAGGGATATTGTACGATTGCATGGAGTGCCAGTCAGTATCATGTCTGACAGGGATACGAGGTTCATATCGTACTTTTGGAGGAGTATGCAAGAGAGTCTTGGTACCTGCCTTAAGTTCAGTACTTCGTACCACCCGCAGACAGATGGACAATCCGAGCGCACCATTCAGACGCTGGAGGACATGTTGAGGGCATGCATGCTTGACTTCAGCGGTTCATGGGAGGACCACTTGTACTTGGTCGAATTTTTCCTACAACAATAGCTATAAAGTGAGCATTCAGATGGCTCCCTATGAGACATTGTATGGTAGGAAGTGTCGATCCCCAGTATGTTGGAGCGATGTAGGCGAGAGGCAGATTCTAGGGCCAGAGCTGATCATCCATATAGTGGAGAAGGTAAAGAAGATCCAGGGGCATCTACGAGCAGCCTAGGACAGGCAGAAGCATTGGACTAATGTGCATCGACGACCCCTAGAGTTCCAGGTTGGAGAACATGTGTTCCTGAAGATTTCACCTACCAGAGGAACCATCAGATTTGGAGGCAGAGGGAAGCTGAGTCCGAGGTACATCGGACCCTTCGATGTGCTAGAGCGCGTCGGAGAAGTTGCTTACAGATTGGCCTTGCCGCAGACACTGGAAGGAGTTCACGATGTCTTCCATGTATCTCAGCTAAGGAGGTACATACCGGATCCGAGTCATGTGTTTGACCACTCGGAGATCACCGTTGGTCCAAGCTTGTCATACCAGGAGGAGCCGGTAGAGATCCTGGACCGAAGCGAGAAGGTACTGCGAGGCCAGACTATCCCTCTAGTTCGTGTCGCATTGAGGCATCATGCACCAGGTGAATCAACCTGAGAACGAGAGGACGATATTCAGCAACGCTTTTCCCATCTCTTCGAAGGTCTAGGTATGTGATAGTATTTATTTCATTCAATAGTTTTGAAATATGTCTGTTTTAATTTCGAGGATGAAATGCTCTAAGGAGGGTATGTTGTAAACCCCCTCGACCAGAAATTAGGGTTAATTTATTTCAAATAGCCTAATTAGGGTTAACTAGAAATAATTAAGATTATCATATAGTATTATAATACATGTGCAATAATTGGTTACTTTTGGTTACTACCCTAGTTGTTACCCTAAAACAATTCCCACACACCTGGCCTAGACAGACTAACCTATCATATTGAACCTAGAACAAACCCCGGATACTGATTTTCGTGCCAGATTTTAGTCGCACAAAAGTCGTTACAAACGTCCGTACGCAAATTAATTAAATTGCGTAATTACATTCGTTGTCCGTTCCAATTGAAATTGAGACCCCATCTCGATCCGAATTGACCAACCCAGATCCTGACATTATTGTACACTGAGCCTACCACACTAATGACCCTTGTCCAACCCAATTTAGACCGCCGGTTCTCGTTAAATTAAATTAGAAACACCCAGTGCATTAATTACGAATTAATTAATATGGTGACCAAACCTCTATTGAATTAGACCCTACTTCAACCCAAACCCACACCCACACCCACAAGCCTCATACAAAACACCATACACCGTCCTAGCCCAATGAAGAACACCAAACATGGTGTTTGTTTACATCAAATCCCTAAATTCAGAAATTATGCAAATACTAAATTGTTCAGGGGCCTATTTGCAAAATTGCAATGAGGTGCTCCCCTCTTATTGGCCCAAACATCATGAAGAAAGAATTGGTCATGCCCTAACCGTATCCATTTATTTTCCCCACATTCCTTTGTACTTACCTTACTTTATGAAGGGCACATCATGGCCCTACATTTGAAATGCCCCATTCCTAGCCCTCCCCTCATCTTGATGGACATCCCCAACTCCCCAAACACTAGGTCCACCGGCCCTAATCCCAAGGCAGCCCCCCCCACTCTCTCACCTACATAAACAACCTAGTACCTCATTAATGAGGGCACACAAACCAAGAAACCAAAGAGAAACCCCTAACTCCCTAAAACTCAGCCTAGCCCGACCCCAACCAACCATCACCCACCGCCTCCTCCCGACCAGCCACCATGTCCGGCGGCCCCCCAACCGACCCAGACCCCTTCGTCGGACCCTCCCCCACCTGCCACCACAGCCACCCGCCGCCTAGTCGCCGGAGCAACTCCCCCCCAGCAGCCATCCCCAACCCGAGCTCCCCACTTCCCCGAACCAACCTGACCACCCGACCTCCCCGTACTCCGCCACCACTGCACCTCAGGCCGCCCAACTCAGCCACACTCCTCCCCGGCCAACCCCCTTCCCCCTCGCCAAACCTCGCCGCCGGTCGATGCCACAGCCACCCGCAGTCGCCCCCGCAGCGCCAATGGTCACAGACCCGCTGCTGCTGTGCCGACACCCCCGAGCTTCACCGGAGCTCCGTCCGGCCACCTCAGCCATCGACGGCCGGCCACCGTGACCCCCTCGACCTGAGCTTCAATACGGTACGATATTTTATGTATAAATACTAGTATATAAATACGTATTTAAAGCTGCATATATATATATATAGTTCATGTATTAGTTAGGTATTTATCTACGTATTCAGTATTAAATAGTATATTCTGTATTTATCTGTATTCATATTAAATACTCCTGTATAAATCCTGTAATATATATATATATATACTTATTATAATTAGTATTATACATAATAGGATTATAAATATGCATCTTGTGTACGTATAAAAATACCCTTTTCGTATAAATGTATATATATATATATATATAGATATATATAAATAAATAAATTTATGTATGTATGTATAATGTATAAAATAGTAAGTATTTAATATAAATCATAATAAAAGTAATTTTTGTGATTTAATATTATATATAATATAATACTATTTTCTTAGTATATTTTCGTATTAATACTTATACATATGTAGCATGTATGTATGTATGTATGTATGTATGTATGTACATTTTAAAATTATGAAGAATATTAAATATATAATATTTATTGTGTTTAAATACATTTTCTGGAAATTAAGTATATTATATGTATAATATTATATATTAAATACTTATACGTATTAACCCTCTAGTATGTATATGTATATATATATATATACATATATATATATATATATAGATATCCACATGTATGTGTATATATTTTTATATACCTTTCATTATGTTGTGTATAATAATTTATGTACATAATTTCTACTAAATATATGTATATGTATAAATATATGAATTTATGATATTACCAAATATGTATACATATTTACTGTGTGTATTATTAGTATATACTAATTAATACATAAGTACTATTTTTGTACTATTAAACAAATATATTATTTTAATATAATTAAATATAATTTAGTGTATATGTATATACTTGTATTAGCTATATATATATACAGTCCCGACCCTATGTCAGCTGTAGATACAAGCAGCGTGTCTTAGTGGTGCTATTGTAGCGACTAATTTTGTCATTACTATATCCTATATAGGATTGATGGACAGTACCGCCGAGGCATCAGGAGCAGGACTTTGGATTTCGCAGCTACCCGGGACAGGCAAGTATACCTTGCTGATTTACTGCTTAAAATTAAAGTGATAAATGTTGTAAATATGCATAGAACTGTGCGCGTCCGAGATTTACTCGGGTGCAGTCGATAATGCGTCGATGAGTAGTGTACTTGACCTAGCTGCTAGCTGACTCACCTTCTACTGTGAGGATATTTTGATATCTTCCTAGACCATGGCACTATACACGTATCACGATGGTATATTCATATTGGGATGCGGGTCCGCGTACCCGATTCGCTATCGGTACGTATGACATACATCACGGACTAGCCTGTATTCTAGAGTAGTATAGTTAGATGAGACTTAGCATATAGATACGGTACACTCATATCGTGTATTCGACTTGCGTATCTAAATCGGGCGGGAAGGACAACTGATAAACGTATGGGATATACCCATCGGACTCCGTGGTATCCAGAGGAACCACAGACCCGGTGACTCCCTATATTCAGACACCGCGCTCTTCGGAGTATTACAGACGTATATACATTGCAGATACCATATCCCTTAGGGTGTGGACGTTATATATATACAGATACCTCATTCTTCGGAATGATGGACGTTGCAGATACCACACTCTAGAGGACGTTGGATGTTATGCCTACACCTACCTATACGTTCCGAGGTTGTCCTTACATTGCATTCACTTAGATGGTTAGCACACCCCTCTTTACTTTTATTCAGTACTATATCTGGCATGCATATTTTATCTTGTTACGTCCCTCTGAGGACCTGGTTATCTTCCAGATCTGGACGAGGCCTATTATCCCACAGTTTTCGTACCAGGTGTGGAGACGAGGTTTGCTCTTGACGAGGAGCTAGAGGTCCTTCCATAGGAGTACCCCTGATCATATTGGTAGGCCTCCCGCCTATGACTGGAGCTCCTTACCTAGTTAGCAGTTATTGCAGTCACTCTTATTATTCAGTACTTTATTTCAAACTATCAACACTTTCTCTCCAACATTTGTAGTAGGTTTGTTCCCACAAGACATATTTCAGTTGTACTATGTCATTCGACTATGTCCTTATATTCCAGTCTTTCCTTTCGGTATTTTACTTGTTGTCTGTGGATGAGATTAGTTACTATATGTTGTTGATATTAGACTTGTTAGATTTAGGACAGCGTAGCACGCTTTGCCAGGATCCATTAAATTGGGATATCCTCGGAGACGTATCAGCTGGCCAATGCCACGTGGCCTGGTTCTATATATTTTGGGACTGGGGCATGACAGATTCGACGCCCAACTCTTTAGCAACTTGGAGCCCGATTAGTTGAGCGTTATACTCTGCTATATTATTAGAACAGGTCTCGCTAAGAGAGTATGCTCGATAGATGACGAGTTTATCAGGAGTAACCAGGACAATTTCTACTCCTAAAACTATATTTCCCCTGGGACCAGTCCTGGAGGCGCCATCGAAGAATAGTTGCCATGCATCACTTTCCATTGCAAAATTATATTCTGCAACTTCGTCGGGAATGTCCTCGTATAGTTTGGAGGCCTCCGGGATCGGATGAGCAGCTAGGAAATCAGCCAATGCTTGGCCTTTGATGGACTTTTGAGGGACGTACACTATGTCATACGGTGTTAATAACATTGCCCAGGTCGCAAGTCGGGAGTTAAGAACACTTGGCTTGTTCATCAGTACCCGCAGAGGATTGATCTTGGAGATGATATGAATAGTCTGGCCTGTGACATAGTGTCGCATCTTCTGAATGGCGAATATTAGGGCCAAACATTCTTTTTCTACTGGATTATACCGATGTTCGGCTCCGATCATCATCCTGCTTAGATAGTAGATTGCCTGTTCATGTCCCACATCGTTCTTCTGTGCGAGAAGAGCTCCCAGAGAGTGATCCATCGCTCGAACGTACAGCAAGAATGGTCTTCCTATGATGGGAGGCACCAGAACTGGAGGATGAGTGAGGCAGCATTTGATATCGTTAAACGCTTGCTAACAGGCTTTGTCCCATACGAAGGATACACCTTTCTTTATGAGACGAGAAAAAGGCTGACATCTTCCAGAGAGGTTGGATATGAATCTCCAGATATAAGCCAGACGACCTTGAAATCCCCTGAGTTCTCTCAGATTGTGGGGCGGTCGTATTTCTAAGATAGCCTTGACTTTATTAGGTTCTACTTGAATGCCTTTGGCGGTAATGACAAATCCCAGGAATTTGCCACTAGATATACCCAGAAAGGACTTTATAGGATTCATGTTGAGTTGATGTTGGCACATCAGCTCAAATACTGTCTTCAAGTCTTGGATGTGATTATCCTTGAGGCAGCTTTTGACAGCTGCATCATCCACGTACATTCTACTATTTTGCGTAAATACTCATGGAATATGTTACTCATAGCCCGTTGGTATGTAGCCCCGGCGTTCTTCAATCCGAAGGGCATGACCGTATAAATGGTGTCCGGAAGGCAGTATGATTCTCATCTTCAGGATGCAGCTTGATTTGATTGTATCCTGAAAATCCGTCCATGAAAGACATACGTTCAAAATCGCATGTATTGTCAATCATGACGTCCGTAATGGGAAGAGGAAACTCGTCCTTGGGGCAGGCTGTATTCAGATCTCGGTAATCGATGCAGACGCGTACTTTCCCATTTTTATTCATGACCGGGACAACGTTGGCGACCCAGTCGGGATGTTGTTCTTCCCGGATGAAACCGCAGGCTATCAACTTCTTGATTTCAGCTTCATTGGCGTCCATTATATCCGGGCGGAACCGGCGTTGGTGCTGCTTCATAGGCTTCAAATCGGGCAATATGTTGAGTTTATGAGTAGCTACCTTTGGATCAAGTCCTGGCATATCCTCATAATTCCACGCAAAGACGTCGATATATTCTTTTATCAGCTGAATAACTTCTTCCCTTTCAGCTGGGGAAAGATTGTTACTGATAAATATCGGCTTTGGAGAAAGTTCATCCCCAACATCAATCTGGATAACTTCATCTTCAGTGGGAGGTTCTCTCTGCTCGAACCGGAATTCCCATTGTGTATCCATTTATTGAGCCCAAGGGTCATTCTCAAATGGCTCAGATTCTTCTTTGTCTGCTTCGAAGAAATCTGCTACTACCATATTTACTGATAGTGTTCGTTCGAGAGCCTCAGATGAGTCGGAGGGCGACGAGCCATTTTGAAAAGAGGAAAAGATGTCCTCGTTCGACTCAAAAGTTGCAAGGAAGGTGGTATACCCTAACCCGAAACGAGTTTGTTGATAGTAGGGATTGCCGTGCAGCGGCATTCGTCTGCCTTTCCCGTAGTTGAGACCTGGTTTTAGCTTTAATTCATAACCCATACTTTGTATGATCTTCAAAGCTTGCGGGCTGTACCTGTGAACTTGTATTTTACCAGCATCATCGTCGAAGGAATCTTCCTGTATAGTCGGTTCATTGTGCATACGGCCGAAGACTATTGAACGCTGACTGCTGCAGGCAGGCGGGACAATGAATATAGAATCCTCATGTGGTCCATATGTCGTGACGACATTGGATGATGATGCCACTTCCCACACATACGGATGATAGAAATCTATAGCTTCCAAGAATTTTTGCGCTATAGGTTCTATATCGTCATGGGGAGAGGATTCCTGATTTAGAATTTGAGCGTCAATATACTGGAAAAAAGGACCTTTATTATCATCCGAAACTGCGTTCCTGGTCGTATTTACATCAGTCGGCTGCCTGTTGCGCCGAAGGTTGATGACCAGGGGTGGAGGCTTCTGGTTCAAAGTGATCACCAGAGGACTTCCTTCTCTTCCTGACCTGGTTTCGTTCAGGTGGATAGCCATAGGCTCCATGACTTTTGGACGAGTAGTTCGCCCTTTGACTTTGATTGACAGCGGTTGTTCGGCAGAGGGTTCTTCTGGCTCCCGGTGGGATTCCTTCTTCGCTTTGCCTGATACCTCTTCTATGTAGTCTTGAAAGTACAACACGGCATCAGAGTAGTAGGATTCTACCCCTTTAAATTGGTTTAGGTCAGCAATCTCCATTCGTACTGTTCCTTGAGTATCTACATATTTAAAGCATTGATGTAGAGTTGAAGGAACGATGTTGTGGTCGTGGATCCATGGTCTACCCAGCAGAATATTGTAGGACACCTCTGAATCGATGACATAATACGTAGCCACTGATCTGAGGTCACCGATCTGGATCCTCAGACGAATTTTTCCCAACGGCTTACTTTTCTCGACGTTGAAACCCACGATTGTAGTGGTGGTGTAAGCCAATTCGCTGGTAGGAATCCTCAGCAGTCTGAGTAGACTATGAGAAATGATGCTGATTGATGATCCCGGATCTATATGAATCCGGTCGACCTCCATGGAACCGACGTATCCGGTGTAGTAGAGGGGTCTGTCATACCTGTTATATTTTAACAACATGTCATCTTGAGTGAAAGTGATATTCGGGACCACCTCCATCACACTGTGGCATTGAGGACATGCCCCGGGTTCTTCGTCAGGGGACTTGAGCTGGGTCAAGTATGCATCCGCCTGCATCAATGCTTCACTCAGGGCTTGACGAGTGTCTTGAGAGAGCCTGAGTAGCTCGAAGATGGACAACCTGGCTGGTGTATTGGCTAATTGGGCCAGGATGTCGAAGTTGTATGGCTTCTCTAAACCTTTGTTTTGAATGTTTTTTAAAGGTTTATCGAAGCGTACTTATTTTTGCTTTCCTTTGTCCGCCAAAGTTGGTCTCAAATGACCGGCCTCTGGTATGGTGGGCTCTGGTTCTGAAGGCTTGGCAGCTGAAGCGTCTGCCGGTGCATCTTCCTGACTTGCTCCATAGTCTTTGAGGTAGGCTTTCCCTGAACGAGTTGCTGTAGCCAAAACCTCGTCTTCCGATGCCGAGTGTGCCGTGATCATGTGACACGGTTTGTGCTTCGAGTGCTTCTTAGACTTAGCCTTAGCAGCTTGAGTCTCTTCCTCGACTTCTGATACCAGATCTGGATGAACCCACATAATCTCGCCCCGTCAGGTAGTTAGGGGTACTTGGTCATGATTTTGACCTCTGGTTGGAGGGAGATTGACGATGTTCATCGTTGTCCGGGAAATAGGTGTAACACCGTCCGGGACTTCTCGGGGAGGCAGATTGCCGAACTGCAGAGAGATTATGTTGGCCGTGACCATCTTCTCGCTGTTGCACAGAGTGATGGCCTTAGCATCGATCAGCTCCTGGATCTTCCTCTTCAGTACATAACATGCTTTTGTAGGGTGGTGTATGTATCTGTGGAAGATGCAGTACTTGGGGTTATTAGTACTGCCGACTTCATTAGGTCGCTTCTCCTCAGGAAGGGTAATCTTGTCACTTTTGATGAGACACTCGAATATGCTCGGGATATCGTCGTCGTCGAAAGAGTAGACTTCAATGGGCCTGGAAGTCCCCGGTCTTGTTTGTGTGGTTGCCGCAGTCTTTTGCCTGGCCATATTGATTGCCAGAGCTTCTTTCCCTTTGGAACCACGAGGATGGTCGCTGTAGGAGGATGACCTCTTGCCTCTATCGGAGGCAGAGATCATGATGCCATTATCACGCGCCTTCCGACTGTTGTCCTCGGCGGATACCGCTGAGATGATGAACGAGGGCCAATCATGGAACTGATATAGTTCTGTGAACACCGAGATTACGGGAAGAAGGTTCTTCCTGTAGATGTCGACCAATGCCGAGTCTGGAACTCCGGGAGGCATTTGCAAAGTGGCTTGACAAAAATGTTCGATGAAAGTGCGAACGTCCTCTTTTTCCTTCTGCTTTACTTCGATGAGAGAGGACATAGACATGTCCATCCCTCCCTCGTAGAATCGTGTGAAGAATAAAGCCTTGAAGTCTTCGAAGGATGCAATGTAGTTGTCCGCCAGGCTGCGGTACCACTGATAAGCCACTCCCGAGAGACAGCCCTTGAACACCCGGGTGAGGAGGGCGTCATTCCCCTGTAACAACACCATCAACATACTGAAGTAGTTCATGTACTGACTCGGTGACGTCTTTCCCTCGAACAAAGCCATAGTCTGTGGTTTGTATCTCAGAGGGAAAGGGACCTCTTCCCAGATAGCCGGGTAAGGTTGGTTGATTCCCAGTTTCTTGAGCTAATCTTTGTTCTTCAAGGCATCAAATTGGGCTTTCAACTCCCGTACTGCTTGCATCGGATTTTCAGCCGGTAGCGAGACCACGGAGTGGTGCGAAGTCGGTTGTATTACGACCCCAACAGGAGGTAATACATTCTCCGAGTGAGGAAGAGGAGGACCTGCTGACTCCTAATCTAGAGCAGGCTCTTGGATCGTGTTTGATGGTGGTAAGTCCACCCCCACACGTATCTGAGTTGGAGGGACCGATGTTTGAGCCATAGCAGCTGCGTGTTGGGTCAGCATCATCTGGTGCATGTTCTCCATCATAGATTATATCTGCTTTAGAGATGTCTCCAGTACAGAAATGCGTTGCTCAGTGCTCCCCGACGGGGAAGCCTCCTCGCGTTCATCTCCAATGGCATAAACTCCCATCTCCCTGGGTGTCATTGAAGGATTAGTATAGGTCTCTGTAGAAATTGACTCTATACTTTCAGCATCTGATTCGGGAGACTGGCGACCACCAGCATCGGAATCAGAAGAGTACAAAGCTGGTTGTCGTGACCTCGAACGGGTGTTTTGGAACACCCCAGCTTCAGTGTTCCTAAGGAGCTGGTTGAATCTCCTTCGGCTTGGAGTTCTAGAGGGATGACATTTTGAGCTCGACCTTCCTCTAGGTATGCGTGAAGCCATGTTCACTGATGCATGTGTGGGCTCTTCTTCCTGGAAAGACAGAGAGTAGCTCAACCGGTCGAAGACTGACCATTTTGCTTCAAAACAGCAATAATTAACTACAATCTTATAACTATTACAATAGTGCTCTCTAGGAGGCGTAATAGACATGCTGGAAGCTCCCCTATCCTTACGTTTCTAGATCAGATACGTATGCAGGTCAGGAGGATTTACAGAAGAAGAAGAAGAAGATTGCTTGTTCCTTCTGTTCACCTCAGTGGGCATACGGATGGTGGGAACCAGAGTTTTCCCTGTGCCACCCGTATACAATAGGTTGGCCATCTAGGTAGCGAATAATCCCCGAGGAGTGTGTCTTTCCGCAAATTGAGCCTTCTTTACACTGAGGGACTCCACTGGCATAATTTAGACCTCTGCTCCGGCTGGCGTAAGGCTGAGGAGGTCCTCAGTCGGCCATCAGTTCCTCCCGTAACCCGGAGGGCGGGCAGATTCTTCGCTTGCTGGCGTAGAGGTCGAGAAGTTGAGCAGTCTGCTACTTGCTTTCCCCTACGTAGATTGCAGGGATCATCTGTTTCTCCGCGGAGGGCAGATACAGTTTTATGTGCGTAGCGCATTTGGGACTTCTGATTTGGCGCTGAGGCATTATCAAAAGTTTTGTCTATACCGCCAGGGGCGGGAGACTGAATTTTATGCGTAAGGCACGAAGTGTACTTCTGGATTGGCGCTAAGGTATTTCCAGAAGTTTTGTCTATACCGCAAAGGGCGGAAGAATGAATTTTACGCGCAAGGCACGGATCAGACTTCTGGTTTGGCGCTAAGGAATTTCTAGAAGTTTTGTCTATACCGCAAGGGGCGGAAGACTGAATTTTACGTGCAAGGCACGGATCGGACTTCTGGATTGGCGCTAAGGCATTTCCAGAAGTTTTGTCTATACCACCAGTGGCGGGAGACTGAATTTTACGTGCAAGGTACGGAGGGAGCGAAGCTACCACCTCGTTGGTCGAAGAAGTCAGAGAGTTGGCAGGAATGGTAGGGGATGTCCGGGGCATCCAGATCTTATGCAGCTTCCTGTTGTCTTGTACAGAGAGAGAGTGAGAGCTACCCCCTATTCGAAGCATATCTTCGTAGGAAGACTGGTCGAACTGGACGACCAGAGTCTTCTTCACGGATCCTACGGATACCGCATCGTGTTGAGCAATTGCTTTCTCGTCAGATGAGAAAGATGTCCCCAACAGAGTCGCCATCTTGTTGTTGGTGATAAACGAAAGAAAATATATAAGACGAGGTTTATATGAAACCCGCTCTTTGGTTTACAAATAAGCTTGTATAATTAATCCTATACGAGGATGTCGAGTACAATTTTTTAATCTGGGTAAATATTACTATAGGAGTCTGATCTGCGGTCGATCACTCTGTCCCTTAGACCACACGATGACGAAGAAGTGCCGTAGAAGACGGAGAGCAGCTTCGAAGGTTGCAAAAGAGGGTGGATGCAAGATGCCAAAGTCATCGATCACTACTCTTTGCCTGAGCTCTGGATTTCTTCTCTCTCAAAGACTCTAACCTTTTAACCTTTTAAAATTTGACCTTCTTTTCTACCTTGCTAAAATCTTCGACCCCCGACCTCCGTCAATAGAGGTATCTATTTATAGAGTTTTAGTGACAGTGACCACTCAGTCGGCGTAGAAGCCGAGCCATGGAAAGTATGGCACCTCTTTACACGATGGTTACAATAACCGTTGCCCGCGTATAAATGATCTTCTGAATAAGCGTGTGACACATGTCTCGTTAAGAGACGATGCGTATAAATGCTGCAAAGACCACGGCATAAAAGCCACGTAGGTAGTTATCCCTCGCATAGAGAAGGTTGGCGTAGAAGCCAATAACCGTCACTATGGTGTAGAAGCCAAAGAGTTATCAAACCGGCATAGAAGCTGAATAGGCGTAGAAGCCGAGCAGGCATAGAAGCCGAGTGGGCATAGAAGCCGATGGGTAACGTGCCAGAGTGATGATGTGGACGTCTTAGCCAGAATTATGGCTTTTGGAGATATAATAAAATCTTTTGCATTAAATGCGGAGATCTGCCATCATCCTGCGCATTAAATGCAGAGGCGTATCTTGAAGGCCTGCCACCATTCTGCGCAATAAATACAGAGATGTGTCTCGAAGGTCTGTCATTATTCTGTGCATTAAATGCAGAGACGTGCCTCGAGCCCTGTACGAAGAGCAGCTTTTGACGTGGCATCCTGTTTGTCTTCCGCGGAGCGTAAACAGCTCACATCTGCCTGTGTAAAACTAGGCAGCGTATTCCCTTGTATGCGTAAAAGCATTTTACGCCGAGGAGATGTCACTAAATGATAGTTTGGGTGACATTAATCAAATCTTTTGCATTAAATGCAGAGATCTGCCATCGTCCTGTGTATTGAATGCAGAGGCGTGTCCCGAAGGCCTGCCATATTCTGCGCATTAAATGCAGAGACGTGCCTCGAGCCGTGTACGAAGAGCAGCTTTTGACTTGGCAGCCTGTTTGTCTTCCGCGGAGCGTAAACAGCTCACATCTGCCTGTGTAAAACTAGGCAACGTATTCCTTCATTTGCGTAAAAGCAGTTTACGCCGAGCAGATGTCAGTAAACGACGGTTCGGTAATATTTATCAAATCTCTTATATTAAATGCAGGGATCTGCCATCATCCTGCACATTAAATGCAGAGGCGTGCCTCGATGGTCTGCCATCATTTCAGCCGTCGTCTGGGTAGCCGTGCAGTACTCTTTGTCAGGAGTTAGACGTCAGGTTCACTACATGATTTGACAGGTTCATTTTGGGGAATACGAAGCGTTCCTCGTACACTTCAATGCTGCATTGAAAGCGGATGAGTTTTACGCCATAAAGGCGATATAGCACTCCTTTTTATGCTAAAGCGGCCTGGATGTACTGCATTACGCGGATAGTCCTTGAGCTTTAGATTTTTATGCTGTACTTAGCGGGAAAGGCTCTGTTGTATGCCGATGGCTCTGAAGACATCCTTTACGCTGCCCAGCGCCAACATGCTGCGTATAGCTATCCAGCGTATTTTTTATGCTTCTACATGGGTGACCTCCCTAGGATGGGTAACCTCCCTTTGGATGGGTAACCTCCATTTGGATGGGTAACCTCCCGTAGGATGGGTGACCTCCCTAGGATGGGTGACCTCCCTTAGGATGGGTGACCTCCCATAGGATGGGTAACCTCTCGTAGGATGGGTAACTTCCTGTAGGATGGGTAACCTCTAATTCGGATGGGTAATCTCTCATAGGATGAATAACCTCACATAGGATGGGTGACCTCCATTTGGAAGGGTATCCTCCCGTAAGATGGGTGACCTCTCGAAGGATGGGTGACCTATAGGATGGGTGACCTCCCTTTGGATGGGTGACCTCCCATAGGATTAGTGACCTCCCTTAGGATGGGTGACCTCCCTAGGATGGGTGACCTCCCAAAGGATGGATAACCTCCATAGGGTGGGTGACCTCCCGTAGGATGGGTGACCTCCCTGCGATGGGTGACCTCCCAAAGGATGGGTGACCGTCCTAAGAGAGGTCACCCATCCTAGGCAGGTCACCCATCCTAAGGGTGGTTACCCATCCTAGGGTGGTCACCCATCGTATGGGAGTTTACCCATCCTTGGGAGGTCACCAATTTAAGGGTTGTTAACCATCCTAGGGAGGTCACCCATCCTAAGGGAGGTCACTCATCCTACGGGAGCTCACCCATCCAAAGGGAGATCACCTATCCTACGAGAGGTCACCCATCCTATAGGTTACCCATCCTTTAAGAGGTCACCCAACCTACGGGAGGTTATCCATCCAAATAGAGGTTACCCATCCTACGAGAGGTTACCCATCCTAAGAGAGATTATCCAGCCAAATGGAGGACACCCATCCTACGAGAGGTTACCCATCCTAAGAGAGGTTACCCATCCTAAGGAAGGTCACTTATCCTACGGGAGGTCACCCATCCAAAGAGAGGTTACCCATCCTAGGGAGGTCACCCTTTCTAGGTAGGTCACCCATCCAAAGGGAGGTTATCCATCCTACGGGAGGATGGGTAACCTCCCTTTGGATGGGTGACCTCCTTTTGGATGGGTGACCTCCCGTAGGATGGGTAAACTCCCGTAGGATGGATGACCTCCCTAGGATGGATAACCTCCCATATGATGGGTAACCTCCCTTAGGATGGGTGACCTCCCTAGGATGGGTGACCTCCATTAGGATGGGTAACCTTCCTAGGATGGGTAACCTCCCATTGGATGGGTGACCTCCCGTAGGATGAGTTACCTCCCTTAGGATAGGTAACATTTCTTAGGATGGGTAACCTCTCGTAGGATGGGTAACCTATCTTAGGATGGGTAACCTCTCGTAAGATTGGTGCTAACCATACGATGGGTGACCTTCATATGATGGATAACCTCCCGTTGGATGGGTAACCTCCCTAGGATGGGTGACCTACCTTAGGATGGGTAACCTCGATACGATGGGTGACCTTCATATGATGGATAACCTCCCTTAGGATGGGTAAACTCCCTTAGGATGGGTAACCTCAGGATGGATGACCTCCCTAAGGATGGGTAACCTCCATTTGGATGGGTGACCTCCCGTAGGATGGATGACCACCCAAGGATGAGTATGATGGGTGACCTCCATTTGGATGGGTAACCTCTCGTAGGATGGGTGACCTCCATTTGGATGGGTAACCTCCCGTAGGATGGGTAACCTATCATAGAATGGGTAACCTCCGGATGGGTGACCTCTCGTAGGATGGGTGACCTCCCTTAGGATGGGTGACCTCTCTTAGGATGCGTAACCTCCCTTAGGATGGGTCACCTCCCTAGGATGGGTAACCTTCCTAGGATGGGTGACCTCTTGTAGGATGGGTGACCTCCCTAGGATTAGTGTAATGGGTGACCTCTATTTGGATGGGTGACCTCTCTTAGGATGGGTAACCACTCTTAAGATGGGTGAACTCCCTTAGGTTGGGTGACCTCCCTAAGGATGGGTAACCTCTTGTAGGATGGGTAACCTCCCATAGTATGGGTGACCTTTCTAGGATGGGTAACCTCCCTTAGGATGGGTGACCTCCAGTAGGATCGGTGACCTCCATACGATTGGTGACTTTCATAGGATGGGTAACCTCCCTTAGGATGGGTGATATCCCGTAGGATGGATGACCTCCCTTAGGATGGGTGACCTTTATAGGATGGATGACTTTCCGTAGGATGGATAACCTCCCTTAGGATGGGTGACCTCCCTAGGATGGGTGACCTTTCTTAGGATGGGTAACCTCCCTTAGGATGGGTAACCTCTAGTATGATGGGTAACCTCTAGTAGGATGGGTGACCTCCCTAAGATGGGTAACCTCTCATAGGATGGGTAACCTCTAGTAGGATTAACCTCTAGTAGGATCGGTAACCTCTAGTAGGATGGGTAACCTTCCTAGGATGGCTAACCTCCCGTAGGATGGGTAACCTCTTTTAGGATGGATAAACTCCCTAAGGATGGGTAACCTCTATAGGATGGGTGACCTCTCATTGGATGGGTAACCTTCCGTTGGATGAGTGATATAACTTAGGTTGGTTAACCTCCCGTAGGATAGGTAACCTCCCGTAGGATGAGTGACGTAACTTTGGATGGGTAACATCCCGTAGGATGGGTGTCCTCCCTAGGATGGGTGACCTCCCATAGGATAGGTGACCTCCCTTGGATGGGTGACCTCTCTTAGGATGGGTAACCTCTTATAGGATGGGTGATCTCTCGTAGGATGGGTGATATCCCGTAGGATGGGTTACCTCCATAGGATGAGTGACCTATTTCCCTTAGGATGGGTGACCTCTCGTAGGATGGGTGATATCCTATATGATGGGTAACCTCCCTAGGATGGGTAACCTCCCATAGGATGGGTTACCTCCCTTGGATGGGTGCAAATCCTAAGGAAGGCCACCCATCCTAAGGGAGGTTACCTAACCTATGAGAGGTCACCCATAGTTTACCCATCCTACGGAGGTCACCCATCCTATGGGACGTTATCCATCCAAAGGGAGGTTACCCATCCTAGGGATGTCACCCATCCTTAGGGAGGCCACCCTTCCTACGGGAGGTCAACCATCCTAGGGAGGTCACCCATCCTTAGTTTGGTCACCCATCCTACGGGAGGTTACCCATCCTAAGGTAGGTCACCCATCCTAGGAAGGTCATCCATCTTAACGGAGGTTACCCATCCCAAGGGACCCATTTGGATGGATAACCTCCCATAGGATAGGTAACCTCCCATTGGATGGGTGACCTATAGGATGGGTTACCTCCCTTAGAACGGGTAACCTTTCTAAGAATTTATGACCTCCCGTAGGATGGGTGACCTATTTGATGGATAACCTCTCGTAAGATGGGTAACCTCCCTAAGGATGGGTGACCTCGCATAGGATGGGTAACCTATAGAATGGGTGACCTCTCGTAGGATGGGTAACCTTTCGTAGGAAGTGTAACCACCCATATAATGGGTGACCTCCCTAAGGATGGGTATCCTCCCTTAGGATGGGTGACCTCCCGTAGGATGGGTAACCTCCATTTGGATGGATAACCTCCCATAAGATGGATAACCTCCCATAGTATAGGGGACCTATAGGATGGGGGACCTCTATTTGGATGGGTAAACTTCCGTAGTATGGGTAATCTCCCTTAGGTTGGTTAACCTCCCGTAGGATGGGTAACCTCCCTAGGATGGGTACCCAAAAGATGGGTTACCTTCATAGGATGGGTAACCTACCTAGGATGGGTAATCTCTCATAGGTTAGGTAACCTCCCTAAGGATGGGTGACCTATAGGATGGGTAACCTCTCATAAAATGGGTAACCTCCATAAGGATGGGTGACCTCCCATAGAATGAGTGACCTATAGGATGGGTGACCTCTCGTAGGATGGGTAACCTCCCGTAGGATGAGTGACCTACCTTAGGATGGGTAACCTCTCTTAGGATGGGTAACCTCCCTTAGGATGGGTAACCTCCCTAGGATGGGTGACCTTCATAGGATAGGTAACCTCCCTCGGATGGGTGACCTCCCTAGGATGGGTGACCTCCCTTATGATGGGTGACCTCTCGTAGGATAGGTGACCTCTCATAGGAAGGGTGATATTCCTTAGGATGCGTAACCTCTCTTAGGATGGGTAACCTCTCTTAGGATAGGTGACCTACCGTAGGATGAGTAACCTCTCGTAGGATGGGTGACCTCCAATAGGTTGGGTAACCTCCTTAAGTATGGGTGACCTCCCTAAGAATGGATGACCTTCATAGGATCGGTAACCTCCTTTAGGATGGGTGACCTCCAATAGGATGGGTGACCTTCTGTAGGATGTGTAACCTCCCTTAGGATGGGTAACCTCCCTAGGATGGGTGAACTCCCTTTGGATGGGTAACCTCCCCAGGATGGGTGACCTTCATAGGATCGGTAACCTCCCTTTGGATGGGTGAACTCCAATAGGATGGGTGTCCTCCATAGGATGGGTAACCTCCCTAGGATGGGTGAACTCCCTTAGGATGGGTAACCACCCGTATGTTGGGTGACCTTCATAGGATAGGTAACCACCCGTAGGTTAGGTAACCTCCCTTAGGATGGGTAACCTCTCATAGGATGGGTGACCTCCCTTTGGATGGGTAACCTTTCTTAGGATGGGTGACCTCCCTTTGGATGGGTGACCTTCCTAAGTATGGGTGACCTCCCTAGGATGGGTGACCTCCCGTAGGATGGGTAACCTCCCGTCGGATGGGTAACCTCCCTTGGATGGATGACCTCCCTTAGGATGGGTAACCTTTATTAGGATGGGTGACCTCCCTTAGGATGGGTGACCTCTCATAGGATGGGTTACCTCTCTTAGGATGGGTAACCTCTCATAGGATGGGTAACCTCTCTTAGGATGGGTGACCTCCCGTAGGATGGGTAACCTTCCTTTGGATGGGTGACCTCCCAAAGGATGGGTAACCTATAGGATGGTTGACCTCTCATAGGATGGGTGATATCTCGTAGGATGGGTAACCTCCCTAGAATGGATAACTTCTATTTGGATGGATGACCTCCCATAGGATGGGTGTCCTCCTGATGGGTGTCCTCCGGATGGGTGACCTACCAAAGGATCGGTGAGCTCCCTAGGATGGGTGACCTCCCGTAGAATGGGTGTCCTCCCTAGGATGGGTGACCTCCTTTGGATGGTTGACCTCCCATATGATGGGTGACCTTCATAGGATGGGTGATCTTCCGTAGGATGGGTGTCCTCCTGATGGGTGACCTCCCATAGGATGGATAACCTCCATAGGATGGGTGACCTCTCGTAGGATGGGTGTCCTCCGGATGGGTAATCTCTCGTAGGATGGGTGACCTCCATTTGGATGGGTGACCTCCATAGGTTGGGTGACCACTCGTAGGATGGGTGTCCTCCCTAGGATGGGTGACCTCTCTTGGATGTGTAACCTCCCTAGGATGGGTGACCTCTTACCTACATGAGGATACCCATCCTAGGGAGGTCACCCATCCTGCGGGAGGTCACCCATCCTATGAGAGGTTACCCATCCTACGAGAGGTCACCCATCCTAGGGAGGTCACCCATCCTACTAGAGGTTACCCATCCTAAGGGATATCACCCATCCTACGAGAGGTCAGCCATCCCAAGGAAGGTTACCCATCCTACGAGAGGTCACCCATCCTATAGGTCACCCATCCTATGGAAGGTTATCCATACTTAGGGAGGTTACACATCCTACGGGAGGTTACCCATCCTACGGGTGGTTAACCATCCTACGGGAGGTCACCCATCCAAAGGTAGGTCACCCATCCAAAGGAAAGTTACCCATCATAGGATGGGTAACCTCCCCTATGAAGGTCACCCATCCTAAGGGAGGTCTCCCATCCGGAGGTCACCCATCCTACGGGAGGTCACCCATCCTAAGGGAGGTTACCCATCCTAGGGAGGTCACCCATAATACGAGAGGTCACCCATCCTATAGGTCACCTATACTTAGGGAGGTCACCCATTATATAGGTCACCCATACTTAGGGAGGTCACCCATCCTAGGGAGGTCACCCATCCTAGGGAGGTTACCCATCCTACTGGATATCACCCAACCTATGAGAGGTCACCCATGCTAGGGAGGTTACTCATCCTACGGGATACCACCCATCCTAAGAGAGGTCACCCATCCTATAGGTCACCCATCTTTTGGGAGGTCACCAATCCTAGAGAGGTTACCCATCCAAATGGAGGTCACCCATCCTAGTGAGGTCATCCATCATATAGGTCACCCATCCTTAGGGAGGTCACCCATCCTAAGAGAGGTTATCCATCCTAAGAAAGGTCACCCATCCTACGGTAGGTCACCCGTACTTAGGAAGGTCCATAAGGATGGGTGACCTCCCGTAGGATGGGTAACCTCCATTTGGATGGGTAACCACCCGTATGATGGGTGAACTCTCATAGGTTGGATAATCTTCCTAGGATGGGTAACCTCCCATTGGATGGATAACCTCCCTTTCGATGGGTGACTTCCCTTTCGATGGATAACCTCCCTTGGAATAGCTGACCTCTCGTAAGATAGGTAACCCCCCTAGGATCGGTGACTTTACTTTTCCTAGGATAGATAACCTCCGGATGGGTGATCTCCCTTTCGATGGGTAACCTCCCTTGGGATGGTTGACCTCCCGTAGGATGGGTGATATACCTAGGATGGTAACCTACCTAGGATGGGTAACTTCCCTTAGGATGGGTAACCCCCCTTAGGATGGGTGACCTCCCGTAGGATGGGTAACCTTCCTTAGGATGGGTAACCTCTCTTTAGATCAGTGACCTCCCGTAGGATGGGTGTCCTCCCTTAGGATGGGTAACCTCCCGTTGAATGGGTGACCTCCCTTAGGATGGGTGACCTCCCTTAGCCTGGGTAACCTCTTGTAGGATGGGTGAACTCCCTAAGGATGGGTAACCTCTCTTAGGATGGGTGACCTCCCTAAGTATGGGTGACCTCACTTAAGATGGGTAACCTCCTGTAGGATGGGTGACCTCCCTTAGGATGGGTAATCTCTCGTAGGATGGGTGACCTCCCTAAGGATACGTAACCTCTCTTAGGATGGGTGACCTCCCGTAGGATAGGTGACCCCCTTTGGATGGGTGACTTTCCTAGGATGGGTGACCTCCCTTTGGATGGGTAACTTCCCTAGGATGGGTAACCTCCCTTTGGATGGGTAACCTCCCTAGGATAGGAAACCTCCCGTAGGATGGGTAACCTTCCTTAGGATAGGTGACCTCCCTTAGGATGGGTAATCTCCCTAAGGATGGGTATATTTCGAGGAGGTCTTCTCTTCGAGGCCCGTGATATTCTTATATTGTGTTTGTTGTGTTGCACTTATATATTCTAGTTTGGTAGTGGATTTGTTTCCATCCAACTATCATCTTTAGATACTTTATATTGAGATCTAGTTTCATAGATATTGGTTATTTATTTATATTTGATTTTCTGTGGATGAGATTTAAATTATACCATGTGACTTGTGATAGTTTTACCATTTGTGAATTATTGTTCATTATATAGCGTACGCATGTGTTATGGTTTCCATATATTGGAGTTGCCATATACATGCGGCTGGCATGCTTACGTGTCCTAGTTCTATGTATTTTAGGACTGGGACGTGAAATATTTTTAGTGGTGGCCCATGTAGGTCGCATATTGTCTCGGTTACATTTCTTTACCGAGCAAGCCTGCAATTAGGATTAGAGTATAGGATCTCATCCGCAATTGACTATAATTTACTTTTCTCCCGATCTGTTCTATCTAAATAATCGCATCCTGCTTGATTCATGTGCTTCCCTAATAATTCCTTGAGTATAGCCTTCTGCTAGAATATAGGAATCCGTATTGTTAGATGATAATTAGGGTAATATTCCTATTACGAATACAACTAGAATATTGACACATCACTAAGTTTAGAATATCTAGTAAATCCTTACATCCCTTATCTATAGATTGGTTTACAGTTATCCTTTGATATAATTATGAATGACTTGAGAGTAGTATAAACACTACTGGTTTGAAATTTGACCATAGTGTTTGACCCTAGTATTGAGGAACCAATATAAATCCAAGGTTAAATATTAGGACTAACCTAGCTTTTTATGGTGAGATAGTACTAGAGAAATACAACTTTAGCTTCTTATTTTATAGTAGCCGAACAATACCTTAGGAAGCCAAGAGGAATGAATATAATATTTTCCTCGATCATACCTCGAACACAGAGATTAGCAACCACCTTCCCTTTAAAAAACCATGATCTTATCAAAAGTCTCTCTATTTTTATTTTCATATCTTGTTCCTCTGAAAGCTTAGCACTCACGATTTATGCGAAGACTAATTTTGTTTTCTTTTCTTCATCTTTCAATTCGTGCCACCTAACCTTTCTGATTGTAGGCCAAGTGATTTTATCTTATGTTAAGGATATATAGTTTGCTAGGATTATAGTTGTTAATGTTGAATTTTGAAAATTTTGTGCTTGGTAGTTAGAGCTTGATAAGTTTGAGTTATTCTTGTAGATTGTGACCTGATAATTATCCTTTAGTTTTAAATCACGTAACTTGTACTACACCTCGATACGAGTTATATCCCTTTTTCCTTGAAGGCCAGTAACTTTTCCATTCTTACTATTAACCTTTATTCTATAATCACTATGATTAAGACTTAAGATGACCATTACCTATATAATGCAATAGGATACCCTAATAAGTACCAAGACCTTTCCTCGTAAATCGTAACAGGAGTTTCTACTTTATCCTTAAGGCAGTATAATATTAGTTAATTCTTTTAAGTTGGGTAGTATACCCCATAACCTAGTATCACATAGTCCTCTTGACCCATTGATGAAGTATAATTGAATGACACCAACTATAGACTTGTATAAGAAGATAATGTTTATTAAAACTGTAGAACTCAGAAGCTCATACCCCTACATGGTCGACTAGCGACTTAGACAAGGAGTTAGTATGACAACTATAGAGACTGGATGAGTCTTATCTTCTTTGTGAAATTGAATTATTATGTACCTTCTTTCATCATAATCCAGCGTATTTTATATTTTCTAAACTACCTTGACTTATGCTGCTATTTTATAGCCTAGTTTTGCAAGCTTATTCTTTTATCGAGCTTGTTCATGACATATGTGTTATTTGGGACGCCTACTAATACATTGTCTAAATCAGAATCAGTGTATTAAGGTCTAGCTAACCTTAGTACGCTTGGTTCGCTCTTCGCATGACTACTTTACGTGGATTGAGATATATAGTTGACTAATAGACAAATATACTTACCCCTAGTCGTGTTTGAGCATACCGTATCGATTACATAACTATACTGATACGAGCATGCGAATAAGAATTTACCAATTAGGATTTCAATCCACACCAGCCTTGATATTTCCTATTTGAATTCTTTAAACGCCTTGATCCCCATACTTCTATTCTATTACCTCCCCCTTGAACTCTTTATTATTGTTTTCCGTCTTCTCTTATTTCAGAAAGACGAAACCTCGTGCTTGGTATAAGTTTGATATATTCATAGTACTATATATACCCCATAGGCTAATCACATGACTTGGTGACTCTTTTTTTATAATTCATTAAGGGCATATCATATAATATATTTGTGTGTTAGAAACTTTGAGGATTGAATAACATGATTAAGTAATTTAAGTAATATTTTCTTAGATGTGTAGCCTATTATGATAGATGGATAAATTCTAAGTTGGGTAGAAATCGTATTATTAAACTTGAGGTAAATTCTTTAGATTGTGATCAAGTGAGATTAGATAGACAAACCCTACCCTATTTTAATTTTGAGGACGAAATTATTTTAAGTTGGGTAGATTGTAAACCCCCTCACCCAAAATTAGGCCTACTTGGCTTAGCTAGTGAGACTAGGGTTAGTCTGAATCCAATTGGAAATAGAACACGATATTTTAGATAATTTTAAAATATTTACATCACTTAGTGTTCCTTACCGTTGTTTCGATAATTAGAGCACTACACTAGCCATTGCCTTCCTTCAAACTTTATACCCTTGTCCTAGACGTACCAGTCTTCCATTCTGACCTTTGTGTGACTTATAATTATGCTCTCTTGTGCTACATTTTGGTCGCACAACATTCGTCACGGACGTTATTATTTAATTCTAAATAAATCCAACTTTGTTTCCTTGTGCGTTCCAATCAAAATTGGAGACACAATCTTGACCCGTTTCGTGCAACCCAATTTATGATAATATTCTACTCTGAGCCCTCTATGTCCATGACACTTGTGTCCCACCTAATTTTATCCCCATGTACTTCTAATTAAATCCAGAACACCTTGCGCATTAATTTTAATTAATTTAATCTAATTTCCATCTTTGTGTAATTTTCCAATTGTTGGGCGCTTTTATGCAAAAGTGCATTAAGGTATCCACACCATTGGACATGACATATGAAGAAACCCATTTTTGTTCATATGAATTTTTTCCATAAATTTTTGGAATGTGCAACGTACAACATCGCCCCCTCACTTAATCCTAGCCTTGCATTTAAACAATACAAAATATATCCCTCCAAACATTCCCATGTGACGCCAAGGCCCAACCCGAAGAGTTGACCAAGCCTTAGTTTTCTAGGTCAAACCCAAACCTAAAATTCTACATACATATATAAATACAATTTTTATTTCCTTTTCTTTTTCTTTTCTAAATCACCCTATCACCTAGCCGACCCTTCCCTTTACTATTCACCTTCTTCCTCCTTCTCCCGAGCCGCCGGAGCAGTTCCCTCCTCTGGCTAGTCCGCCAAGTCCGGCCACCACACCCCCTTCCCTTCAGCCTCGTCGACGACAGCCCAGTCCCGCCATCCTCTTCCATCTTCTTCCCTCAACCGATCTCCTCCACAACTCGACTCCTCTCGACCCGTCTGCGCCGGAGTCGATCCGCCTGCTGCCATCTTCACCAGCCCGACTGCACGAGTGATCCCGAGCCGTTGTGCTCTGCCGGCCTCGACCTCCATCTCCGCTGCACCACCACCTGGCTGTCCCCGACTTTCCCCGACCGACCGCTCTCCATCTCGACTTCCTCCTTCCACTGTTCCCCGCTCGTCTACAGCGGCTACACCCCGCCGTTCTCCTCCGTTTCGGCCATCCCTCGACGCTACCGTCGACCTCCTGTAACCTCCGATTTCAAAAAATTTCGAAATAATTAGATTTTTTAATTTATTTTAAATATCAAGTTTATAAAATATTTTCTCCTTGAAATTATTATTAGATTTTGAACAATATTTGATTTTAGAAGGTGATTTAAAATCTTTTATAAAAAAAAAATTATTTTTCCTAAATGTCGATTTATTATGAATTAAATAGATAAATAATGATATATATATTTAATACTCTAGCTTCGAATATTTATTGGCTTGAAATCATAAAATTATTTGTTTAATAAAAATTATTGAAGGACTAGTTGTTTTCATAATAAATTTTCATATCCATTTTGGAATAGTAAATAAATAAATTACATATTTTCTAGAGTTTTAAAATATGGGTTTAATTAGTAACTAATTTGGAATCAGTTAGCCTTGGAAGCCTCTTAAAATATTTTCTTAAATTATATTTTTTCTATTAAATTTACCAGTTTACCGTCTCCCATTCACACCCTCATTCCCACATGAAGAACTCATTCATGTATAATCTGGGCCATTCATTAATTGGGCCAATCCTCACCCTTTATCCCACAACCTCTCTCCCTATTTAAAGTCTCTCACCACACCATTCCCAAGAAACCCTAGCTAGCCATCACAATTTTCCACAAGCCAACAAGCCATCACCATTGATTTGTGTGCTCGTGTCCGTGTGTCCAGCATTACCGTGTCAGCCGTGTTGGCCTCGGGTCCGACCCCGGGTGTCCTACCGTATCCATTCATTTCATGTGTCCAGATTTACAACATCATAACAAGATTTTCGTGTCCGACACCACCTGGACACAACCCCCATACCACAGTACATTCAAACTCCTGTGTCCAACACCCGGACACGTCCACAGTACAGCAAACCTATCATGTCCAGCCCCGGACATGATCCAAACCGACAAGATTCACAGAAATCCCAAAGCCCTAACCCTAGATTTAGCCTCGTCGAGCCGGTGGCCGCAGATCTCCTCGACCTCGTCGAGCCGGTGGCTGAGATCTCCTCCTCGACCGTCGAGCGCCTGTGGCCGACGGGACGAGCGGATCCGTCGACCACCGCCACAGCAGAACGTCGACCGCTGCCGCCTCGACCTTGCGTCACCCATCAGCCGTTTCCTCACCGGAGCCGACGTCGTCGCCACCGTCATGTTGCTGCTCTGGTTTAGATCCATCGCCTAGGTCATCGACCGGTTCCTCGAACCACCGCCGCCGCCCGAGACGAACGCTCGACCGCCGACGCCCTGCCCGACCCGACCTCGCCGGAAAACCCCCTGTGAGCTCTTCCCTCTTTCCCCTTTTTTTTCTTTAGTTCTGTAATTTAGTTAAGTTATATGAAATAGTTAGTTAATATAATTAGTTAATTTAAATTTAATTAGTTTAGTATATATATAATTGGTAAATATATATAATCAGTTTAGTATATGTAATTAGTTAGTAATTAAATATATTTAGTTTAGTAATTTCATGTAATTAGTTTAGTTGTAAAAAAAAAAATTAAAAGTGTTTTTGATTATGCAAAAATATAATAATTTTTGGGGTTTATATTATTAAATAAAAATATAGTTTCAATAATAAAAATAAGATCAAAATTTGTTTATTTGGGCTGGTGACCAATTTTACTATAGATATAAAAATATATGATGGCTTTTACATAAATTCTAGATTTTTATAAATAAACTTTTATTTGAAATTATTGTTCAAAATGATTTTCATAAACTAAGGTGTTACCTTAATTACAAACAATCGACCCTTTTCTCTTATTAGCCTGGTATCCTTATCTCGATTTTCGTGCCGAACTCCGATCTTGAACTTCTTTATATAGTTTCTAGCTATTTGGACTGCTCCGGACCCATTGGAACTAACTGCTATTTCATTTGGGATCACCTTGAGGAGGGTGGCATTATATACATTCTTCGATTAGTTATATATGTATATAAAATGTTGGATTGATATATATATATACAAATATATATTTTTGGTATAAAAATATATATTTATATACATCTATTAGTGTATATACACGCATATGTATTTTGTACAAATTACTGATAGGCACTTATATATATTATATATGTTTTTATTGGTATATACTCTGAGTGTAAATGTGTATTATATACGTACCCCTACTAGATGACCCTAGTTTGACTAGAGCCATGCCTGGCATAGCCCTAAGGCCAGGGTATTTCTATTGTGTGTTAGTGTAGCATCTGATACAAGTGATATTATTATATGTTAATAGGACTGTCGGGTTCTCCAGACGATACTCTGGGACAGGACATTGGTATTGACAGCTAAGGACCCAAGGCGAGTACATTCTCTGATTAGTTTCTAATTCATGATATCTCCTATATTTTATTGTATCTAGTGTAAATATCTATATTTTGACACGCTGGTTACACGGATTGGTATACACGGATCTCGTCATGAGATGTTATTCCTTTTTTATGGTGTAGCTTGTACAAGACTTGTTTCCTTGTTATCTTGTGCATGTACAGACACTGATTTTCTGGGAGATTTACTACCTCCCTAGGGAATCCCGTGCCATAGCATACCATGATTGGATCTACTATAACAGTCGGGGGTGGGAAGTATTTTAGTGTAGATATGTGATCATACCCAACTTTACATGCATCATAGCTCACCCCACATCTCACGTCGGGTGCGGCCTGACCATTTCCATGCTTCATAGCTGTTACGTGTGATTAGCCTGACCTCTACATGCATCATAGCTAACCAACGGTTAGCCTGACCTTTCATGAATCATAGCTAATCACATGTAACCAGCCTGATCAAGTTCCCAAGCCGATCATATGTTAAAGCTAGTACTCACACACTTAGTCATAGGTTCTTGCTCATGGACATATTGTTTCTTCTCCTGCATTTACTTACAGTATTTCCAGTATTTCTTTTATTTCTCGTACCTATACATGTTTCTCGTATATTTTCATCTAGAACTGCTACATAGTTTATATCATTAATATAAAACTGCTATTTAGAGATGTACTTTGCTCCTTCCTGACTGAAAAATATTTTTCCAGACTGTGACCTTAGTAGACTGGTTTCTGACACTTGGGGATTGGAAGTTAATGATTGCAGGTATGATTATTCTGTCGTTAGACTTGTCTTGTATTTCTTGTTTGCCTTAAATCTTATCGTGCTATAGTTTAGGTGATTGAGTATTTCTAACATTATTTTATGATATCCATGTCTCCCTATGGAGTTGGGTATTCACGTGAGTTTGATTAGATAGTTTTATGACCTAGATAGCGTTCTACCGCCGATGCTGCGGCGTAGGCTGGACGTACCCACGCACTCGTGCCCTAAACCGGGTGCGGGTCGTGACACATTTTTAGTGGTGGTCCATGCAGGTCAGACTTTGTTAGTTGTGCGATGTCGTAGTGGTGCGACATCATAGTTGTACTACTACGTGCCTGCTATAGAATATAGGACATAGGATATTAGGATGAGAGAGGATACTCAATTACAAAATTTTTGAGAGATTCCTGGGACAACCCCTTGAGAATATTAGTATAATTTATAATTTAAATCTTTCCTTGTTTTCGTCCGCTCTCGCTTATTGAACTTGATTCTTGTTGATCAGTTATTAAATTAAAATCTTGGTATCATTGTTGAGTTTGATTCTTGTTGACCAGTTGTTAAATTTAATTCTTGGTATCGTTGTTGAGTTGATTTCATATCGAGATGAATTTTACGGGCTAAAATTTATGGTATCATCTGATGACATATGTTGATGAGGACAATGAGAAAGGTAAAACGTCTACTTTGGTTATGGACCCTAGAGTTTATCGCAGCCATATTAGCTG
Source organism: Iris macrosiphon (assembly GCA_036927795.1). Lineage (NCBI taxonomy): Eukaryota > Viridiplantae > Streptophyta > Magnoliopsida > Asparagales > Iridaceae > Iris > Iris macrosiphon. The sequence continues at coordinate 181,564 of JAYESA010000008.1, forward strand.
TCGTGACGAGAACGTAGGAACCTGACTTGGATGTGCATACTATAGTTATGAAACTTAGAGTCTCTCGTAGCCATACCGGTTGGCGTGGCGAAGATTCTAGATGACATAATTATAGAGTTGCATACCTTAGTTACGGAACCTATCGTTTATCGCATCTATGCTTACTAGCGTGTCGAGGATTCTGAGTGTCATGATTTCAGACAGACGTGTATGATTATCAGGTTGTATCTTAAATTGGTTCTTAAAGTATCATCTCAAGACTTATCTATTTCTGTTATTCCAGGACTTTGTTCCATCGCTTCTTTTCTTTACTAGTAGTAAAGATACCTTCAGTCCTTAACCCAGTTCTTTTGAGCCTTATTTCTTTAAGGATCCTTGTTAGTGTGATAATTAGTGACTTGCAATTTTGGTTGTGTCTTGTATTAGTTTGACTGAGTGTGACTTGTGAGTTGTAAGTGTTTCTTAGTTGGACATGTGAGCAGTATGCATTAATCTAGAGATACCCATAGCATAGTACCTTGTAGCAATAGTTCTATGATAGGTGTTATTATAGTTAATATTGGTACTATAGGTAGAAGAAGGAGTAAGAGTATCAATGATGGTTCCAAGAGTTAGTATCAGAGTCAGCATACCCGTCCTGGATAGTCATGAATTTATGTAATGGGATGATCTATGTAAACAATTAAGTATCAAGGAATTGTGTTAAAGATTAATGGAGCATGATGTTCAATTTGATGATTGATTACTTGGGTGTGTCAAGAGTAAATAATTGTATATGCATAAAGGGTATTAATGAGATGTCATGAGTAGAGAAATATCAGAATTAGTAATGAGAATGGTGAAGCGTATCACGGATTAGTTTAACAGGCTATAAAAGGTTAAAAGGAAATACATATACAATAATCGAGATGAGGAACCATACACATACCCATGAGAGTAAAGAAACATGAGTGTTATAGTAGATACAGGTAATCATGAGTTCTAATGAGCTTGATGGGATGATCCATTAATGAAGCTAGTGATATAATACCAAGAGTGCTAATGATTCTATATCGAGGATTAGTCGAGAATAACGTTAATAACAGTAAGCACTCTGTGGGATGATAATTTGATGATATACCAGTTGACATAAATTGAAATCATGAAAGAAAATACAGGTGATGATAACTTTGATCATTGGAGGTAATAGTGCAAGTGATTCAGGCAGTACAATTTTAGTACATAGTTATAGACACTAGATGCATTGAGTGCATCTTGAATATCAGAGACTGTAAGCACTGATATGTACATTTATGGATTTATAAATTAAAAAGTGGAAATAAAATTTTATTTTAAGAATAATTGAGGAGTTGAGATTGTGTCATTAAAATTTTTGAGGATTTCAAATATTGATTCAATAAACATGGTCAAGGCTAAAAAGATTTTAGAAGTGATTAAAATTTTATTTCGATGTTGAGTACCTAACTTTGAGGAGGCATATACATTTATTTTAAGTTGATCGAGAAGTTAAACCTTGATGATTATTTTTGAGGATTAAATTTATGATAGATGAGAAATATGAATATTAATATATGAGTAGATGATATACACGTGTAAGGATCTGGTGACTTGAGCATGATTGAGATGGCACCGCAGACTGACTTGGGTGTCCATCTAAAATTATATTGGAAAGAGCAGTAGTTAGTATGGTGTTGCACTTGACGTATATTTGAGTGATAAGAACTACTAGTATGAACAATTATAGTAGGAACGGGAACTGTTAGAGGGTATGGTACTAAAGAGATAGAGGTATCAACTTGGATGCATTATTGAATCATGGTTATATTAGAGATTCTTGGCATCAGATTTTGGCATTAATAGACAGGTGTGTGCAATACAGATATATTCATGGATTTTGTGGATTAATGATTAGTTGAGATGGGTACCAGTGTACAGGAATAGGAATTAGTTAGTGAATGTGCTAGAGTTAAGTGTTTGTTAGAGATAGGAGATACTACAAGTAATATAATAGCAGGTTCTTTCTTTCCCTCATAATGTTCCTTTTTCCGTCTTTCGATTGATTGATTTTCCTAGTACTGTAGTTGTATGCATAATTTCTTGCTAGAATAAAATTGGTAGTACACCCTGACAGAGACTGCAGTACCATGACAGAAGACACATGACCTATATATTTTTCCTAAATTGCATGGCTGTAGGTAGAATTTTCTTAAACCATGATCATTAGGGTTTTGACCATAACAAAGATCTATGACAAGGTTATGACTGACAAAAATGGACAAGATGATTAAATTGTGGATGAACATTAATTTAAATAAAGAATTAAGGGGTTGTTATAACAGAGGTGATGGATCATTGATTGTACAAAAATTGAGGTATGATTGAAATTCGAGGATAAACATTAACTTAAATAGAGAGTTAAGAAATTCACAGGGCAAAATCGAGGATTTATTAATTTTAGGAAGGTCTTGATATGATTGATTATTAAAATTTTGAGAAATTTGGGAAATTATCATTTTATCTATTTGATTGCAAGGTAGAAAGTTTATATTACGAATGTTGCATTTGAAGATTCCGTAAGTATCGCATTGTTGAGTATTTTGAGGAAAAAGGAAATCAGAAAATAAAAATCGTTAATGAAATAGTGTCGAATTTAATTCTCGGGATAAGAATTTAGATTGAATAAGCATCAATTGAATTTGAGTTAGAGGAGTAAGATGATTGATGGATTAGTGGTTAAAATTTAAATTTTGGGATACGATTTTTATAAATATGCATTGATTGGATTTTAATTGGAGGATTGGATATTAAAATCCTCGAGTATTTAGATACGAACTTAAAATTTTTGGAGGAGATTATGACAAAAAGGGGATTTGATTTTTTTTTTTAAAAACTTAAAGATTTTCAGGAATATGATGTTATAGAATTTTGAAAGGTTGTGAAATAACAATATGGAATTACTTCATGATTATTTGGTTTGAAATTTAAATTTGATAGAAATAATATGATGAGTAAAGGCAATTATTGAGAACCTTAAATTTCGAGGACGAAATTTTTCTAAGGTGGGTAGGCTTGTAAGCTCCGATTTCCAAAATTTTGAAATAATTAGATTTTTTAATTTATTTTAAATATCAAGTTTATAAAATATTTTCTCCTTGAAATTTTTATTAGATTTTGAATAATGTTTGATTTTAGAAGGTGATTTAAAATCTTTTATAAAAAAAAAATCATTTTTCCTAAATATCGATTTATTATAAATTAAATAGATAAATAATGATATATATTTAATACTCTAGCTTCGAATATTTATTGGCTTGAAATCATAAAATTATTTGTTTAATAAAAATTATTGAAGGACTAGTTGTTTTCATAATAAATTTTCATATCCATTTTGGAATAGTAAATAAATAAATTACATATTTTCTAGGGTTTTAAAATATGGGTTTAATTAGTAACTAATTTGGAATCAGTTAGCCTTGGAAGCCTCTTAAAATATTTTCTTAAATTGTATTTTTTTCTATTAAATTTACCAGTTTACCGTCTCCCATTCACACCCTCATTCCCACATGAAGAACTCATTCATGTATAATCTGGGCCATTTATTAATTGGACCAATCCTCACCCTTTATCCCACAACCTCTCTCCCTATTTAAAGTCTCTCACCACACCATTCCCAAGAAACCCTAGCTAGCCCTCACAATTTCCCACAAGCCAACAAGCCATCACCATTGATTTATGTGCTCGTGTCCGTGTGTCCAGCATTACCGTGTCAGCCGTGTTGGCCTCGGGTCCGACCCCGGGTGTCCTACCGTATCCATTTATTTCATGTGTCCAGATTTACAATATTACAACCAAATTTTCGTGTCCGACACCACCTGGACACAACCCCCACACCACAGTACATTCAAACTCCTGTGTCCAACACCCGGACACGTCCACAGTATAGCAAACCTATCGTGTCCAGCCCCGAACACGATCCAAACTGACAAGATTCACAGAAATCCCAAAGCCCTAACCCTAGATTTAGCCTCGTCGAGCCGGTGGCCGCAGATCTCCTTGACCTCGTCGAGCCGGTAGCTGAGATCTCCTCCTCGACCGTCGAGCGCCTGTGGCCGACGGGACGAGTGGATCCGTCGACCACCGCCACAGCAGAACGTCGATCGCTGCCGCCTCGACCTTGCGTCACCCATCAGCCGTTTCCTCACCGGAGCCGACGTCGTCGCCACCGTCCTGTTGTTGCTCTGGTTTAGATCCATCGCCTAGGTCGTCGACCGGTTCCTCGAACCACCGCCGCCGCCCGAGACGAACGCTCGACCGCCGACGCCCTGCCCGGCCCGACCTCGCCGGAAAACCCCCTGTGAGCTCTTCCCTCTTTCCCTTTTTTTTTCTTTAGTTCTGTAATTTAGTTAAGTTATATGAAATAGTTAGTTAATATAATTAGTTAATTTAAATTTAATTAGTTTAGTATATATATAATTGGTAAATATATATAATCAGTTTAGTATATGTAATTAGTTAGTAATTAAATATATTTAGTTTAGTAATTTCATGTAATTAGTTTAGTTGTAAAAAAAAATTAAAAGTGTTTTTGATTATGCAAAAATATAATAATTTTTGGGGTTTATATTATTAAATAAAAATATAGTTTCAATAATAAAAATAAGATCAAAATTTGTTTATTTGGGCTGGTGACCAATTTTACTATAGATATAAAAATATATGATGGCTTTTACATAAATTCTAGATTTTTATAAATAAACTTTTATTTGAAATTATTGTTCAAAATGATTTTCATAAACTAAGGTGTTACCTTAATTACAAACAATCGACCCTTTTCTCTTATTAGCCTGGTATCCTTATCTCGATTTTCGTACCGAACTCCGATCTTGAACTTCTTTATATAGTTTCTAGCTATTTGGACTGCTCCGGACCCATTGGAACTAACTGCTATTTCATTTGGGATCACCTTGAGGAGGGTGGCATTATATACATTCTTTGATTAGTTATATATGTATATAAAATGTTGGATTGATATATATATACAAATATGTATTTTTGGTATAAAAATATATATTTATATACATCTATTAGTGTATATACACGTATACGTATTTTGTACAAATTACTGATAGGCACTTATATATATTATATATGTTTTTATTGGTATATACTCTGAGTGTAAATGTGTATTATATACGTACCCCTACTAGATGACCCTAGTTTGACTAGAGCCATGTCTGGCATAGCCCTGAGGCCAGGGTATTTCTATTGTGTGTTAGTGTAGCATCTGATACAAGTGATATTATTATATGTTTATAGGACTGTCGGGTTCTCCAGACGATACTCTGGGACAGGACATTGGTATTGACAGCTAAGGACCCAAGGCGAGTACATTCTCTGATTAGTTTCTAATTCATGATATCTCCTATGTTTCATTGTATCTAGTGTAAATATCTATATTTTGACACGCTGGTTACACGGATTGGTATACACGGATCTCGTCATGAGATGTTATTCATTTTTCATGGTGTAGCTTGTACAAGACTTGTTTCCTTGTTATCTTGTGCATGTACAGACACTAATTTTCGGAGAGATTTGCTACCTCCCTAGGGAATCCCGTGCCATAGCGTACCATGATTGGATCTACTATACCAGTCGGGGGTGGGGAGTATTTTAGTGTAGATATGTGATCATACCCAACTTTACATGCATCATAGCTCACCCCACATCTCACGTCGGGTGCGGCCTGACCATTTCCATGCTTCATAGCTGTTACGTGTGATTAGTCTGACCTCTACATGCATCATAGCTAACAAACGGTTAGCCTGACCTTACATGAATTATAGCTAATCACATGTAACCAGCCTGATTAAGTTCCCAAGCCGATCATATGTTAAAGCTAGTACTCACATACTTAGTCATAGGTTCTTGCTCATGGACATATTGTTTCTTCTCCTGCATTTACTTACAGTATTTCCAGTATTTCTTTTATTTCTCGTACCTATACATGTTTCTCGTATATTTTCATCTAGAACTGCTACATAGTTTATATCATTAATATAGAACTGCTATTTAGAGATGTACTTTGCTCCTTCCTGACTGGAAAATATTTTTCCAGACTGTGACCTTAGTAGACTGGTTTCTGACACTTGGGGATTGAAAGTTAATGATTGCAGGTATGATTATTCTGTCGTTAGACTTGTCTTGTATTTCTTGTTTGCCTTGAATCTTATCGTGCTATAGTTTAGGTGATTGAGTATTTTTAACATTATTTTATGATATCCACGTCTCCCTATGGAGTTGGGTATTCACGTGAGTTTGATTAGATAGTTTCATGACCTAGACAGCGTTCTACCGCCGATGCTGCGGCGTAGGCTGGACGTACCCACGCACTCGTTCCCTAAACCGGGTGCGGGTCGTGACACCTCCCCTCCTTCGAATCACCTGAGACTCCGCCTACGCCTGAGTCGATCTCCTCCACCTCCTTCTCTGGTTCACCACCATTGCCATCTCCTTCTTCAACCTCCCTGTCCTCTCCTCTCCTCGGTTGCTTGAGCATCCCCAGCCATCCCCATCCCTTCTTGACCTCCTCATCCTCGACCACAGCCTCCTCCTTGGCCGGACCTCCCCTGGCCGGAGCAGTAACACCCATTAACATCACCATCCCAATCATCATCCTTGTCATCACTATACTCCCAATTATCATCCTTGTCATCACCAACATCCCAATCATCATCCTTGTCATCACCAACATCCCAATCATCATCCACATCATCACCATCACCATCTCATCATCATTGCATCATCACCATCACATTAACATCATCACCATCACCATCCTAATCATCATCAGCATTAACCCAATTATTATTACCCTCATCATCAGCGTCGTCATCATGGACTCGTCACCCTCGTCGTAGACAACCTGCAGCAGTCACCCCCGATTCTCGTGCCTGTGCACGCTAACCCCGAGGTTCGAACCTGTCCCTCTTCTTTCTTATTTCGTATGTGTGCTTGTGTATAGGGTTTTAACAGATTGGTTCAGTTAGTGGTTATGATTCCAGACCCTGAGTCGGCGAACCCAACTCGTATACGCATATACGTACGCGTATGCATATATGGTTTAATTTGGTATATATATATATATACATATATATATATATATATAGTATATGTATTCAAATGGGTATGTATATAAATTATTGGTTATATTGTTATATAAATATATGGATATATATATAAGTAAGTAATTAAATGTTAAATAATAATTACGACTATATATGTGTACGACCCTAGGATACCATAGATTTTGCCCACATATTTTTATATGACTTGGTGACCAGAATATTAGGGAATTGATTGCCTTGTGTACACTGACGTACTGGCAAGAGATGTGTTAGTTTGACTGTCTGATTGTGCACAACATTTGAAGACGTAACACCCGCGTAATTAAACGCGCATTTGGCCATGTTAGTTGACCAGTGTTACCCTAGTATATCCTCTAAGCCCAGTGTCATTATGGTTATGTGTGTGCTAGTGTAATGACTAATGTGTATTATGTTATATTATATGTATATAGGATATTGGATTGTTCTGCGCGATTTCCGGGGCAGGTTATTGGTACTTCGCAGCTTTCTTGCTAGACAAGTATACCTTGCCATTGTACTATTATTCATATTCTATATGTTGCATGCATATTTATTTTCTGTCATTAGTTCATATATTTTAACTGCTACAGAAAGTGCGCGTCCAAGAAAACTTGGGTACAACGACGGTGTCGTCGTGATTGTTTTTATTATGTATATGCATTGACCTTGTTTATGAGACCGCCCCATTATCATGAAGTATCATTAGGTTTTATTGGCCGTGACACAGTTGTTACACGAGTGTGAGTCTCATATAGATCACGGATTGCGTGACAGGTCTGGCCTCCCGTACGTATGGGCCATGTGTTAGGGATAACTACTGTTAGAAACTTTGCATGCTAGAAGACTTAGCAGTTAGTAGCAGACCATGGACATAGCCTATTGTAGTATGGTGGTTCAATCCTTGTCCTTGTTTGGTTGCAGGGTTGGGCTATTATACTAAAGATAGGCTATAAACCATATCGTGTCAGGGATGTGACATGCTTAGAGCATGGGGTGGGGAGAACAATAAGTACGATATTTGGGCTTCTTTGCACTTTCCTTTTTTGTAACCCGTATACTCCACCGGAGATACGCGATCGTGATGACCCCAATATTACCTAGCGGCCTCTGCCGTTCAAAAGATGTCATGCTTTGTAGGCCCCTAATTCTCTGAGAGAATCATGCCAATCCTATTTTATTGCCAGATAGCCCACTTGTAAGAAAGTTGTTCTCAAACTGCATTCACATAGACGGTTAGGCGACCCATTGGATATTTATTCAGTACTTTATTGGCATGCTATTATGTATCTTGTTATGTCCCTCAGAGGACCTGGTCCCTTTCCAGGTGTAGATGTTCATGAGTATTCGCAGGAGTGCAGATCCGGACTTGCTGCGTATATTTCGAGGAGGTCTTCTCTTCGAGCCCCATGATTATTAGTTGATATTCTTATATTGTGTTTGTTGTTGCACTTATATATTCTAGTTTGGTAGTGGATTTGTTTCCATCCAACTATCATCTTTAGATACTTTATATTGAGATCTAGTTTCATAGATATTGGTTATTTATTTATATTTGATTTTCTGTGGATGAGATTTAAATTATATCCTGTGATTTGTGACAGTTTTACCACTTATGAATTATTGTTCATTATACAGCGTACGCATGTGTTATGGTTTCTATATATTGGAGTTGCTATATACATGCGGCTGGCATGCTTATGTGTCCTAGTCCTACGTATTTTGGGACTGGGGCGTGACATGCCTGCCGAACACCGTGAACCCGAGCAACACCCCGCTGCCAACCAGTTGATCGCCAGAGTTTGACCCGCTTGACTGAACCAAGCACCCCCTTCGTCGACTTCCCCGACCGTGCGACAGCCACCTCGAGCTGACCCGACTTAGCCTAAACCACCCCCTCGACAACTGAACCGCCGAGCACGACCGTGACAGCAGCCGCCTGAGCGTCTCTCCTCGACGACGCTGCGGACCACGCCGGACTCTTCAACACAGCAGCAGCAGGAGCAGCCGAGCCTTCCCTCACCTCGACACGAACGTCTCGTCCCGCGTACACAGGTTTGAGTTCTCACTCTTGCGTACATGTACACGTACGCGCATACGCGTATTCTTCACTAGTATACATACGTATTTGTAGTTATGGTTTAATATACGAGTATTGTATATTGGTATAAGAGTGTATATATTAGTATATGTATTTAGTATATATTTAATATGTATATTGGTATATATATACATATATATATATATAGTATATGAACCCAATTGGTATATATGTATAATATATGTATTCCCTAGTATATGTTTAATATATATATATATATAGTATAAATTCTATTAGTGTTGTCATGCCCCAGTCCCAAAATATCGAGGGACTAGACACGTGGCAATGGCCAGCAACACACACTGAAGGACAACCCAATTTAATGGATCCATCAGGGTATACTTAAGCTGTAAAATAAAGTCTACGACAACATGGCACAACTAATCTCATCCATACAAGATAAAATATGATCTACAGATATAAGAAATGTAAATCATCAACCAATCTCAACAAAGTGCTTCGGGGAACAACCCGATAAAAATCTGATACAATGGTTCAACAGACCAAACTATAAATGACTGAATAAAGTAAATACTGAGCATGAAACATGGATGCTCAGGAAAAGTCTTCAGCTAACACCTCATCCTCGGGTGTCGGTACAGCTCCTATATCATCTCCTGCTGCGGTCCCGTATACCTCGGGATAAATCTCGTCTGCAAATCCTGGGGACATAATCCGGATCCAGGTCCTTAGGGGACATAGCAAGGTACAAGATAATACAAGCCAAATAAATGCAGTACAGCAAATAATGAAATAAATTGGGTAAGTATATAACCAACTATGTAAAATGCAAGTGAGAGCATCACTAGTACTCAGGCTGAGCCACTACAAGCTTTGTGTCGGGGAGCCGGTAGCAGTAATAATGAGTAATGGGCCAAGCTCGGGTTTAGAGTCTTGAGCCTCACAATAATAGGGGTTTTATATATATGATCAGCCTGTAGCCTGTGTGTCTCTCCCCACCCAATGTAACCACACGTCTCATGTCCACAATATCTCATGTACATGTCACGCAAGATCATAGCTAATGCAGCAAGTCATATAGTATCCATGAATATAATGTCTATGTCATAAACCTGTATCCTATACAGAATCACCATGAATATCTCAGGAAGATTCTGTCTCATGAATAGTGTCAAGTGTCCTGGGTTATAGTGTACTTGATATGGCAAGTACGAGAATGTAAGGGTCACGAATGTCCTTCTCTAGGTGACGTTACACAACTCTGCGTACAGTGTTGGCATCCGACTGATAATCGAACGCTAAGTAAGTCACATGGTCCTAGGTTAAGCATGCACAACAATATAAATAAATTAAGAAAAATATGTAAAAAGACTGTAAATTTGGCAAGGTACACTTGCCTGGGGTTTGAAAACCAACAGTTGTCCCTGTATCAGTGGATCTTGCAGGTACTCCTCCAAAAGCTAAAATAAACATCACCAACAGTCTCAGAAAATATCAAATAGCTAGAAACGCCTGTCCTTAAGTACAATTTGGACACAGGGGCAAAAATAACAGTTCCGAGTCAAAGCGGGGTCCACTTGTGGGCCACTTTGCACCGAAAAATATGTCAGGGTCAAAGGTCTCCAAATTCGTCCAACTTAGTGTCAACAAGTCAGGAACGATGATACGAAACCAACGGAACTTCCAGAATTGGATTCCGATGAGCCGATCACAAAATCGCCCGTCAAGTGGAGCTGCGGGGCCCACGATACGTGACTTTGTCAACGTTCTCAGAATCGAACCAAACTTGGGTCACAGGACCAGCGTATTGTTATGAGTCCGATGGTGCAAGTTTTGTTTCGATCCGACGTGCGTACACAAAGTTACGACGTATTCCAGAACAGACGGATACGAGACGTTGTCGGCGGATACGCGTTGATTCCGGTATGCACGCACATCCAAATCAACTTCTGCGAAAGCCCGCACATCCGTATCAACGGCACGCACATTTCGGTGAAGATCGCGTGCGACCAAGTGGTCCCGTTTGGCTGGGCGCACTCAGTTTCGGGGTGAAATAGGGCGTTGGTTTTCCTATTTTTGGATCGCAGTTTGCGATCACCACAGGACGTGATGCACCGAGCGGGTCACACGTGCATCGAGAGGGTTACACAGTCTATACGACACAACTGACGGAACGAAAAATAAAATAACGAGGAGAGAGAACGGGTTACCTGAACAGGGCTTCGTGGAACGAGAATTTCTCGTGTCCGGGATGCTGCTGTGTCCGTGTCCTGGTTCAACCATGTCTGCTGTGTCGACTCTACACAGGATCTGTGTTCGGGCTAGGGTTTGTATCCGGAGACAGCTTGGTGGACTCGCCGGAGGAAGGCGGCTCGGCCTAGGGCATTCTGGTTGGTGGTCGACACTGGTGGAGTCGGCGGAGAGGTGGTGTTCGTCGAGGGTGCTGCGGGTCGGGGTGAGAAGGATGACAGAGGAGGACGGCCTGGCGGCGGGTGGTCGAGGGGGATGAAGGGCGGAGGTTAGGGCAGAGATGGGAGGCTGTGGAGGTCGTCGGGGCTGGGCTAGGGCGGTGATTGTGGAGGGACGGCGAGGGGGTTCGATGGGGGAGCGGCGGAGTCGTGGTGGTGCCGGTGGTGGGAGATGTAGGAGATGGGGGCTCGGGGTGAGGTGGTCGAAGAAGACGGCGGGGAGATTAGGGTTCAGGCGAGGGTAGTGGCGTTGCGGGCGGCGGAGAGAAGTCTGGAGGGTTTTACGGCGGCGGCGGGCACAGAAGTCGTGCCATTTATAGGCCGGAACAGTAAATCCGGTGGGAATTAGGATTATGATTCGGTTAGGGTTTCAGATCCGGGTCGGGTTCGATTCGGATCTGACCCGACCCGTTAAGGCTGGGTAGGTCCGATTAAGTTTGGGTCAGTTTGGTTTGGTTTAAACCGGGTTCAGTCAGGGTTTAATTAGGTTTAATTCTACATTGGTTTTTAGGGCTTTAAAAATGTTTCCGGAGTCCAATAAATTCACAGAAAATTACCCTATGTCCGGTTTTCTATTTTACACCATAAAATATTATTTTCATAATATTTTAATATTAATTAATATAATTTAAAAATCCTTTAATCACAAAATATCTTAGTTTTAATTCTAGAAAATCGTGAGAAAATATTCAAAAATATATTCTGAAAAATTAGGGTATTTATAATCTACCCGCCTTAAGAGGATTGCGTCCTCACAATCGAAGAATAAACTAATAAAGGAAAAAACTATGGAAATTACAAGAATGCTTAGGGTATACCTGCATCCACGAATAAGTGAGGATAACGCTGGCGTATAATATCCTCTCATTCCCAAGTCGATTCGCCAGGAGAGTGATGTTTCCAAGCTACACGAACCAGTCTAATTGTCTGTCCTCGCAATATCTTCTCACTGATGTCAAGGATGCCAACTGGTTGTTCTTCATACCTCAAACTAGGGCCCACTGCGATCTCTGAATGATCGACTACATGACTTGGGTCGGTCACGTACCTTCTCAGCTGTGAGACATGGAATACGTCATGCACTCCCTCTAAGGATGGAGGTAATGCAAGACGATAAGCCACCTCACCAATGCGCACCAGGATATCAAATGGCCCGATATACCTTGGGCTCAACTTGACTCTGCTCCCAAATCTAATAGTACCTCGAGTGGTCGAAATCCTCAAGAATACGTGCTCTCCTTTTTTGAACTCTAAGGGACGCCTGTGCGTATCAGCCCAATGCTTCTGTCTGTCCTGAGCTGCTCGAAGATAATTCTGGATTTGTTTTACCTTCTCCATGGTCTGTATTACCAATTCTGGACCCAGTATTTGACGTTCACCAATGTCACTCCAACATATTGGCGATCTAAACTTTCTACCGTATAATGCCTTAAATGGTGCCATCTGAATGCTGGCCTGATAACTGTTGTTGTAGGAGAACTCCACCAAGTGCAAATGATCTTCCCAAGATCCTCCAAAGTCTAGCATACACGATCGCAACATATCCTCCAAGATCTGAATCGTGCGCTCCGATTGACCATCTGTCTGTGGATGGTAAGCTGTGCTAAATTTGAGTCTGGTGCCAAGACTCTCTTGCATGCTGTGCCAAAAATGAGATATAAATCTCGAATCTCGATCCGATACAATACTAACCGGCACTCCATGTAATCTTACGATTTGTCGTATATACATGTCGGCTAGTATCTCCATGGACTGTCCAACTCTAAATGGCAAGAAATGTGCCGATTTAGTGAGTCGATCAACGATAACCCATACCGCATCTCTTCCGTTGGGGCTTCTTGGAAATTCTGTGACAAAATCCATAGTGATATGTTCCCACTTCCATTCTGGTATAGGATGTGGCTATAATATTCCTGCAGTCCTTTGGTGCTCTGCTTTTACTTGCTGACATACTAATCATTTCGCCACAAATCGTGCAATCTCTCTCTTTATTCTATGCCACCAATAATACTGCCTCAAATCTCAATACATCTTGGTTCCTCCTGGGTGAACAGAGTACATGGAGCTATGTGCTTCAGTCATTAACTCTTGTCTCAATTCTCTATTTGGAACATACAGGCGATTTCCATACCTTAATGTCCCGTCTTCATGTATGCGAAGTCCCGTCTGCATGCCTGCTTCTGTCCTCTCTTTAAGTCTTCGAAATCTAGCATCAGTGGGCAATGCCTCTTTAATCCTCTCCACAAGTGACGACTTAACTTCGAGATTAGCCAGCAAGCCACTCTGTCCTGGTAAAATAACCTCTATCTGAAGCTCCTGTAGATCTCTCAATAGCTCAGGCTGCATCGTCAAGAAATAAGCCGTAGGCTTCCTGCTGAGTGCGTCTGCTACGACATTCGCCTTTCCCGGGTGATACTGCAGATCTATATCAAAGTCTACCATCAATTCAAGCCAACGTCTCTGTCTCATGTTGAGCTCCTTCTGAGTATATACATACTTCAGACTCTTGTGATCAGTAAAGATGTCTACCTTTTCTCTATAAAGATAATGCCTCCAAATCTTCAGTCCAAATATAACTGCTTCTAACTCCAGATCGTGCGTTGGGTAGTTCTTCTTATGGACCTTCAACTGTCTCAATGCGTAAGCAATAACTTTGCCATGTTACATCAAAACATATTCTAGTCCACTACCTGACGCATCACTGTAGACAACAAAAACTCCTGACCCTGAAGGAAGAGTCAAGACAGGTGCTGTTGTCAATCTTCCCTTCAATTCTTCATAGGCCTTCTGGCAGTCTTCTGTCCAGGTAAACTCCTAGTCCTTACGTGTCAACTTCGTCATAGGCTCCGCAATCCTTTAGAAATTTTCTACAAACCTCCGGTAATATCCAGCAAGTCCGAGAAAACTTCTCACTTCTGCAACTGATGTAGGTGTAGGCCAAGTCTCTATTGCAGCAACCTTCTCCGGATCAACTGAAAGTCCTTCTCCTGAGATGATATGTCCCAAGAAAGGCACTTTATCCATACAAAACTCATACTTACTGAGTTTGGCATATAACTTCTCCTATCTCAATGTCTCTAACACAATTCTGAGATGCTCCTCGTGCTCTTCGAGGCTCTTGGAATATACTAGAATGTCTTCAATAAACACAACCACAAATTTATCCAAGTACTGATGAAAAACTCTATTCATCAAACTCATAAACACGTCTGGCACGTTGGTTAAACCAAACGGCATTACCAAGAACTCATAATGTCCATACTTGGTCCTGAAGGTTGTCTTCGGTATATCCTCCTTCCTTACTTTAATCTGATGATAGCCGGATCTAAGGTCAATCTTCGAGAATACCCTAGCACCACTCAATTGATCGAATAGATCATCAATACGTGGTAAGGGATACCTGTTCTTGATGGTCACAGCATTCAGTGTCCTGTAGTCAATGCACAACCGTACTGTTCCATCCTTCTTTGGTACATATAATATAGGTGCTCCCCAAGGTAAAATACTGGGTCGAATAAAGCCCTTCTCCAGAAGATCATCAACTTGTTCCTTCAACTCCACTAACTCCTTAGGTGCTAGCCGATATACTGATGAAGTGATAGGCTCTGCTCCTGGAGTTAAGTCTATTGTGAATTCTATTTCTCGATCAGGCGGTAAACCTGGAAGGTCATCAGGAAATACATCCACAAACTCTGATATGACTCTTGGGTAACCTGTCTCCCCTTCTACAGATAGTACCCTAAGAGTAGGCTGAACTCCCTGCTCTACAGCTCCTCGAAGAAACTCAAATTCTGGATGTCCAAGCGGTCTAAATATAACCTTTCCAAGCCAGCAATCAAGAGTCGTATGGTACTGACTTAACCAGTCCATACTAGGTACAACATCATAATCTGGCATAAAAAATGTTAGAAATTGAGCTCACATCTCTCTTCCACAGACTACTACAGAACATGATCTACAGACGTCACTAACTAGGATAATTCCACCTCCCGTAAGAATTCTCTTAATCTTCGGAAGGGGTACGGTAGATACTCTATGGGTAGCTACAAAGCTAGCTGCTATAAATAAATACTATGCTCCAGAACCAAATAAAGCTACAGCTGGTAATGAAGCTACTAAAATAGTACCTGCGATAACCTCTCATGCAGTAGCTTCCTCCTCAACTGCCAATGCAAATGCATGTCCTCGTCCCTGAGCTGGACCTCTCTGCTGCTGAGCCTACTGAAATAGAGCTGCCTGTGGTGCCAATGGTGGTCTCTGCTGATATTCTCCTGGAGCTGGTGGTCTGGTTCTTCCAACTCCTGTCTGCGGTGCTTCTACTGCTGGATAAGCTGGCCTTAGTGCAGGTAAATCTAGTCTCGGTGCTCCCTCTCTGCGCTCAGTACAGTCTCTGGTTAGATGCTGGTTGGATCCGCAAGCCAGATATAGTCCAACTTGCGTCTGCATTCTCTCTCAATGTGACCTACCTTGCCGTAATGGTGACAAGTAGGGAGAGATAAGGCCCTGTGTGCTGTTCTCTCTGGTATACTCCTCTGGGATCATTTTATAGAATCCCCCTGTGATGTCCTGGATGGTGCTGATGTGATTGGCCTCTTCAGATTTGACTCCCTTCTAGTGACACGCTCCATGCGTCGAGCTGCTGCAAGGACGTCGGTATATGATATAGGTACAACAGATCTAATCAACCTCTGGAGCTCAAACTTCAGTCCGTCAAAAAAATTCTCAGCTTTCTCTTCTTCTGTCGAAATCAAGGTTGGGGCAAAGCGACTCAGACGAATAAATTCTGCGTTGTATTCTTCCACTGACATATTGCCTTGGATAAGGCGGTTGAACTTGTCTCTGAGTTCCGACCGTACAACTGCTAGAATATACATCTCTTGGAAGAGTCTGGAGAACTCTTCCCAAGTGACTCGGTCATGTCCGAGCCTCCTCTCTTTTGATAACCACCAATGATGTGCATTTTCAGTCAACTATATCCGGACCGCAGTCATCCATTTCTCCCTTGGAAGTTCAGCTGCTTCCAACTAGTGCTGTATGTTCATGAGCCACTCTTGAACTTCAGTTGACCTCTCCTTGCCAGAAAAGGTACGAGGCTTGAGCTGGCAAAAATTAGTGATAGATCCTGTCGCTGGTCGCCTAGCTGGTGGGTTTGCCTGCTCCAATGCGGATATCAGGCTGGTTCTCAAATACTCTGCCTCATGACGCTGAGCCTCTTGTTGAACCTGCTGTTGGGATTGCATCATGGCATAAATCATCTGAAATATCTGCTACCCATCCATGGCTTGCCATGGCGGGAAAACTGGCATTTGTGGAGTAAACTGTGGTGGAGGTGGGATGTCATCACGCCGAAACCTTGGATTAGGCTGGACGGCTTGATTTCCTTGAGATGATTGTCCTCCATTCCCTGGTGTCACTCCATCCACATAGGTAACCACAACATCGTGTGGTGTATCCAAGGGATTCTCATCTCCGTTCCTGGGATCCATTACTCTGTAATCAAAAGATAAATTATAAAAACGCTCAAAGGAATCAATACAGGATGCAAATCAAGCAATTAGTTCGAGTTCGATAAAGAGTTCAAAAATGGTTCAAATAAAGGATGAGATCCTATAACTTATCCTATCCTTAGTGCAGGCTTGCTCGGTCCCTAAGTTGAAAACGAACAATTTAGTCGTAGACCTGCATGGGCCACCACAAAAACATTGTCATGCCCCAGTTCCAAAATATCGAGGGACAAGACACGTGGCAATGGCCAACAGCGCACACTGATGGACAACCCAATTTAATGGATCCATCAGGGTATACTTAAGCTGTAAAATAAAGTCTACGACAACATGGCACAACTAATCTCATCCATACAAGATAAAATATGATCCACAGATATAAGAAATGTAAATCATCAACCAATCTCAACAAAGTGCTTCGGGGAACAACCCGATAAAAATCTGATACAATGGTTCAACAGACCAAAATATAAATGACTGAATAAAGTAAATACTGAGCATGAAATATGGATGCTCAGGAAAAGTCTTCAGCTAACACCTCGTCCTCGGGTGTCGGTACAGCTCCTGTATCAGCTCCTGCTGCGATCCCGTATACCTCGGGATAAATCTCGTCTGCAAATCCTGGGAACATAATCCGGATCCAGGTCCTCAGGGGACATAGCAAGGTACAAGATAATACAAGCCAAATAAATGCAGTGCAGCAAATAATGAAATAAATAGGATAAGTATGTAACCAACTATGTGAAATGCAAGTGAGAGCATCACTAGTACTCAGGCTGAGCCACTACAAGCTCTGTGTCGGGGAGCCGGTAGCAGTAATAATGAGTAATGGGCCAAGCTCGGGTTTAGAGTCTTGCGCCTCATAATAATAGGGGTTATATATATATGATCAGCCTGTAGCCTGTGTGTCTCTCCCCACCCAATGTAACCACATATCTCATATCCACAACGTCTCATGTACATGTCATGCAAGATCATAGCTAATGCAGCAAGTCATATAGTATCCATGAATATAATGTCTATGTCATAAACCTGTATCCTATACAGAATCACCATGAATATCTCAGGAAAATTCTGTCTCATGAATAGTGTCAAGTATCCTGGGTTATAGTGTACTTGATAAGGCAAGTACGAGAATGTAAGGGTCACGAATGTCCATCTCTAGGTGACGTTACACAACTCTACGTACAGTGTTGGCACCCGACTAATAATCGGACGCTAAGTAAGTCACACGGTCCTAGGTTAAGCATGCACAATAATATAAATGAATCAAAGAAAATATGTAACAAGACTACAAATTTGGCAAGGTACACTTGCCTGGGGTTTGAATACCAACAGTTGTCCCTGTATCAGTGGATCCTGCAGGTACTCCTCCAAAAGCTGAAATAAATATCACCAACAGTCTCAGAAAATATTAAATAGCTAGAAACGCCTGTCCTTAAGTCCAATTTGGACACAGGAGAAAAAATGACAATTTCGGGTCAAAGCGGGGTCCACTTGTGGGCCACTTTGCACCAAAAAATGTGTCAGGGTCAAAGGTCTCCAAATTCGTCCAACTTAGTGTCAACAAGTCAGGAACGATGATACGAACCCAACAAAACTTCCAGAATTGGATTCCGATGAGCCGATCACAAAATTGCCCGTCAAGTGGAGCCGCGGGGCCCACGATACGCGACTTTGTCAACGTTCTCAGAATCGAACCAAACTTGGGTCACAAGACCAGCGTATTGCTACGAGTCCGATGGTGCAAGTTACGTTTTGATCCGACGTGCGTACACAAAGTTACGACATATTCCAGAACAGACAGATACGGGGTGTTGTCGGCGGATACGCGTTGATTCCGGTGTGCACGTACATCCGTATCAATGGCGCACACGTTTCGGTGAAGACCGTGTACGACCAAGTCATCCCGTTTGGCGGGGCGTAATCAATTCCGGGGTGAAACAGGACGTTGGTTTTCCTGTTTTTGGATCACAGTTTACGATCACCACAGGATGCGACGCACCGAGCGGGTCGCACGGGCATCGAGAGGGTTACACAGTTTATGCGACACAACTGACGGAACGAAAAATGGAATAACGAGAAGAAAGAATGGGTTACCTGAACAGGGCTTCGTGGAACGAGAATTTCTCGTATCCGGGATGCTGCTGTGTCCGTGTCCTGGTTCAACCATGTCCGCTGTGTCGACTCTACACAGGATCTGTGTCCGGGCTAGGGTTTGTGTCCGGAGACAGCTGGGTGGACTCGTCGGAGGAAGGCGGCTCGGCCTAGGGGGTTCTGGTTGGTGGTCGACGCCGGTGGAGTCGGCGAAGAGGTGGTATTCGTCGAGGGTGCTGCGGGTCGGGGTGAGGAGGATGACAGAGGAGGACGGCCTGGCGGCGGGTGGTCGAGGCGGATGAAGGGCAGAGGTTAGGGCAGAGATGGGAGGCTGTGGAGGTCGTCGGGGCTGGGCTAGGGCGGTGATGGTGGAGGGACGGCGAGGGGGTTCGATGGGGGAGCGGTGGAGTCATGGTGGTGCCGGTGGTGGGAGATGTAGGAGATGGGGGCTCGGGGTGCGGTGGTCGAAGAAGACGGCGGGGAGATTAAAGTTCAGGCGAGGGGAGTGGCGCTGCGGGCGGAGGAGAGAAGTCTGGAGGGTTTTGCGGCGGCGGCGGGCACAGAAGTCGAGGCATTTATAGGCCGGAACAGTAAATCCGGTGGGAATTAGGATTTGGGTTCGGTTAGGGTTTCGGGTCCGGGTCGGGTTCGATTCGGATCCGACCCGACCCGTTAAGGCTGGGTTGGTCCGGTTCAGTTTGGGTCGGTTTAGTTTGGTTTAATTCCAATTAAACCGGGTTCAGTCAGGGTTTAATTAGGTATAATTCTACATTGGTTTTTAGGACTTTAAAAATATTTTTGGAGTCCAATAAATTCACAGAAAATTACCCTATGTCCGGTTTTCCATTTTACACCATAAAATATTATTTTCATAATATTTTCATATTAATTAACATCATTTAAAAATCTTTTAATCACAAAATACCTTAGTTTTAATTCTAGAAAATTGTGAAAAAATGTTCAAAAATATATTCTGAAAAATCAGGGTATTTACAAGTGTATATACATATATATATATATATTATATATGTAATTAATTGGTATACATATATATATTATGAGTATTAATGTTATATGCTAGATAATAATACGTATATTTATATATGTACTAGGTGACCCGAGTGTAATTACGGATACCCCATAGTTACATTAACCTGTGACCATGTAATATGTTAGCAGACTGCCATATGTACACCGACATACTGGCAAGACCAGTATTATTGACTGTCGGTTATGCACAACAATTACAGACGTGACACCCCCAAGCGTAGTCTCTGAGTTCATTATGTTTTGATTGTGTGTGTTAGTGTAATATCTGATACAATATTGTATTATATGATATATCTATAGGACTGTTGGATCATTCAAACGATACTTTGGAAACAGGACATTGGTATTGCCAGCTAAGGACCACAGGCGAGTACATTCTCTGACAGTTTCCATTATGTTGATTATCTCTATAATTCTAGTTGTATAGCGTATATGATTCTGACACTGTTGTTTACACGAGTTGGCATCATCGAGACCTGTCATGAGGAGTCATAATTTAGAATCCATCGTGCTAGCTGGGGAAACGGGGAAATATTAGTAGCTTATGTGATCATACCCAACTCTACATGCATCATAACTCATCCACACCTCACGTCGGTACAGCCTGACCATTACATGCCTCATAGCCTATTACATGTGATTAGCCTGACTATTGCTCCATCATAGCTATCCGGATGGTTAGCCTAACCTTACATGAATCATATCTAATCATATGTAACAAGCCTGATCAGTCCTAAGCCGATCACATGATATGCTGATGTTTCACACACTTAGCTAGATGTTCTTGACATGTATCTCTAGTATATTGATCTAGCATTTCTACATGTTCTAGTTATTGTTCTAGCGTTTACTTATATTCTAGTTCATTGTTCTAGCATGCACTTGTATTTCTATTCATTGCTAGATGTACTTTGATGATGACATATGCTCCAGTATTCCATTATTTCAGTACTTTATTATTCCAGTATTTCTATTGCCAGTATTCATATCTATCTTGTATTTCTTTACACTGTGTTATAGTTTTTGTCAATATATGTAGAAGTGTTGTTATTGCTTGTACTTCGTTCTAATCCTGACTGGATATTTTTTCCAGAGGATCTTGAGGATTTCTGTACTACACACTATGGACCGGGTATAGATGCAGACTATACTACATAGATCTTAGAGGAGACTATTCCTTTAGAGGAGACATTACCTGCAGCTATCTAGACAATATTTATCTTATGTACTGAGACTTATTTGAGGTTATTTGAGTTTATGTTTAGACTTATTCTTAGTTTATGTTGAGACTTGTGGCGACTTTATGTTGGACAGCTAGACTATGGTTTATCTATATTTTGAGACATTGTGTTTGACTATGTCATTCTTCTTATCTTTTATCGTGCCTTATGTTCTTATAGTTATTATGATTGAGTTTACATTATGAGTTATTGTGAGATGTTATTTCATTGTCCTCCTTATGGAGTTGATATCATTGATAGGTTGTGAGTTATGTTTAGTATTTATTGTGACCTAGATAGCGTTCTACCGAAGATGCTGTGGCGTAGGCTGGACGTACCCATAACTTATGCCAAAATTCTGGGTGCGGGTCGTGACACATCCTAAGGGAGGTTACCCATCCAAATGGAGGTTACCCATCCTAAGAAAGGTCACCCATCCGGAGGACACCCACCCTACGGGAGGTCACCCATCCTATGAAGGTCACCCATCCTAAGGGAGGTCACCCATCTTATGGGAGGTTACACATCCTACGAGAGGTCACCCATCCTAGTGAGGTCATCCATCCTACTAGAGGTTACCCATCCTATGAGAGTTACCCATCCTATGGGATATCACCCATCCTAAGGGAGGTTACACATCCGAAGGGAGGTTACCCATCCTAAGGGAGGTTACCCATCTTATGTTAGGTCACTCATCCTATGGGAAGTTATCCATCCTACGAAAGGTCACCCATACTATAGAGGTCACCCATCCTAGTGAGGTTACACATCCTAAGGGAGTTTACCCATCCTAAGGGAGGTCACCCATCCTAGGGAAGTCATCCATCCTTGGGAGGTTACCCATCCTAAGGGAGTTTACCCATCCTAAGGGAGGTCACCCATCCTAGGGAGGTTACCCATCCTAATGGAGGTTATCCATCCTACGGAAGGTTACCCATCCTTAGGGAAGTCACCCATCCTAGGGAGGTTACCCATCCTAAGGGAGATTATCCATCCTATAGGTCACCCATCCTAAGGGAGGTCACCCATCCTACAGGAGGTTACCCATCCTACGGGAGGTCACCAATCGTAAGGGAGGTCACCCATCCTATAGGTCACCCATCCTAAGGGAGGTCACACATCCTAGGGAGGTCACCCATCCTTAGGGAGGTTACCCATCCTAAGGTAAATTACCCATCCTAGGAGGGTTACCCATCTTAAGGGAGGTCACCCATCCTAAGGGAGGTCACCCATCCTAAGGAAGATTATCCATCATATGAAGGTCACCCATCCTACGGAAGGTCATCCATCATATGAAGGTCACCCATCATATGGAGGTCACCCATCCAAAGGTAGGTCACCCATCAAAAGGAGGTCACCCATCCAAAGGGAGGTCAACCATCCTTAGGGTGGTTACCCATCCAAGGGAGGTTACCCATCCTAAGTTAGGTAACGCATCCTAAGGAGGTCACCTATCCTTAAAGAGGTTACCCATCCTACGGGATATCACCCATCCTACGAGAGGTCACCCATCCTATCGGTCACCCATCCTATGGGAGGTTACCCATCCTAAGGGAGGTTACCCATCCTAAGTTAGATCATCCATCCTAGGGAGGTTACCCATCCTAAGGGAGGTTACC
This sequence comes from Iris macrosiphon, assembly GCA_036927795.1. Lineage (NCBI taxonomy): Eukaryota > Viridiplantae > Streptophyta > Magnoliopsida > Asparagales > Iridaceae > Iris > Iris macrosiphon. The sequence goes on from JAYESA010000008.1 coordinate 204,726, forward strand.
TATCCTAAGAGAGGTCACCCATCCTAGGAAGGTCACCCATCCTACGGGAGGTCACCCATCCAAAGGGTGGTTACCCATCCTGTATGAGGTCACCCATCCAACGGGATATCACCCATCCTACGAGAGATCACCAATCCTATAGGTCACCCATCCTACGGGATATCACCCAACCTGAGGGAGGTTACCTATCCTAAGTTAGGTAACCCATCCTAAGGGAAATCACTCATCCTACGGGAGTTTATTCATCCTTAGGAAGGTCACCCATCCTAGGGAGGTTACCCATCCTACGGGAGGTCACCCATCCTAGGGAGGTCACCCATCCTACGGGAGGTCACCCATCCTATGAAGGTCACCCATCGTTTCGAGGTCACCCATCCTTAGGGAGGTTACCCATCATAAGGAAGGTTTCCCATCCTAAGGGAGGTCACCTATCATACACGAGTTCATCTATCCTAAGAGAGGTTACCCATCCTACGAAAGGTCACCCATCCTATGGGAGGTCACCCATCCTACAAGAGGTTATCCTAAGAGAGGACACCCATCCTACGTGAGGACACTCATCCTAAGGGAGGTCACCCATCCAAATGAAGGTTACCCATCCTAGGCAGGTCGCCCATCCTACGGGAGGTCATCCATCCTAGGGAGGTCACTCATTCTACAGGAGATCTTCCATCATAAGGAAGGTTACCCATCCTAAGGGAGGTCACCTATCATACGCGAGGTTACCCATCCTAAAAGAGGTTATCCATCCTAAGAGAGGTCACCCATCCTACGGGAGGTCACCCATCCTACGAGAGGTTACCCATCCTAAAGGAGGTTACCCATCCTACGAGAGGTCACCCATCCTACGAAAGATTACCCATCCTACGGGAGGTCACCCATCCTTAGGGAGGTTATCCATCCTAGAGAGGTTACCTATCTTACGGGATATCACCCATCCTATGAGAGGTCACCCACCCTATGGGAGGTCACCCATCCTACGGGAGGTCACCCATACTTAGGAAGGTTACCCAACCTATGAGAGGTCACCCACCCATCCAAATGGAGGTTACCCATCTTACGGGAGGTCACCCATCCAAATGGAGGTCACACATCCTAAGAGATGTTACCCATCCAAATGGAGGTCACCCATCCAACAAGAGGTTACCTATCGTAACGGAGGTTACCTAACCTATGAGAGGTCACCCATCCTACGGGAGGTTATCCATCGAAGTGGAGGTCACCCATCCTACGAGAGATTATCCATCCTAAGAGAGGTCACCCATCCTAGGGATGTCACCCATCCTATGGAAGGTCACCCATCCTAATGGAGGTCACTCATCCTACGGTAGGTCACCTATCCTACTAGAGGTCACCCATCATAAGGGAGGTAATACATCCTAGGGAGGTTACCCAACCTACGGGTGGTTACCCATCCTACGGGGGGTCACCCATCCTAGGGAGGTCACCCATCCTAAGGGAGGTCACACATCCTAAGGGAGGTTACCCATCCAAGGGAGGTCACCCATACTAAGGGAGGTTACCCATCCTACAAGAGGTCACCCATCATACGGGTGGTTACCCAACCTAATGGAGGTCTCCCATCCTATGGGAGGTTACCTATCATACGTTAGGTCCCCCATCCTACAGGCGGTTACCCATCGTATGGGAGTTTACTCATCCTAAGGGAGGTCACCCCTCCTACGGGAGGTTATCCATCCTAAGGGAGGTTACCCATCAGAAGGGAGGTCACCCATCAAAAGGGAGATTACCCATCCTATGAAGGTCACCCATCCTGAGGTCACCTATTAAAAGGTAGGTTACCTATCTAAAGGAGGTCACCTATCCTAAGGGAGGTTACCCATCCTATGAAGGTCACCAATCCTTAGGAAGGTCAACCATCCTATGAAGGTCACCCATCCTATGGAGGTTACCCATCCTATGAAGGTCATTCATCCTAAGGAAGGACATCCATCTTAGGAAGGTTACCCATCCTACGTGAGGTTACCCATCCTAATGAGGTTACCCATCCTAGGGAGGTTACCCATCTTACGGGAGGTCACCCATCCTACGAGAGGTTATCCATCCTATGAGAGGTCACGCATCCTATAGGAGGTCACCCATCCTTAGAGAGGTTACCGATCCTAAGAGAGGTCACCCATCCTATGGGAGATCACCCATCCTTAGAGAGGTTACCCATCCTAAGAGAGGTTACCCACCCTAAGGGAGGTCACTCGTCCTACGGGAGGTCACCCATCCAAAGGGAGGTTACCCAAATTATGAGAGGTTATCCATCATAAGAGAGGTTACCCATCCTAAGGGAGGTCACTTATCCTACAGGAGGTGACCCATCCAAAGGGAGGTTAACCTACCTATGAGAGGTCACACATCCTAAGGGAGTTTACCCATCCAAATGGAGATAACCCATCATACTTTAGATTACCCTTCCTACGAGAGGTCACCCATCCTACGGGAGGTCAACCATCATACGTTAGATTAGGGTAACCTCCCTAGGATGGGTGACCTCCCGTAGGATGGGTGACCTCCCTTAGGATGGGTGACCTCCCGTAGTATGGATGACCTCCCTAGGATGAGTAACCTCCCTTAGGATGGGTGACCTGTCACCACCCCATTTCCAAAGTCGGGCATTTTTTTTTATTTTTAATTTGGTTAATTGTGCATTATTTTTAATTAATTGTATTTATAATTAATTATTGATTGTATTATATTTTTATTGTATGTTTTAGGATTTTGGCTAGCCTGGACCCATGTCAGACCCTAGTGGACCCATGTCCGACCCAGCCCACACCCTTGTGAGAATTATTTTGGGGCTTAAATTTATTATTTTATTTTTAGGAGGTTAGTTGGAGAGATTTGGAACTAGTTTGAGTGCTTTTGGAACCCGAAACCCGAAACCAAGTCATGTAGGGGCATTTTGGACATTTGGAGACTTTGGAGACCTATTTTATGTGTTGGCCGACCCATTCAGCCCCCATTCCTACCCGTTCACAGCAAGGAGCAGCAGCCCTCTCCCCTTTTGTTCATTCTTCACTTCTTCTTCTTTATTTCTTCTCCTCCACTTCTTCTTTCTTCTTCCTTCCTTCTCCAAGGTGAGTTTTCTTCACTTTTCTTCCTTCCTTCTTCTATTCCTTCTTCCTTAAGCTAACCCTAACCTTGCATTTTCTCTAACCTAGGTGTGAGAAGCTTATATCTAGTGTGGGAGCTAGATTTGGTGGCTTGGAGCTTGAGGGAGGTGATTTCTAGGGGTTGTGAGACTTTGGCCTTGGGATTCCAACTCCCAAGAGGTAAAACCTAACTTTCCCCTTCCTAATTATTTTTGTGTAGTGTAATTAGTGTTATAGAATCTTCCTAGACCCTAAGCCTACCCGTAGGAGGAAGTTGGAACTAGTTTGGTTGAGTTTAGAGACTTTAACATTAGGTTTTGTGTCAATTTCGGGTGGAATCCAAATTTGGCCCAATTTTGGGTGATGTCCTAGGTTAGATGGACCTAGGTAGACATTGTCGAGTGTCTTGAGGGTGAGTGCGTGTCTCCGTTCGGACACGGGAAGCTGCGTCGCAGAGAAACGGGCGTTTCGGGCAAATTTGGGGCTTTTCGTCGTCGCCGATTCTAAGTGCGTGTGCGTTTCCGCCACGGGCCTAGAATCGATGCGGGAGCACATTTTCTAGGATCTAGACATCGTGTAGAGCGTGTGAGTAAATTTTGGGCCGATTCCGAGTTCGTTTGGTGTGCGTTTCAGGAGGTTTTTCGAGCCGCGCACCACGTGTTCGTCGAAATGACCGAACGGCCATTTCGACTTGGGTTCCTCGTTTCGGGATTGTGCGCACGTTGGGTTAGTATCGGGGAGTGTGTGCTAGAGTTCTCGGGCTATATTTTATATATTTTTTTAGGTGTTTGGGCGTGTCGGGGTCGTTGGACGTGCGTTGGTGGGCGTTGTGGGCGTGGTGTGCGTTGTGTTGTGTTTGTTTATATATATGTGTATATATATATTGTGTGTGTGTTTTTATATATATATTTATATATATATGTGTGGTTATGTGTTTGTGAGCGTGTTAGGGAGTGCTTGTGTGAGTGTGTGAGAGTGTGAGTGAGTATTTATAGGTATATATATATGAGTTTATGTATATATGTATATATATTTATATATATATATGTATGAGAGTTTGTGTGTGCTTATGTGTGTGTGTTGATAGTGTTGTGAGTGTTTATGTGTGTGGTTGTGCACTTGTGAGAGTGTGTGCTAGTGTGTGTGAGTATGAGTGTGTGAGGGTGTGTGAGAGTGAGTGTGTGTGAGTGAGGATAGATATATATATATAGATATATATATGTTTGAGTGTGTGAGTGTTTATATATATATGTAGATATATGTGTGTGCTTGTGTTTGTGTGTGTGTGTAGATATATATGTTAGTGTGTGTTGGTATATAGGTATTAGTAAATATGTTAGTTAGTATGTATATATATATCTATAGAGTTATATATATGTATATAAATGTATGTATATATATAGATATATATATATATAGTGATATATATATATAGGTGTGTGTGTATGTGTGTTGAGAGGGGGGGACTGGACTGTGCAGCAGCAGCAGGAATAGCTGCAGCAGCAGCAGAATCAGCAACAGCAGTAGCATAGAGCAGCAGTAACAGCAGTAGAAGGAGCAGCAGCAGCAGGAATAAGAGCACAGCAGCAGCAGTAACAGGTACAGCAGCAGCATCAGCAAGCAAGAGCAGCAGCAGCAGCAGCGTGTTGGCGATAGATAGATAGATAGATAGAAGTCTAAGATAGATTAAATAGATAGATGGATAGATAATAAGTTAGATAGATAGATATATCATTAGATAGATAAATAGGTAGATAAGATAAATAGATAGTTAGATAGCTAGGTATTTAGATAGATAGATACTTAGATAGATAGATATATAGATATCTAGATAGGTATTAAATATATATTTATATCTATATGTATAGATATAAATACATATAGTTAGATAGGTAGTTAGATAGATGCATTGATAGTTAGTTAGATAAGTTATTAGATAGATTAGATAGTTAGATAGTTACCTAGATAATAGGTAGATAGTTAGATTTATAGATTATAGATAGGTAGATAGCTAGATACTTAGATATATCTACCTAAGAGATAGATAGATATATACCTATACTTATATATATATATCTATAGATATCTTGATAGGTAATATATATATATGTTATGTTTGGTAAGGTAAATGGGTAATGGGTATATATATGTGTGGATATATATGTATATAGGTAGATACCTATTTAGATATATATAAATATGATAGGTATCTATATTACCTAGCCTAGATTAATAACTAGGTGCATAATTAATAGCTAGGTAGCTAGTTAGAGGGTTTTAGAGTGAAACCTCAATACCTTGAGATACCGAGGTATCTCAATACCTTGAGATAACCAAGGTATTGGGTTTCGAGCGGAGTTTTTGAGCAATAGCCTAGGAATAGTATTGGAGTGATTTTTATATGCTCATGTGTATATATTTACGCGTGCTAGCATAGGTTTTAGCGGGTTTAGGCGGGGTGCGTAGCCTAGGTTGAGGTATCGGATACCGAGGGTATCCCGGTATCTCAAGGAGGCGAGTTTGTGAGTTTTTTAGCTTAATGAGCTCGGTTTGACCTAGAATTTCAGGAGCACCCTAGTTTGACCCAGACTTGACCGTAGTTGACTCGGTTGACCGCCAAAGTCAACTTTTGACCTAGAGTTGACTTTTTGGACCTAGAGTTGACTTTTTGACCCAGATTTCACCGGTTTGACCCGTTTGACCTAGAACGACCCTAGAAGCCTATTTTTAGTTATTTTATATCTGTTTAACTCATTAGAACCCTGTTTAACCTTGCTTTTCGCATTAGGTCCTTGCGACACCAGTTCGGATCGCCAGTTGCTCAGGACGTCAGGCGAGTACATTCTATGATAGTTTTCATTATTTGATGATTATTATGATTCAGCTTCTAGTATAGTATCATCTGATTATTCTGGCACAACACGGGACACTGACTGGTATTTCTGGATTCATTTACTTGCGACACGTACATTTCATGTTTCTGGCCTCTATTCTGGAATCACTACAGGCATCACCTACAGGCATCACTACAGGCATCACTCATGTTCAGGCTGGACTCATCTTGATTTGCGTGTCGAGTCTTGGATCCACTTGTATTAGTCAGGGCGGGGAAATACTCGAGTAGACATGTAAACATTCCTATCTGGCATCATCAGGAATTACTCCCTCTGGTCTAATCTGGAATGATAGCAGCCGCGTACGCAGTGCGCGGTGAGCCGTACTTACCCCTAGCCGTTTACATGTCGAAACAAGTATTTCAAAGACACCGAGTTCATTCTTTATAGTCTGGACTCTCATGCATTTCTTGACTTGTCTCACTTACATGTTCCTGGACTTGACTCACTACATATTTTTTATGCTGGACTCACTACACGTTCATGTGCACAGACTTACTCTTAGTGTAGATTTCTTGTATCTTGCAGTTATTACTATCTTGCTCTGATATCCATGCATCTTTACCTTTATGCACCAGTTATACATATTTTCTTGTTTCATACTTGCTTTATTCTTCTTGCTACTTGCTATAACTGTTTTATAGTTTTTATCATTTAAATGGAACTGCTGTTAGAGATGTACTTGCTCCAGTCCTGACTGGACATATTTTTTAGAGTATCCGGAGGATTGGTGTCCGACGTTTTATGGATCTGAGCCTGTCGATGGTGCAGACAGGGACCCTCTAGTTTAGGGGTGATTTTCGGGTTGGTAGCCGGGATCACTGGGACTTTGTTGTTGTTTTTATTAGCTTTTAGCACCGGATTTGTCTCCGATTTTAGATTGAGACCTTGTTTGTATATTATTTTGGATATTGTTGTATTATTATTTGATGTTGTGGTTGTTGTAGTAGTTGTTGTTGGTTAGACTTTATAGTTGTTAGATCTCTGTGTTATCTTATCGTGCTTAGATTCATGATTGAGTATATTATGGTTATCATGGTGATATTTGCTCCTCCGTTTAGAGTTGAGATCTTGACAGGTTTATATTGTTTGTGTGGTTGCCCTCCTTTTGGAGAGGTCATGGCCAATTTTTGTGTGAGATTATTATTTAGTTAGTTGACCTAGATAGCGTTCTACCGCCGATGCTGCGGCGTAGACTGGACGTACCCACGACTCATGCCCGATTTTCCGGGTGCCGGTCGTGACATGACCTCCCTTAGGATGGGTGACACCCAATAGGATGGGTGACCTCTCGTAGGATGGGTGACCTCCCTAGAATAGGTGACCTCATATAGGATGGGTGATCTCACGTATGATAGATGACCTCCAATAGGATGGGTGACCTCCCTTACAATGGGTGACCTTTCATAGGATGGGTAACCTCCCTCGGATGGGTGGCCTCATGTAGGATGGGTGACCTCCAATAGGAGGGGTGACCTCTCGTAGGATGGGTAACCTCTCTTAGGATGGGTAACCTCTCATAGGATGGGTGACCTCCATTTGGATGGGTGACTTCCCATAGGATGGGTGACCTCGCGTATGATGGGTAACCTCCCGTAGGATGAGTGACCTCCCTTAGGATGGGTAACCTCCGGATGGGTGACCTCTCGTAGGATAGGTAACCTCTCTTAGGATGGGTGACCTCCCTTAGGATGGGTGACCTACCGTAGGATGAGTGACTTCTCATAGGATGGGTAACCTCCTTAGGATGGGTAACCTTCCTTAGGATGGGTGACCTCCCTAGGATGGATAACCTCTCGTTGGATGAGTAACCTATCATAGGATGGGTGACCTCCCTTAGGATGGGTAACCTCCCTAGGATGGGTGACCTCTCCTAGGATTGGTGACCTCCTATAGGATGGGAGACCTCCCTTAGGATGGGTAACCTCCCTAGGATGGGTGACCTCTCATAGGATGGGTAACCTCCTGTAGGATGGGTGACCTCCCATAGGTTGGGTGACCTCCATACGATGGGTGACCTTCATAAGATGGGTGACCTCCCGTAGGATGGGTGACCTCCATTTGGATGGGTGACCTCTCTTAGGATGGGTAACCTCGCGGGATATCACCCATCCTAAGGTAGGTCACCAATCCTATGGGAGGTCACCCATCCTACGGGAGGTCACACATCCAAATTGAGGTCACCCATCCTAGGGAGGTTACCCAACCTATGAGAGGTCTCCTATCATACGGGTGGTCACCCATCCTAGGGAGGTTACCCTTCCTACGGGATATCACCCATCCTACGAGAGGTCACCCATCCTTAGGGAGGTCACCCATCCTAGGGAGGTCACCCAACCTTAGGGAGGTCATCCATCCTAGGGAGGTCACCCATCCTAAGGGATTTCACCCATCCTATTATCACTACCATATTCCAGAATAGGGATATTTTTGTCTTTTTATTTATTTAATATAATATGTTAATATATTGTGTTATATTATTTATATTTAATTGCTGTAATTTTATTTGATTGTTGTACTTTACCGTTATTTCGTTGTTGGGAGCGCTACACTAGCTTTTGTCTTCCAACAAATTTTACACCCTTGTCCTAGACGTGCCAGACTTCTATTTTGATCCTTGTGTAACTCAAAATTATGTCTTCTTGTTCTTTATTTTAGTCACAAAACATTCATCGTAAACAATTATATTTAATTCTATATAAATCCAACTTTGTATCTTTGTGTGTTCCAATCGAAATTGGAGACACAATCTCGACCATTTTGTGTAACCCAAATTAGGATAATATTCTATTCTGAGTCTTCTTCATCCATGATACTTGTGTCCCACCTAATTTTAATCCTATATACTTCTAATTAATTTTAGAACACCATTTACAGGAATTTTAATTAAATTAATATAAGGACCCAAATTAATCCAAAAATCTTACTTTGTATAATTTCCAAATTGTTGGGCACTTTTATGCAAAAGTGCATTGAGGTGTCCATACCCTATTTGACCAAACACATGAAGAAACCCCATTTTTTCTTTATTGATTGGTCATGTAATTTTCTTCATAATTTTGGAGTGTTTAACACTCAACATCAACCCTCAGCAAACCTTGGCCCTCTAATTTGAATCAATGCAATCCTAGCCCTCCAAATATCTACATGACAAGCCAAGCCCTTTTTTCCAAGGAGGATGTTGACCAAGCCTAACTTTCTAGGTCAACCTCCAACCCTCCTTCACACATATATATATAACATTCTTAATTTTTTTTCCATCCCTAAACCTAGTATCCAGCCGACTTCCCTCTCCCATCTCTTGTTCATTATCCTATTCCCTGCATAGAACCTCCGACCGGAGTAGCCGTGTTGGGCCATCCCGACCTCGCTACTCATCAACCCCGACCCATCTCCTCTACCTTCTTCTCCAGATCGACTCCTCCACTCCACTGCGTCCCCACCACGCCACAACGTCTCCCGGCAGCCCGCCTCAATCATTCACCGCCTCAACCGTTCACCGCCTCCACCATGACTAAACCACCATCACCTGTCCAGTCCACCCGACCATGCCTGAGCACGACCCAGTTCTCACCGCCGAGTCCTCCACCAACAACTAAAATAGCGAAAACCCGATTCCTCTACCGGACCCACCCGACCGTGCACCATCTGCCTGAACCGTTGCACCCTGCCTCGCCATCCTCGCCGGAAGCCACGCCTCCACCGCTCGACCGGAGCCCGACAGCCCAGCCGAGCCACCGCTGCCAGTCGCCTGTCCCGACCACCCATCCATCCTCCCTCGATTGAACGCCAACAGCAGCCCACCGAATCCCTCGACGACTTGACGATACGATAGCACATTGAACCGCCATTCCCTTCTCTACAACACACGCCTGAACCCGACCCCGCTGAACCGACGATCCTCACCTGAACAGTAGTAGTAGGAGCAGCCCACCTCGATGTCGAACACCCCCTCGTTTACGCGCTCGCAGGTTCAAGTTGTTACTTCATGTTTGTGTACGTATATACGTGTGAATGACGCTAGGATCTAGCGTATTGCTCCATGACAAGTTCATTAGATGGTGATTGCAAGAGACCCTGCAAATAACATAAACTCGTAATCATATACGTACGCATATGTATAATATTCCAATTGGTATGCAAATAATATTGGTTGATACATATTTATAAATATATGGATATATATAAGCAATTAAATACTATACTAGTAAGAACATAATTATATATGTACTGTGAGACCCTAGTGTTAATTATGGATATCCCGTATTTACTTTGACCATGTGACGCTGATAATTATGAGTTGACTGCCTTATGTACACTGACGTACTGGAAAGACATATGTTAGTGATTGACTGTCTGCTTATGTACAGCATTTGAGGATGTGACACCCGTGCAGCTAGATGCACACTTGACCCTGTTAGATGACAAGTAGCACCCTTAGCGTAGTCCCTGAGTTTACTATATTTATGATTGTGTGTATGTTAGTATATCGACTGATTATGTATTATCATTAAATAATGTCTATAGGATTGTTGGATTATTCAGACAAGACCTCGAAAACAGGACATTGGTATTTCCAGTAGAGGACTACAGGCGAGTATATTCTCTGACAGTTTTTATTATGTTGATTATCTCTATGATTCTAGTTGTATAGCGTACATAATTCTGACACTATGTATACACGAGTTGGCATCATCGAGACTAGTCACGAGGAGTCATGATTGGGATCCATCGTGCTAGCTAGGGACAGAGAAATATTAGTAGATTATGTGATCATACCCAACTCTACATGCATCATAGCTCACCCACACCTCACATCGGTGCAGCCTCACCATTATATTCCTCATAGCCTGTTACATGTGATTAGCCTGACTATTGCTTGCATCATAGCTATCCGGATGGTTAGTCTGACCTTACATGAATCATAGCTAATCATATGTAAAAATCCTGATCAGTCCCAAGCCGATCAAATGATAGACTGATGTTTCACACACTTAGCTAGTTAGTCTATACATGTATTTCTAGTTATTGATCTAGCATTCACTTATATTTTTAGTTATTGTTCTAGCATTCACTCATATTCCAGTTCTATGTTCTAGTATGCACTTGTATTTTCGTTCATTGCTAGTGTACCATTGATGATGACATATGCTCTAGTATTTCTATTTCCAGTATTTTATTATCTCCAGTATTTCTTATTGGCAGTATTTTTATCCATCTTATATTTCTTTACACTGTATTATATTTTTTGTCAATATACATGGAACTGCTGTTAGTGCTTGTACTTCGATCCAATCCTGACTGGATATTTTTTCTAGAGGATCTTCAGGACTTCTGTCCCACACATTATGGACCAGGTATAGATGCATACTGCACACCAGCGATCTTAGACGAGTCCATTCCAGTAGATGAGACACTACCTGCAGCTATTTAGATAACATTTATTTTATGCATTTGAGACTTATTTTGAGGTTTATTTTTAGTTAATTTCAGACTTGTGGAGACTTATTATATTGGACAGCTAGACTGTAGTTTATCTCTATTTTGAGAGATTATGTTTGACTATGTCATTCTTTCTTATCTTTTATTGTGCCATTTATTTCTTATAGTTATTATGATTGAGTTATATTATGAGATGTTCAGAGATGTTTATTTTATTGTACTCCTTATGGAGTTGATTTCGTTGACAGGTTGTGAGTTACGATAGTATTCTAGAGACCTAGACAGCGTTCTACCACCGATGCTGCGGCGTAGGCTGGACATACCCATGACTCATACCCAAATTCTGGGTGCGGGTTGTGACACATTTTTAGTGGTGGCCCACGCAGGTCTAGCTTCGCAAGTTGTGCGATGTCATTGTAGTGCGACAACTTAGTTGTAGTATTGTAAGCCTGCGATAGGATATAAGAAATAAGATTAGGATGAGAGTATGCTCAATCACAACTAGGAAATTTCTGATCTTACAATAATATTCTGAATGATTGTTTCCTTAGAATTTTTCTTTCCTTTCTTGATGATATCGTATCTATTACCTTAATTGATTCTTTCGGTCTGTCTTCAGGATGCCGCCGAAGACTAGGTATTTGAGACTAGGAGCATCAACTTTAGAGAGGTCTGCCACCTCTCGAACTGACGAACAGACGTCTGGAGTTACTCCTACATCTCCTGTTCATGTGGAAGTAACTACAGCTTTTGGGATTCCTCCTCCACCTATTCAGAGGGTTGCCCCAGCTGTGACAGAGAATCTTCCACCACTACCGACACCGATTCCCGAAGGTATGTCCACTGACGGGGCACAGATGTTCACACTGATCCAGGGCATGTTAGAGGCCTAGAGAGTGATAGCAGAAGCTCAGCATGTTCAAGATAAGGCTCAGAGGGTGCAAGCAGAGGCGTACCAGGCAAAAACAGTGCTGATGAGAGAGAGCATGGAGAATTCTCATTAGGTGGCTCTCCAGGCTGTGGGAAGAGTAGCACGGAACCAGCAGCATCCTGTCCGGCAGTACCAGAGGCCAAGTACTATAGTGGACTTTAAGAGGATGATGCCTCGAGAGTTCAAAGGCACTGAGGGGATACTCTACGTGGACGAATAGCTAGAGGATATAGAGAGGAGCTTACGGTTGGCACAGATTTTGGAGATTCTTCAGATCGAGGCCGCTGGTAGTCAGATGTTTGATTTCGTGCTGACGTGGTATCGTACGAAACCGAGACTCACTGACGAAGGACTTACTTGGGAGGCCTTCAAGGAGCTCTTCAAGGAGAAGTTCTTTTCTGACGTAGCTTTAGGAGCATTGGAAAGTAAGTTCCATGACTTAGTCCAAGAGAGCTTGTCAGTTGACGAATACGTCACAGAGTTTTGCCGTTTGAGTCATTTTGTGATCGATGATTCGAGACCCAGGAGACAGAGCCTAAAAATTCAGGAAGGGGTTGACTAGAGAGATCAAGTCTCGTACTTTGGGATGATGCACTGCTATATTTAAGGGTATTCTGATGGATACCCAGATTGCTGAAGATGACTTGGACCTCAGGCCCAAGAGAGGACACGACACTTCTGGAGCACCATGTGGTAACACAAGACCGGTCAAGAGTCCACACTTTCAACAATAATAGAGGCTGTACCAACAGCAGCATCAGCAGCACCAGGTACCAGTTCGAGGATACATCCAGCAACAGCAACCACAGAGACAGAATCAGCACGTTGCCCAGTGTACATATTGCGGGAAGATAAGACATACCAGAGACAATTGCCGGAAGAGGTTGGGTACATGCTTGTCCTGTGGATCATCAGCATATCTGCTTAGGGACTTCCTATCTATCCAGACTCGTCAGGGAGGAGCAGCAGCTCAGAGGGGACTAGCCATAGTACCTACTGTACCAGGAGGCCAGCAGAGGGGACCTCCACTTCTACCACAACAGCAGAGGTTTGCTCAGCACCAGCAGCAGCAGAGAGGAGCACCATAGGGACGCGCATATGCTATGACGATTGAGGAGGCCGAGCTAGCTGGAGACTTTATTTCAGGTTCAGTTTCTCTCGATTCTATCCCAGCACTTGCATTATTGATTCTGGCATTTTCATAGTTTCGTATCTGTATCTTATGCCCTTAATCATCGTTTAGAAACGGAACCATTGGATAGGACTTACACGATCATGACTGGAGGAGGCATTATCCTAGTACGTGATTATTGCAAGGATCGAAGAGTATCATTGGGAGGCCGAGAGTTGAGCGTGAGTTTACTCGTCATGCCACTTCCGGGATACGATATTGTACTCGGAATTGACTGGTTGAGTAGGCATTATGCTACTATAGATTGTCATGAAGGCAGAGTAATATTTCTACTGCCAGGAGAGCCAGAGTTTGAGGTTGCCAGAGGAGCAGTGGAGCAGAACAGAGGCACTTTTTATGGAGCTAGGAAGGAAGAAGAGGAGTTACCACATCCATTAATAGCAGAGTTCTTGGATGTATTTTTAGAGGAGTTGTCAGGTTTATCGCCAGACGGAGATATTGAATTCTCTATAGACTTGGTACCAGGAGCGGAACCTATTTCACAATATGTCTATAGAGTCAACAACAGCGAGCTTGCAGAACTGAAGAAGCAAGTTGAGGAGCTGCAGGACAAAAGTTTTATTAGATCTAGTTTATCACAATGGGGAGTACCGGTATTATTCATACCGAAGAAGGACGACACGGTACACATGTGTATCGATTATAGAGCTCTGAAAAATCTCACTATCAAGAACAAATACCCGCTGGTGAGGATAGATGATCTTTTCGATCAGTTAAGTGGAGCAAAGGTATTTTCAAAGATAGACTTGAGGTAAGGCTATCACCAGGTCATGGTGAAGGGAGAAGAAATACCGGAGACAGCTTTTCGGACCAGATATGGCCAGTTTGAATTCATGGTAATGCCGTTTGGTTTAACTAATGCACCAGCAGTATTCATGAACTTAATGAATACGGTATTCCACCAGTGCCTTGACAAGTTCGTAGTAGTGTTCATCGACGATATTCTAGTGTATTTGAAGACCCCAGAAGAGCACAAAGAGCACCTGAGGATGGTCTTGGAGACCCTCAGGAAAGAGAAGTTGTACGGGAAGCTTTCAAAGTATGAGTTCTTACTTGACAAAATTGAATTCCTTGGACATATGGTGATGGGTAACAGAATCTCAATTAACACAAAGAAGATCGAAGCAATGGAGTCATGGGCTACCCCCAGTTTGGTAGCTAAGATCAAGAGTTTTCTCGGGTTAGTAGGATACTATAGGAGATTTGTACAAGACTTCTCCAAGATTGTAGAGCCAATAACTAGGCTGAACAAGAAAGATGTAGATTTTGTCTGAACAAAGGATTGTCAAGCCGCATTTGATGAGCTAAAGAAGAAATTGACGACAATGCCAGTTTTGACGTTGCCATCAGGGAAGGGGGTCGGGTGTGATGGTATTGATGATGGTAAAGATGGTGGTTGATGGTGATGGCAGGTTGTGCAGGCGGCCTGGGGAGGGTGGTCCGGCGTCGACGGCAAGGGTAGGCCGAGGAGGTGGTGGCTGTGGAGGCCTGGAAGTCCGGTCGGAGGAGGGAGAAGGTGGTGCACGGGTGGGAGTAGGAGATTCGGCTAGGGTTTGGGGTTGGTTGATTTTTGAGAAAAATAAATAAAGAGAGGAGGAGTTTGAATTTATACACATGTAAGGGGGTTGGTTTGACCTAGGAAATATTGACTTTGGTCAATCATCCTCTTGGGTTGGGCCTTGGGCTCATAGAGGAATGTTTGGGAGGGCTATAATTTGCATTATTTAAATTGAAATGCTAGGTTCAATTGAGGGAGCGATGTTGCGGGTTTGCACATTCCAAAAAATTATGGGAAAAATTCAAAGAAGGGAAAATTGGGTTTCTTCATGCAATATCCAATGGTGTGGACACCTCAATGCATTTTTGCATAAAAATGCCCAACAATTAGGAAAATTGCACAAAGATGGAAATTAGGTTTTAATTAATTAAATTACCGTGCATGGTGTTCTAGAATTAATTAAAAGTACATGGAGAAAAAATTAGGTGGGACACAAGTGTCATAGATGTATAGGATTCAGAATAAAATATTATCATAATTTTGGGTTGCACAAAACGGTCAAAATTATGTCTCCAATTTCGATTGGAACGCACAAGGGTACAAAGTCGTATTTTATTTAGAATAAAATAATAACGTCTGTGACGAATGTTGTGCGACTAAAATATAGCACAAGAGGGAGTGTTCATGAGTTACACAAGGGTCAGAATGGTAGGCGGGCACGTCTAGGACAAGGTTGTGAAATTTGTAGGAAGGCAATGGCTAGTATGGTGCTCCAATTATTGAAGCAACGGTAAGGTACACTAGGAGATATAATGTTGTACAAAATTCTAAAATACTGTAATCTAATTCTAATTGTCACCAAATTAATTCCTAGTCTCTCAATATAAACAAATAACCCTAAATTTGGTAAAGGGGGTTTACACTACGGAAGGTCACCCATCCTATGAGAGGTCATCCATCTTAGGGAGGTCACCCATCCTAAGGGAGGTTACCCATACTACAAAAGGTCACCCATCCTATAGGTCACCTATCCTAAGGGAGGTTGCCCATCCTACAAGAGGTCACTCATCCTAAGGGAGGTCATCCATCCTACGGGAGGTCACCCATCCTGCGGAAGGTTATCCATCCAACGGGAGGTCACCTATCCTACCGTAGGTCACCCATCCTATGGGAGGTTACCCATCCTACGTTAGGTTACCCTTCCTAAGGGAGGTCACCCATCCTAAGACAGGTCACCCATCCTGTAGGTCACCCATTCTAAGGGAGGTTACCTATCATATAGGATGTTACCCATCCTAAGAGAGGTTACTCATCCTACGTTAGGTTACCTATCCTATCGGAGGTCTCCATTCCTATGGGAGGTCACCTATCCGTAGGGAGGTCACCTATCCTAGGGAGGTCACCCCTCCTACGGGAGGTTACCCATCCTACGGGAGGTAATCCATCCTAGGGAGGTCAACTATCCTAGGGAGGTTGCCCATCCTACGGGGGGTCACCCATCCTATGAGCGGTCATACATCCAAATGGAGGTCACCCATCCCTCGAGAGGTTGCCCATCCTTAGAGAGGTTACCAATCCTAAGGGAAGTTACCCATCCAAATAGAGGTTACACTTCCTTAGGGAGGTCACTCATCCTATGTTAGGTTACCCATCCTAGGGAGTTTACCCATCCTAGGAAGGTTACCTATCCTACGGGATATCACCCATCCTACGGGAGGTCACCTAAGGGAGGTTACCGATCCTATGAAGGTCACCCATCCTTAGGGAGGTTACCCATCCTACAGGAGGTCACCCATCCTAAGGAAGGTTACCCATCCAACGGGAGGTCACCCATCCTACCGGAGGTCACCTATCCTATGGGAGGTTACCCTTCCTAAGGGAGGTCACCCATCCTAAGAGAGGTCACCCATCCTAAGGAAGGTTACCTATCATATAGGAGGTCACCCATCCTAAGAGAGGTTACCCATCTTACGTTAGGTTACCTATCTTATCGGAGGTCTCCCATCCTAAGGGAGGTCACCTATCCTAAGGGAGGTCTCCCATCCTAGGGAGGTCACCCCTCCTACGGGAGGTTATCCATTCTACGGGAGGTTACCCATTCTAGGGAGGTCACCTATCCTAGGGAGGTTGCCTATCCCACGGGGGGTCACCCTTCCTACGGGAGGTCACCCATCCAAATGGAGGTCACCCATCCCACGAGAGGTTGCCCATCCTAAGAGAGGTTACCAATCCTAAGGGAATTTACCCATCCAAATAGAGGTTACCCTTCCAAAGGGAGGTCACTCATCCTATGGAAGGTTACCCATCCTAGGGAGGTTACCCATCCTAGGAAGGTTACCTATCCTACGGGATATCACCCATCCTACGAAGGTCACCCATCCTTTGGGAGGTTATCCATCCTAGGGAGGTTACCCATCCTACGGAATATTTCCCACCCAACGAGAGGTCACCCATCTTACGAGAGGTCACCTATCCAATGAGAGGTTACCCATCCTATGAAGGTTACCCATCCTAAGAGAGTTTACCAATCCAAATTAAGGTCACCCATCCTATGGGAGGTCACCCATCCTAAGGATGCCCATCCTATAGGTCACATATCCTAAGGGAGGTTATCCATCCTATGAAGGTCACCCATCCTCAGGGAGGTCACCCATCATTTGAAGGTCACCCATCGTATAGAGGTTACCCATCCTACGAGAGGTCACCCATCCTATGGGAGGCCACCCATCCTATGGTTGGTCACCCATCCTTGGAAAGTTACCCTTCCTACGAGAGGTCACCCATCCTAAGGGAGGTCACCCATCATACGAGAGGTTACCAATCCTACGTGAGGTTACCCATCCTAAGGGAGGTTACCCATCCTATGTTAGGTTACCTTTCCTAAGGGAGGTCACCCATCTTTAGAGAGGTCACACATCCTATGTGTCACCCATCCTAAGGGAGGTTACCTATCATATAGGAGGTCACCCATACTAAGAGAGGTTACCCATCCTACGTTAGGTTACATATCCTATCGGAGGTCTCCCATCCTATGGGAGGTTACCTATCCTAAGGGAGGTCACCCATCCTAGGCAGGTCACCCCTCCTACGTGAGGTTACCCATCCTACGGGAGGTTACCCATCCTAAAGGAGGTTACCCATCCTATGAGAGGTTACCCATCCTAAGAGAGGTTACCTATCCTAAGGAAAATAGTTCACTCATCCTACGGGAGGTTACCCAGCCTACGGGATATCACCCATCCTACGAGAGGTCACCCATCCTAAGGGAGGTTACCCATCCTACGAGAGGTCATCCATCCTTCGGGAGGTCACCCATCCTACGGGAGGTCACCCATCTTAAGGGAGGTTACCTATCCTACGAGAGGTTACCCATCCTACAGGATATCACCCATCCTACGAGAGGTCACCCATCCTATGGAGGTCACCCATCCTAGGGAGGTTACCCATCCTTTGGGTGGTCACCCATCCAAATGGAGGTCACCCATACTAAGGGAAATAGGACACTCATCCTACGGAAGGTTACCCATCCTACGTAATTTGACCCATCCTACGAGAGGTCACCTATCCTAAGGGAGGTTACCCATCCGACGAGAGGTCACCCATCCAAATAGAGGTCAACTATCCTAAGGGAAATAGGTCACTCATCCAACGTAAGGTTATCTATCCTACGGGATATCACCCATCCTACGAGAGTTCACCCATCCTAAGGGAGGTTACCCATCCTACGAGAGGTCACCCATCCTACTGGAGGTCACCCATCCTAGGGAGGTTAGCCATCCTACGGAAGGTCACCCATCTTAGGTATGTTACCCATCATATGAGAGGTCACCCATCCTACGGGAGGTCACCATCCTAAGGGAGGTTACCCATCCTAAGGGAAATAGGTCACTCATCCAACGGGAGGTTACCTATTCTACGGGAGGTCACCCATCCTATGAGAGGTCACCCATCCTAAGAGATTATCCATCCTAAGGGAGGTTACCCAACTCCCCTAAGGGAGGTTACCGATCCTTTGAAGGTCACCCATCCTTAGGGAGGTCACCCATACTTAGGAAGCTTACCCAACCTATAAGAGGTTACCCATCCTACGAGAGGTTACCCATCCTATGAGAGGTTATCCAACCTACGGGTGGTTACCCATTCAAATAGATTTTACCCATCCTACGGGGGGTCACCCATCTTCCGGGAGGTCATCCATCAAAATGGAGGTTATCTACCCTATGGGAGGTCACCCATCCTATGAGAGGTCACCTATCCTAGGGAGGTCACCCATCCTAAGGGAGGTTACCCATCCAACAAAAGGTCACCCATCCTATAGGTCACCTATCCTAAGGGAGGTTAGCCATCCTACAAGAGGTCACTCATCCTAAGGAAGGTCATCCATCCTACGGGAGGTCATCCAACCTAAGGAAGGTTACCCATCCAACGGGAGGTCACCCATCCTACCGGAGGTCACCCATCCTACGGGAGGTTACCCATCCTACGTTAGGTTACCCTTCCTAAGGGAGGTCAGCCATCCAAAGATAGGCCACCCATCCTGTAGGTCACCCATTCTAAGGGAGGTTACCTATCATATAGGAGGTCACCCATCCTAAGAGAGGTTACCCATCCTACGTTAGGTTACCTATCCTATCGGAGGTCTCCAATCCTATGGGAGGTCACCCATCCTACGGAGGTTACCCCTCCTACAGGAGGTTACCCATCCTACGGGAGGTTACCCATCCTCGGGAGGTTGCCCATCCTACGGGGGTCACCCATCCAAATGGAGGTCACCCATCCCTCGAGAGATTGCCAATCCAAAGAGAGGTAACCAATCTTAAGGGAGGTTACCTATCCCAATGGAGGTTGCCCTTTCTAAGGGAGGTCACTCATCCTATGGAAGGTTACCCATCCTAGGGAGGTTATCCATCCTAGGAAGGTTACCTATCCTACGGGATATCACCAATCCTATGGGAGGTTACCGATCCTATGAAGGTCACCCATCTTAGTGAGGTTACCCATCCTACGAGATATCACCCATCCTACGAGAGGTCACCCATCATATAGGTCACCCATCTTAAGAGAGGTCACCCATCCTATGAGAGGTTACCCATCCTATGAAGGTCAACCATCCTACGGGATATCACCCATCCTAAGGGAAATAGGTCACTCATCCTAAGGGAGGTTACCCATCCTAAGCGAGTTTACCAATCCAAATGAAGGTCACCCATCCTATGGGAGGTCACCCATCCTAAGGATGCCCATCCTATAGGTCACATATCCTAAGAGAGGTTATCCATCCTATGAAGGTCACCTATCCTAAGGGAGGTCACCCATCCTATGAAAGTCACCCATCATATGGAGGTTACCCATCCTACGAGAGGTTACCCATCCTACGGGAGGTCACCCATCCTAAGGATGGTCACCCATCCTAGGGAAGTTACCCATTGTCACACCCCGATCTCCCGCAGGCTAATCGGCCGTTCCCGCTAGGCAGGAATCACCCTCGCCAGCGCTCCCGCGGAACGATCGCTTGACCCATCCGGGCGTGATGCCGCACGAGCATGAACCGCGCCCGTGCAAGGCCGTGATTCCTTGGCTGGCGGTAAGAGTTCTAAGCCACAGAGTCGCACAGATTGTCCGAGTGCAGCGGAGTCATGAACGCATAGGCGATCGGTAACAGGTTTACTGAGTCGACAAATATAGCGGAAGTATTGAAACACAAGTTTGAAGTAAAGCAACTCTTTTATTGATATTAACATGTGTTACAGGTGGTGCATGACCGAGATTACAAGTCGCTCAAGCCTCTCTCTGAAACAGTAAAAGCGTGCCATGTGGCTACAATTGTGGAATGATTGTAGAGGCGATGTTCAGGCGATATTTGGGCTATGTTCACAATATTATGTCTTGTATATGTGCTTCAGTTCCGGACGCACCATTGCAAGGCTTCAGAGGGAACTCCTGGCCTTAGCACGCACGAAGGAGGCATCCGCACCGAACGAGGTACTCCCGCACCCTGCATACAAACTGGTGGATTATCAGTACATTGAATGCACTGGTGGGGAAGCTACTCGCCCGCTCGACAAATCCGAACACGTAATACAGGTTCCGTGCACCAACTATTACGTTGTCTTTCTAGTTGCCTTAGGATCAGTTTCATGCAAATATTGAATAGCCTAATGTGTCGGGCAGTACACCGTGCGATGTTTGAGGAAACACGGCGAGACTTACCAACTTACCATCTCCTTCCCTGTCCAAGGCAAACATTTAGGCAAACATGTTAATTCACGCACGACAAGTATAAGCATTCAGGAGGCAAGCATATGCAAACACGATAGTCATTTTAACATGATCGTTCAGGTGTTTAGTTATTCTTGATGCGACGCAGTAACTCACATACGGATAGCCGCTAAGCGAGGATGACTTATCTATATGAACAGAAGTCGCTGGCAGAGCCATTACTGGACGTAGTCGAGGACAAGGATAGCATGCTACGCGTGTACACGAGGCACACGAACACGATGCGTTGCAAGCTATCCTCCCTGCACACGAGACTACACACGAGCTCCATCCGGACCGGATCGGCCCCAGTGCCCCGGTGACCGTCCGTGGAACTAGTCCGCGACATGCAAGTCAGGGTTAAACCAATCTCAGGCAACACGATTATTTGACCAATCTCAGGCAACACGATTATTTAACCAATCTCAGGCAACACGATTTATTTAACCAATCTCAGGCAACACGATTACACGATATACTTGAACCATGATTCTACGTTCGGTGAGTGACTTGCCTTGATGCATTCCCCTGGTTCGGGGCTGCCTTGGTGACCTAGCGGTCCCGAATACTTGCAGGTTTATTCAGACACGGAACGACTACGTAGTAGTCTCCCGGGGTTTAGATGAAAACACGGTAACATTCAAGCAGACAAGCATGCGTTTCTAAGGAACATAAACAGGCACGTTGCTCGGACCCGAAGGTAACCGAGAGATGAAATCGTTAGGGACTTAGCATGCGAGGGTCTGAACATAAGCAGTGTTTCAATTTCCATGTTCTAGCAAGCAATACAAGTTGGGATTATTCCCTTAGCTAGGTGCATTGGGTTTATTAGCATGCAGGGGGTGAATCACCTAGCGACTAGCATAAATATTCCAGATTTTATGTGTGCTGGCTAAGCAAAGACAAGTTCACCGTAGCCACCCACCTTAGCGATGATTCGCTTCGGTAGAGCGATACGTCAAGCGAGCCTCTGAAAGCCTAAGCAGGATTCCTGTAGGGACAAGTCTGGATATCCTTTGCATTCTCTTTGAGGCAAAGCGGGTCGGGACAGTTGCACTTTTGCCGATTGAGTCGGCAGTCTGCTAGAACGGAATGGGGTGTTACACCCATCCTATGGGAGGTCACCCATCCTAAGGGAGGTCACCCATCATACGAGAGGTTACCCATCCTAAGGGAGGTCACCCATCCTTAGAGAGGTCACCCATCCTATAGGTCACCCATCCTAAGGGAGGTTACCTATCATATAGGAGGTCACCCATCCTAAGAGAGGTTACCCATCCTACGTTAGTTACATATCCTATCGGGGGTCTCCCATCCTATGGGAGTTTACCTATCCTAAGGGAGGTCACCCATCCTAGGGAGGTCACCCCTCCTACGGGAGGTTACCCATCCTACGGGAGGTTATCGATCCTACGAGAGGTTACCCATCCTAAGAGAGGTTACCCATCCGAAGGGAAATAGGTCACTCATCCTACGGGAGGTTACCCATCCTACGGGATATCATCCATCCTATGAGAGGTCACCCATCCTAAGGGAGGTTACCCATCCTACGAGAGGTCACCCATCCTTCGGGAGGTCACCCATCCTAGGGAGGTCACCCATTCTATGGGAGGTCAGCCTTCTTAAGGGAGGTTACCCATCCTACGAGAGGTTATCCATCCTACGGGATATCATCCATCCTATGAGAGGTCACCCATCCTAAGGGAGGTTACCCATCCTATGGAGGTCACCCATCCTAGGGTTGTTACCCATCCTACGGGAGGTCACCTATCCAAATGGCGGTCACCCATACTAAGGGAAATAGGTCACTCATCCTACGAAAGGTTACCCATCCTAAGGGATATGACCCATCCAACGAGAGGTCACCTATCCTTAGGGAGGTTACCTATCCTACGAGAGATCATCCATCCAAATAGAGGTCAACCATCCTAAGGGAAATAGTTTACTCATCCAATGGGAGGTTACCTATCCTACGGGATATCACCCATCTTACGAGAAGTCACCCATCCTAAGGGAGGTTACCCATCCTATGAGAGGTCACCCATCCTACGGGAGGTCACCCATCCTAGGGAGGTGAGCCATCCTACGGGAGGTCACCCATCCTAGGGAGGTTACCCATCCTACGAGAGGTCACCCATCTTACGGGGGGTCACCCATCCTAGGGAGGTGAGCCATCCTACAGGATGTCACCTATCCTAGGGAGGTTACCCATCCTACGAAAGGTCACCCATCCTAAGGGAGGTTACCCATCCTAAGGGAAATAGGTCACTCATCCTACGGGAGGTTACCCATCCTACGGGAGGTCACCCATCCTATTAGAGATCACCCATCCTTAGAGAGGTTACCCATCATTTGGGAGGTCACCCATCCTACGAGAGGTTACCCATCCTAAGGGAGGTTACCCAACTACCCTAAGGAGGTTACCGATCCTTTGAAGGTCACCCATCCTTAGGGTGGTCACTCATACTTAGGGAGCTTACCCAACCTATGAGAGGTTACCCATCCTACGAGAGGTTATCCATCCTATGAGAGGTTACCCAACCTACGGGTGGTTACCCATTCAAATAGATTTTACCCATCCTACGGGGGGTCACCCATCTTACGGTAGGTCACCCATCCAAATAGAGGTTACCCATCCTACGGGAGGTCACTTATCCTATGAGAGGTCACCCATCCTAGGAAGGTGACCCATCCTAAGAGAGGTTACCCATCCTACGAAAGGTCACCCATCCTATAGGTCACCTAACCTAAGGGAGGTTATCCATCCTATAATAGGTCACTCATCCTAAGGGAGGTCATACATCCTACGGGAGGTTACCCATCCTAAGAAAGGTTACCCATCCAACGAGAGGTCACCCATCCTACCGGAGGTCACCCATCCTACGGGAGGTTACCCATCCTACGTTAGGTTACCCTTCCTAAGGGAGGTCACCCATCCTAAGAGAGGTCACCCATCCTATAGGTCACCCATCCTAAGGGGGGTTACCTATCATTTAGGAGGTCACCCATCCTAAGATAGGTTACACATCCTACGTTAGGTTACCTATCCTATCGGAGGTCACCTATCCTAAGGAAGGTCACCCATCCTAGGGAGGTCACCACTCCTATGGGAGATACCCATCCTACGGAAGGTTACCCATCCTAGGGAGGTCACCTATCCTAGGGAAGTTGCCCATCCTATGGCGGGTCACCCATCCTACGGGAGGTCACCCATCCAAATAGAGGTCACCCATCCCTCGAGAGGTTGCCCATCCTAAGAGAGGTTACCCATCCTAAGGGAGATTACCCATCCAAATGGAGGTTACCAATCCTACGGGAGGTCACCCATCCTAGGGTGGTCACCCATCCTAGGTAGGTTCCCCATCCAAATGGAGGTCACCCATCCTACGAGAGGTTACCCATCCTAAGGGAGGTTACCCATCCTACGAGAGGTTATCCATCCTAAGAGAGGTTACCCATCCTAAGGACAATAGGTCACTCATCCTACGGGAGGTTACCATCCTACGGGATATCACCCATCCTACGAGAGGTCATCCATCCCAAGGGAGGTAACCCATCCTATGAGAGGTCACCCATCCTTCGAGAGGTCACCTATCCTAGGGAGGTTACCTATTCTACGGGAGGTCACCCATCTAAAGGGAAGTTACCCATCCTACGAGAGGTTACCCATCCTACGGGATATCACCTATCCTATGAGAGGTCACCCATCCTAAGTTAGATTACCCATCCTATGGAGGTCATCCATCCTAGGAAGGTTACCTATCCTACGGGGGGTCTTCCATCCAAATTGAGGTCACCCATACTAAGGGAAATTGGTCACTCATCCTACGGAAGGTTACCCATCCTACGGGATATGACCCATCCTACGAGAGGTCACCTATCCTAAGGAAGGTCACCCATCCTACGAGAGGTCACCCATCTAAATAGAGGTCAACCATCCTAAGGGAAATATGACACTCATCCAACAGGAAGTTACGTATCCTACGGGATATCACCCAACCTACGAGAGGTCACCCATTCTAAGGGAGGTTATCCATCCTACGTGAGGTCACACATCCTACGGGAGGTCACCCATTCTACGGAGGTCACCCATCCTACGGGAGGTCACCCATCCTAGGGAGGTTTCCCATCCTACGAGGGTTCACCCATCTTACGGGAGGCCACCCACCCTAAGGGAGGTTACCCATCCTAAGGGAAATAGGTCACTCATCCTACGGGAGGTTACCCATCCTACGGGAGGTCACCCATCCTACGAGAGGTCACCCATCCTAAGAGAGGTTACCCATCCTTAGGGAGATCACCCATCCTACGAGAGGTTACCTATCCTATGGGAGGTTACCTAACTACCCTAAGGGAGGTTACCGATCCTATGTAGGTCATCCATCCTTAGGGAGGTCATTCATACTTAGGGAGCTTACCCAACCTATGAGAGGTTGCCCATCCTACGAGAGGTTACCCATCCTATGAGAGATTATCGAACCTACGGGTGGTTACCCATCCAAATAGATTTTACCCATCCTACGGGGGGTCACCCATCTTACGGGAGGTCACCCATCCAAATGGAGGTTACCCATCCTACGGGAGGTCACCCATCCTATGGGATATCACCCATCCTAGGGAGGTCACCCATCCTAAGGGAGGTTACCCATCCTACAAAAGGTCACCCATCCTATAGGTCACCTACCCTAAGGGAGGTTATCCATCCTACAAGAGGTCACTCATCCTAAGGGAGGTCATCCATCCTACGGGAGGTCACCCATCCTAAGAAAGGTTACCCATCCAATGAGATGTCACCCATCCTACCGAGGTCACCCATCCTACGGAAGGTTATCCATCCTACATTAGGTTACCCTTCCTAAGGGAGGTCACCCATCCTATGAGAGGTCACCCATCCTAAGAGAGGTTACCAATCCTACGTTAGGTTACCTATCCTATCGGAGGCCTCCCATCCTATGAGAGGTCACCTATCCTAAGGGAGGTCACCCATCCTAGTGAGGTTACCCCTTCTACGGGAGGTTATCTATCCTAGGGAGATCACCTATCCTAGGAAGGTTGCCCATCCTACGGGGGGTCACCCATCCTACGGGAGGTTATCCATCCAAATAGAGGTCACCCATCCCTCGAGAGGTTGTCCATCCTAAGAGAGGTTACCCATCCTAATGGTGGATACCCTTCCTAAGGGAGGTCACTCATCCTACGGAAGGTTTTCCCATCCTAAGGAGGTTACCCATCCTAGGAAGGTTACCTATGCTACGGGATATCACCCATCTTACGAGAGGTCACCCATCCGATAGGTCACCCATGCTAAGAGAGGTCACCCATCCTATGAGAGGTTACCCATCCTATGAAGGTCACCCATCCTACGGGATATCACCAATCCTAAGGGAAATAGGTCACTCATCTTACGAGAGGTTACCCATCCTAAGAGAGTTTATAAATCCAAATGAAGGTCACCCATCCTATGGGAGGTCACCCATCCTAATGATACCCATCCTATAGGTCACATATCCTAAGAGAGGTTATCTATTCTATGAAGGTCACCCATCCTATGAAGGTCACCCATCGTATGGAGGTTACCCAGCCTACGAGAGGTCACACATCCTACGGGAGATCACCTATCCTAGGGAGGTCACCCATCCTAAGGATGGTCACCCATCCTAGGGAAGTTACCCATACTACGGGAGGTCACCCATTCTATGGGAGGTCATCCATTATACGGTAGATTTTCTATCCTACGTGAGGTTACCCATCCTAAGGGAGGTTACCTATCCTATGTTAGGTTACCCTTCCTAAGGGAGATCACCCATCCTAAGAGAGGTCACCCATCCTAAGGAAGGTTACCTATCATATAGGAGGTCATCCATTCTAAGAGAGGTTACCCATCCTATGTTAGGTTACCTATCCTATCAGATGTCTCACATCCTATGGGAGGTTACCTATCCTAAGGGAGGTCACCCATCCTAGGGAGGTCACCCTCCTACGGGAGGTTACCCATCCTACGGAAGGTTATCCATCCTAGGGAGGTCACCCAACCTAGGAAGGTTACCCATCCTACGGGGGGTCACCGATCCTACGGGAGGTCACCCATCCAAATGGAGGTCACCCATCCCAGGAGAGGTTACCCATCCTAAGAGAGGTTATCCATCTAGAGGGAGGTTACCTATCCAAATGGAGGTTACCCATCCTAAGGGAGGTCACTCATCCTATCGAAGGTTACCCATCCTAGGGAGGTTACCCATCCTAGGGCGGTTACCTATACTACGGGATATCACCCATCCTACGGGAGGTCACCCATCCTAAGGGAGGTTATCGATCCTATGAAGGTTACCCATCTTTAGGGAGGCTACCGATCCTAGGAAGGTTACCCATCCTTCGGGATATTACCCATCCTACGAGAGGTCACCCATCCTATAGGTCATCCATCCTACGAGAGGTCATCCATCCTATGAGAGGTTACCCATCCTATGAAGGTCACCTATCCTACGGGATATCACCCATCCTAAGGAAAATAGGTCACTCATCTTACGGGAGGTTTCCTATCCTAAGAGAGGTTACCCATCCAAATAAAGGTCACCCATCCTATGGGAGGTCACCCATCCTAAGGATGTCCATCCTATAGGTCACCTATCCTAAGTAATCTTATCCATCCTATGAAGGTCACCCATCCTAAGGGAAATCACCCATCCTATGAAGGTCATCCATTGTATGGAGGTTACCCATCCTACTAGGTCACCCATCCCACGGGAGGTCACCCATCCTAGGGAGGTCACCCATCTTAAGGAAGGTCACCCATCCTAGGTAGGTCTCCCATCCTAGGGAAGTTACCCATCCAATGGGAGGTCACCCATCCTAAGGGAGTTCTCCCATTCTATGGAAGGTTACTCATCATACGAGAGGTTACCTATCCTAAGGGAGGTTACCTATCCTAGGGAGGTTACCCATCCTACAGGATATCACCCATCCTACGAGAGGTTATCCATCCTACGGGAGGTTACCCATACGAGGAAGATTACCCAACCTATGAGAGGTTACCCATCCTATGGAATATCACCTATCCTAAGGGAGGTTACCCATCCTACGAGATATCAGCCATCCTACGGGAGGTTACCTATCCTACGGGTGGTCACCCATCCTACGGGAGGTTATCCATCAAACGTGAGGTCACCAATACTTAGGGAGATTACCCAACCAATGAGAGGTTACCCATCCAACGGGATATCACCCATCCTACGGGAGGTTACACATCCTATGGGAGGTCAACCATACTTAGAGAGGTTACCCAACCTATGAGAGGTCACCCATCCTAGGAAGGTCACCCATCATATGAAGGTCACCCATCCTAGGGTGGTCACCAATCCTACGGAAGCTTAACCATCCAACAGGAGGTCACCCATCCTACAGGAGGTTACCCATCCTACGGGATATCACCCATACTATAGGAGGTCACCCATTCTACGGGAGGTTACCCATCCTACGCGAGGTCACCCATCCTATAGGAGGTTATCCATTCTATGGGAGACTACCCATCCTATGGGAGGTCATCCATCCTATAGGAGGTTACCCATCCTACGGGAGGTCACCCATCCTACGGGATATCACCCATCCTATTGGAGGTCACCCATCGTTAGGGAGGTCACCCATCCTAACGGAGGTTACCCATCCTCAGAGAGGTCACCCATCCTAGGATGGGTGACCTTCTGTAGGATGGGTGATATCCCATAGGATGGGTGACCTTCATATGATGGGTAACCTCTTTAAGGATGGGTGACCTCTCATAGGTTGGGTAATCTCCCTAAGTAGGTAACCACCAGATAGGTGATATTCCATAGGATGGGTAACCTCTCGTAGGATGGGTGACCTCATGTAGGATTGGTAACCTCCCTAGGATGGGTGAACTCCCTTAGGATAAGAAACCTCCATATGATGGGTGACCTTCATAGGATGGGAAACCTCCCTTAGGATAGGTAACCTTCATAGGATAGGTAACCTCCATACGATGGATGACCTTCATAGGATGGGTAACATACCTTAGGATGGGTGATATCTCGTAGGATGGGTGACCTCTTTTAGGATGGGTGAACTTCATAGTAGGGGTGACCTTCATATGATGGATAACCTTCCTTAGAATGGGTAACCTCCCTTAGGATGGGTAACCTCCATTTGGATGGGTGACCTCCCTAAGGATGGGTGACCTCTCATATGATGGGTAATATCACGTAGGATGGATAACCTCCATAGGATGGGTAACCTCCCTAAGGTTGGATAACCTCCATTTGGATAGGTAACCTCCCGTAGGATGGGTAACCTCCCGTAGGATGGGTAAACTCTCTAAGGATGGGTGATCTCCGATAGGATGGGTGACCTATAGGATGGGTGACCTCTCGTAGGATGGGTGATATCCCGTAGGATGGGCCATCTCTCATAGGATGGGTGATATCACGTAGGATGGGTAACCTCCCGTAGGATGGGTGATATCCTGTTGGATTGGTAACCTCAATAGGATGGGTAACCTCCTTTAGGATAGATGACCTATAGGACGGGTAACCTCCCTTGGATGGGTGACCTCCCTTAGGATGGATAACCTGGCTAGGATGGGTGACCTCCCTAAGGATGGGTAACCTCCCTAGGATGGTTTACCTCCCTAGGATGGTTAACCTCCCTAAGGATACGTGACCTATAGAATGGGTAACCTCCAGAGGTTGGATAACCTCCCTTAGGATAAGTGACATAAAGGATGGGTAACCTTCCTAGAATAGGTAACCTCCCATAGGATGGGTAACCTCCCTAGGATGGATAATGTCCCTTATGTTAGGTGACCTCCCTAGGATGGGTAACCTCTCGTCGGATGGGTAACCTCCCATAGGATGGGTGACCTCCCTAGGATGGGTAACCTACCGTAGGATGGGTAACCTCCATTTGGATGGGTGATCTCCCGTAGGATGAGTGACCTCCCTAGGATGGGTAACCTCCTACTGGAGGTCACCCATCCTAGGGAGGTTACCCATCCTAGGGAGGTCACCCATCCTACGGGAGTTTACCCATCAAAATAGAGATTACCCATCGTACGGGAGGTTACCCATCCTAGGGAGGTCAACCATCCTACAGGAGGTTACGCATCCTACGAGAGGTTACCCATACTAGGGAGTTCATCCATCCTAAGGGAGGTTACCCATTCTAGGGAGGTTATCCATCCTATAGGTCACCTATCCTACGAGGGGTTACCCATCCTAAGAGAGGTTATCCATCCAAAGAGAGGTCACCCATCCTAAGGAGGTTACCCGTCCATAGAAAGGTCATCCATCCTTAGGGAGGTCACTCATCCTATGGAGGTTATCCATCCTACGGGATATCACGCATCCTACGAGAGGTCACCCATCTTAAGGGAGGTTACCCATCCTTTGGGAGGTCACCCATCCTAATGGAAGTTACCCATCCTATGGTATATTACCCATCCTACGAGAGGTTATCCATCATATAGTTCCTATCATACGTGAGGTCCCCCATCCTATAAGAGGTTACCCATCTAAATGAAGGTTACCCAACCTACGGGATGTTACCCATCATAGGGAGGTCACCCATCCTACGAGAGGTCACCCATCCTAGGGAGGTTACCCATCCTACGGGAGTTCACTCATCCTAAAGTAGGTTACCCATCCTATGAGAGGTCACCAATCTAAGGTAGGTCACACATCCTATAAGAGGTTACCCATCCTAAGAGAAGTCACCCATCCTAGGGAGGTCACTCCGAATGGGTGACCTCCCTTAGGATGGGTAACCTTCTTTAGGATGGGTGACCTTCACAGGATGGGTAACCTCCATACAATGGGTGACCTTCATAGGATGGGTAACCTCCCTTAGGATGGGTGACCTCCCATAGGATGGATGACCTTTCGTAGGATGGGTGACCTTCATAGGATGGGTAACCTCCCTCAGGATGGGTGACCTCCCTTGGATGGGTGACCTCCCATAGGATGGGTGACCTCACTTTGGATGGGTGACCTCCTTTTGATGGGTGACCACCATTTGGATGGGCAACCTCCTGTAGGATGGGGGACCTTATGTATGATAGGACCTATAGGATGGGTGATCTCTCGTAGGATTGGTAATATCCCTTAGGATGGGTAACCTCCATAGGATGAGTGACCTCACTAAGGATGGGTAAACTTACTAGGATGGGTAACCTCCATTTGGATGGGTAACCTCCCTAAGGATGGGTAACCTCTGTTAGGCTGGGTGACCTCTCTTAGGATGGATGACCTTCCTAAGGATGGGTGATCTCCCATAGGATGGGTGACCTCTGGTAGGATGGGTGATATCCCGTAGGTGACCTCTATAGGTTGGGTGACCTCCCTAAGGATGGGTGACCTCCCTAAGGATGGGTAACCTCCTTAGGATGGGTGACCTCCCTTAGGATGGGTTACCTCCCTTAGGATGGGTTACCTCCATACGATGGGTGACCTTTAAAAAATAGGTAACCTCCCGTAGGATGGGTGACCTCTCTTAGGATGGGTAATCTCTCATAGGATAGGTGACCTTCCGTAGGATGGGTAATATCCCATAGGATGGGTAACCTCCCTAGGATGAGTAACCTCCCATCGGATGGGTTACCTTCATACAATGGGTGACCTTTATATGATGGATAACCTCCCATAGGATGGGTGACCTCCATAGGATGATTTCTCTGATAGTACCCGTCCTGAAACCACACATCTGACCTTCCTTAGGATGGGTAACCTCCCTTAGGATGGGTGACCTCCCGTAGGATGGGTGACCTTTTGTAGGATGGGTGACCTTCATAGGATGGGTAACCTCCCTCAGGATGGGTAACCTCCCTAGGATGGGTGACCTCCCATAGGATGGGTGACCTCACTTTGGATGGGTGACCTCCTTTTGAGGGGTGACCACCATTTGGATGGGCAACCTCCTGTAGGATAGGGGACCTTATGTATGATAGGACCTATAGGATAGGTGATCTCTCGTAGGATTGGTAATATCCCTTAGGATGGGTAACCTCTATAGGATGAGTGACCTCACTAAGGATGGGTAAACTTACTAGGATGGGTAACCTCCATTTGGATGGGTAACCTCCCTTAGGATGGGTAACCTCTGTTAGACTGGGTGACCTCTCTTAGGATGGATGACCTTCCTAAGGATGGGTGATCTCCCATAGGATGGGTGACCTCTGGTAGGATAGGTGATATCCCGTAGGTGACCTCTATAGGATGGGTGACCTCCCTGAGGATGGGTGACCTCCCTAAGGATGGGTAACCTCCTTAGGATGGGTGACCTCCCTTAGGATGGATTACCTCCATACGATGGGTGACCTTTAAATAATAGGTAACCTCCCGTAGGATGGGTGACCTCTCTTAGGATGGGTAATCTCTCGTAGGATAGGTGACCTTCCGTAGGATGGGTGATATCCCATAGGATGGGCAACCTCCCTAGGATGAGTTACCTGCCATCGGATGGGTTACCTTCATACGATGGGTGACCTTCATATGATGGATAACCTCCCATAGGTTGGGTGACCTCCATAGGATGGGTAACCTCCCGTGGTATGGGTAACCTCCATTTGGATGGGTGACCTCCCTAGGATGGGTAACCTCCCGTAGGGAGGGTAACCTCCCTAGGAAGGGTAACCTCCTGTAGGAGGTTAGCCATCCTAGGGAGGTCATCCATTCTATGGGAGGTCACCCATCCAATTGGAGGTTACCCATCCTATGGGAGGTTACCCATCCTAGTAAGGTCACCCATCCTACGAGAGGTTACCCATCCTAGGGAGGTCACCCATCCTACGGGAGGTTACCCATCCAAATGGAGGTTACCCATCCAAATGGAGGTTACCCATCTTACGGGAGGTCACCTATACAAAGGAAGGTTACCCATCCAAGGGAGGTTACCCATCCTATAGGTCACACATCCTAAGGAAGGTTACCTATCCTAGGGAGGTTACCCATCCTTCTGGATTTCACCCATCCTAGGGAGGTTATCCATCCTAAGGGAGGTCACCCATCCTAGGGTAGGTCACCCATCCTATGGAAGATTACCAATCCTACGGGAGGTCACCCATACATAGGGAGATTTCCCAACCTATGAGAGGTTACCCATCCTACGTGATATCACACATCCTAATGGAGGTTAACCTTCCTACGAGTCCTACGGGAGGTTATCCATCCTACGTGAGGTCACCCATCCTACGGAAGGTTATCCATCAAATGGTAGGTCACCCATACTTAGGGAGGTTAACCAACCAATGAGAGGTTACCCATCCTACGGGATATCACCCGTCCTTTGGGAGGTCACCCATCCTACGGGAGACTACCCATCCTACGGTAGGTCACCCATACTTAGAGAGGTTTCCTAACCTATGAGAGGTCACCTATCCTAGGGAGATCACCCATCAAATGATGGTCACCCATCCTAGGGAGGTCACCCATCCTACGGAAGGTTACCCATCCTACGGGAGGTCATCCATCCTACAGGAGGTTACCCATCCTACGGGATATCACCCATACTATGGGAGGTCACCAATCCTACTGGAAGTTACCCATCCTACGAGAGGTCACCCATCCTAGAGGAGGTTACCCATCCTACGGGAAGCTACCCATCCGACGGAAGGTCACCCATCCTACAGGAGGTTACCCATCCTACGGGAGGTCACCTATCCTACGGGATATCACCCATCCTATTGAAGGCCACCCATCCTTCGGGAGGTCACTCATCCTAAGGGAGGTTACCCATCCTTGGAAGGTTACCCATCCTAAGAGAGGTCTCCCATCCTAGGATGGGTGACCTCCCGTAGGATGGGTGATATCACGTAGGATGGGTGACCTTCATATGATGGGAAACCTTTCTAAGGATGGGTGACCACTCATAGGTTGGGTAATTTCCCTATTAGGTAACCTGTGGATGGGTGATATCCCATAGGATGGGTAACCTCTCATAGGAAGGGTGACCTCCTGTAGGATAGGTAACCTCCCAAGGATGGGTGACCTCCCTTAGGATGGGAAACCTCTATACGATGGATGACCTTCATAGGATGGGTAACCTCCCTTAAGATTGGTGACCTTCATAGGATGGGTAACCTCCATACGATGGGTGACCTTCATAGGATGGGTAACCTCCCTTAGGATGGGTGATATCCTGTAGGATGGGTGACCTCCTTTAGTATGGGTACCTTCAAAGGAGGGGTCACCTTCTATGATGGGTAACCTCCCTTAGGATGGGTAACCTCCATTTGGATGGGTGACCTCCCTAAGGATGGGTGACCTCTCGTAGGATGGGTGATATCCCGTAGGATGGGTAACCTTCATAGGATGGGTGACCTCCCTAAGGATGGATAACCTCCCTTGAATAGGTAACCTCCCATAGGACGGGTAACCTCCATTTGGATGGGTAACCTCCCTTAGGATGGGTAACCTCTCTAAGGATGTGTGATCTCCAATAGGATGGGTGACCTATAGGATGGGTGATCTCTCGTAGGATGGGTGATATCCCTAGGATGGGTGACCTCTCGTTAGATGGGTGATATCACATAGGATGGGTAACCTCCCGTAGGATGGGTGATCTCTCGTTAGATGGATGATATCCCGTAGGATTGGTAACCTCCCTAGGATGGGTAACCTCCCTTGGGATGGGTGACCTATAGGATGGGTGACCTCCCGTAGGATGGGTAACCTTCCGTAGGATGGGTGATATCCCGTAGGATTGGTAACCTCCCTAGGATGGGTAACCTCCCTTAGGATGGGTAACCTTCCTAGGATGGGTGACATCTCTAAGGATGGGTAACCTCCCTAGGATGGGTAACCTTTCTTAGGATGTGTGACCTCCCTAGGATGGTTAACCTCTCGTAGGATGGGTAACCTCTTGTAGGATGGGTAACCTCCCTTAGGATGGGTAACCTTCCTAGGATGGGTGACCTCTCTAAGGATAGGTAACCTCCCTAGGATAGGTAACCTCTCTTAGGATGGGTAACCTCCATAGGACGGGTAACATCCTTAGGATGGATGACCTCCCTTAGGATGGATAACCTCTCTTAGGATGGGTAATCTCTCGTAGGATGGGTGACCTCCATTTGGATGGGTGACCTATAGGATAGATACCCTCCCTAGGATGGGTAACCTCCCTTAGGATGGGTGACCTCCCAAGTATGGGTAACCTTTCGTAGGATGGATAACCTCCCGTAGGATGGGTGACCTCCCTAGGATGGGTAACCTCCCATAGGATGGGTAACCTCCATTTGGATGGGCGACCTCTCGTAGGATAGTTGACCTCCCTAGGATGGGTAACCTCCCGTAGGGTGAGTAACCTCCCTAGGACGGGTGATCTCTAGTAGGATGTTACCCATCCTAGGGAGGTCATCCATCCTAAAGTAGGTCATCCATCCAAATGGAGGTTACCCATCCTACGTGAGGTCACCCATCTAAAGGGAGGTTACCTATCCAAAGGGAGGTTACCCATCCTAGGGAGGTTTCCCATCCTATAAGTCACCCATCCTAAGGTAGGTTATCCATTCTAGGGAGGTTACCAATCCTTCGTTATGTCACCCATCCTTGGAAGGTTACCCATCCTAAGGGAGGTCACCCATCCTAGGGAGGTTACCCATCCTATAGGTCACCCATCCTAAGGGAGGTTACCCATCCTAAGGGAGATTACCCATCCTAAGTAGGTTATCCATCCTACGGGATATCACCCATCCTACGGGATGTTACCCATCCTACGCAAGGTCACCCATCCTATGGGAGGTTACCCATCCTACGTGATATCATCCATCCTACGAGAGGTCATCCATCATACGGGATATCACCCATCCTATGAAAGGTCACCCATCCTATGGGAGGTCACCCATACTTAGAGAGGTTACCCATCCTAAGGGAGGTTACCCATCCAAATAGAGGTTACCCATCCTACGGGAGATTACCCATCCTAGGGAGGTTACCCATCCTTAGGGAGTTTACCCATCCAAATAGAGGTTACCCATCCTACGAGAGATGACCCATCCTAGGGAGGTTACCCATCCTTAGGGAGGTCACCCATCCTATGGAGGTTATCCATCCTATGGGATATCATCCATCCTACGAGAGGTTACCCATCCTATAGATCACCCATCCTTTGGGATTTTATCCATCCAAAGGGTGGTCACCCATCCTAAGGGAGGTCACCCATCCTAAGGGAGGTTACCCGTCATATAATGGTCACCCATCCTATGAAGGTCATCCATCCTAAGGGAGGTAACCCATCCTACGGGATATCACCCATCCTAAGGGAGGTTACCTATCCTATGAAGGTAACCTCCAGTAGGATAGGTAATCTCCCTTAGGTTGAGTTACCTAACTTAGGATAGGTAATTATCCATCGGATGGGTGACCTCCCTTTCGATGGGTAACCTCCCGTGGGATGGCTGACCTCCCTTAAGATGGGTGACTTCCCTTTGGATGGGTATCCTTCCTAAGATGGGTGACCTCCCTTAGGATGGGTGACCTTTATTTGATGAGCAACTTCCCTTAGGATGGGTAACCTCCCGTAGGATGGGTGACCTCCCGTAGGATGGGTATCCTCAATTAGGATATGTGACCTCCCTTAGGATGGGTGATATCGTGTAGGATCCTAAGGATGGGTGACCCATCCTATGTTAGGTCACCCATACTAAGGGAGGTCACCCATCCTATACCAGGTGACCTCCCTAGGATGGGTAACCTTCGTTTGGATGGGTGACCTTCATAGGATGGGTAACCTTCCTTAAGATGGGTGTCCTTCATAGGATGGGTAACCTCCTATGATGGGTGACCTTCTTAGGATGGGTAACCTCTCTTAGGATGGATAACCTCCCTTAGGATGGGTAACCTCTCTTAGGATGTGTAACCTCTCGTACGATTGGTAACCTCCTTTAGGATGGGTGACCTCTCGTAGGATGGGTAACCTCCCTGGGATGGGTGACCTCCCTTAGGATATGTGACCTCCCTTAGGATGGGTGACCTCCCATAGGATTTTTGACTTCCCTAGGATGGGTAACTTCCCGTAGGATGGGAAGAGTGACCTAACTTAGGATGGGTGATCTCCCTTAGGATGGATGACCTCCTGTAGGATGGGTAACCTCACTTAGGATGGGTGGCCTCCCGTAGGATGAGTGACCTCACATATGATAGATGACCTATGGAAGGTCACCCATCCTACGGGATATCACCCATCCTAAGGGAGGTTACCCATCCTAGGTAGGTCACACATCCTACGGGAGGTCACCTATCCTAAGGGAGGTTACCCATCCTAAGGAGGTTACCTATCCTAAGGGTGGTCACCCATCCTAGGGAGTTCACCCATCCTACAAAAGGTCACCCATCCTAAGGGTGGTTACGCATCCTACGAGAGGTTACCCATCCTTAGAGAGGTTACCAATCCTAAAGGAGGTCACTCATCCTATGGAGTTTACCCATCCTAAGAGAGGTTACCCATTCTAAGGTAGGTCACTCATCCTACGGAGGTTACCCATCCTAAGGGAGGTTACCCATCCTAAGGGAGGTCACTCATCCTACGGGAGGTCACCCATCATACGGGAGGTTACCCATCCAACGGAAGGTCACCCATCCTATGGGAGGTCACCCATCCTAGGAAGGTTACCCATCCTACGGGAGGTCACCCATCCTTCGGGAGGTCACCTATCCTACGAAAGGTTACCCATCCTAAGAGAGGTCACCCATCCTAGGGAGGTCACCCATCCAAATTGAGGTTAACCATCCTACGGGAGGTCACCCATCCTATGAGAGGTTACCCATCCTATGGGATATCACTCATCCTACGATGGTTACCCATCCTACAGGAGGTTACCCATCCTAAGGGAGGACACTCATCCTACGGGAGGTCACCCATCCTATAAGAGGTCACCCATCCTACGGGAGGTTACCTATCTTATGAGAGGTCACCCATCATATGGGAGGTTACCCATCCTATGAGAGGTCACCCATCATACGGGTGGTTACCTATCTAACGGGAGGTCACCCATCCTAAGGAAGGTTACCCATCATACGAGTGGTCACCCATCCTACGGGAGGTTACCCATCCTACGAGAGGTCACCCATCCTATGAAGGTTACCCATCCTTTAGGAGATCACCCATCCTTAGAGGTTACCCATCCAAATGGGGGTCACCAATCCTAAAGTTCATCCATACTTAGGGAGGTTACCCATCCTTAGAGGTTACCCAACCAAATGGAGGTCACCCATCCTAAGAAAACTCATCCTACGTGAGGTTACCCATCCTAAGGGAGGTTACCCATCCTACGAAAGGTTACCCATCCAAATAGAGGTTACCCATACTAAGAGAGGTCACCCATCCTACAGGAGGTTACCCATCCTAAGGGAG
Organism: Iris macrosiphon; assembly: GCA_036927795.1. Classification (NCBI taxonomy): domain Eukaryota; kingdom Viridiplantae; phylum Streptophyta; class Magnoliopsida; order Asparagales; family Iridaceae; genus Iris; species Iris macrosiphon. Next base: position 243,400 of record JAYESA010000008.1, read on the forward strand.
GTTACCCATCCTAGGGAGGTCACCCATCCTACGGGAGGTCACCCATCCAAAAGAAGGTTACCCATCCTAGGGAGGTCACCCATCCTACGGGAGGTCACCCATCCTAAGGCAGGCCACCCATCCTACGGAGGTTACCCATCCTACGGTAGGTCACCCATCCTACGGGAGGTAACCCATCCTAGGAAGGTTATCCATCCTATAGGAGGTCACCCATCCTACGGGAGGTCACACATCCAAAAGGAGGTCACCCATCCTAGGGAGGTCACCCATCCTAGGGAGGTCACCCATCCTACGAGATATTACTCATCCTAAGGGAGGTCACCCATGCTACGAGATATTACCCATCCTAGGGAGGTTACCCATCCTATAAAGGTCAACCATCATTTGGAGGTTACCCATCCTATAAAGATCACCTATCCTAAGGGAGGTTACCCATTCTATGAAGGTCACCCATCCAAATGGAGGTTACCCATCCTAGGGAGATTACCTCGCGTAGGATGGGTGACCTCCCTTAGGATGGGTGACCTAACATAGGATGTGTCACCCATTCTTAAGGAGGTTACCAATCCTAAGGGAGGTCACACATCCTACGCGAGATGACCTTCCTAGGATGAGTAACCTTTATTTGGATGTGTGACATTCATAGGATGGGTAACCTCCTTTAGGATGGGTGACCTTCATAGGATAGGTAACCCCCATACAATGGGTGACCTTCATAGGATGGGTAACCTTCCTAGGATGGGTAACATCTCATAGGATGGGTAACCTCCCTAGGATGGGTGACATCTCTTAGGATGGGTAACCTCTCGTAGGATGGGTGACCACCCATAGGATGGATAACCTCTATTTGGATGGGTGACCTCCCTAGGATGGGTAACCTCTCTTAGGATGGGTAACCTCTCGTAGGATGGGTGACGTCCCATAGGAAGGGTGACCTCCCGTAGGATGGGTAACCTCCCTAAGATGGGTGACCTTCCATAGGATAGGTGACCTCCCATAGGATGGGTAACCTCCTGTAGGATGGGTGACCTCTCTTAGGATGGGTGACCTCCCGTAGGATGGGTGACCTCTCTAGGATGGGTAACTTCCCGTAGGATGGGTAACCTCCCTTAGGATGGGTGACCTCCCGTAGGATGGGTAACCTCCCTAGGATGGATAACCACCATTTGGATGGGTAACCTCTCGTAGGATGGGTAACCTCCCTAGGATGTGTAACCTCCCTTAGGATGGGTAACCTCCCGTAGGATGGGTTCTCGTAGGATGGGTGACCTCCCTATAAGATTGGGTAACCTCCCTAAATATGGGAGACCTCCCTTAGGATGGGTGACCTACCTTAGGATAGGTAACCTCTCTTAGGATGGGTAACCTCTCGTAGGATGGGTGACCTCTCGTAGGATGGGTGACCTCCCGAAGGATGAGTGACCTTCCTTAGGATGGATGACCTACCGTAGGATGGGTGACCTTTCTAGGATTGGTAACCTCCCTAAGGATGGGTAACCACCCTTAAGATAGGTGATATCCTGTAGGATGGGTAACCTCTCGTAGGTTGGATAACCTCTCTTAGGATGGGTGACCTCCCGTAGGATGGGTAACCTCCCGAGGATGGGTAACCTCCATTTGGATGGGTGATATCCCGTAGAATGGGTAACCTCTCGTAGGATGGGTAACCTCCTTTAGGATGGGTGACCTCCAGTAGGATGGTTAACCTCATATAGGATGAGTGACTTATTTCCCTTAGGATGGGTGACCTCCCATAGGATGGGTAACCTCTCGTAGGATGGGTAACCTCCATTTGGATGGGTGACCTCCCTAGAATGGGTATCATCCCTTAGAATGGGTAACAACCCTTAAGATATGTGACATCCCGTAGGATGGGTAACCACCCTTAAGATGGGTGACCTTCCGTAGGATGGGTAACATCTCGTAGGATGGGTAACCTCTATTTGGATGAGTAACCACCCGTAGGTTGGATAATCTCCCTAGGATCGGTTACCTCCCTTAGGATGGGTGACCTCTCGTAGGATGGGTGACCTCCCGTAGGATGTGTAATATCCATACGATGGGTGACCTTCATAGAATGGGTGACCTCCCTAGGATAGGTAACCTCCCTTGGGATGGATGACCTATAGGATGGGTGACCTCTCATAGGATGGGTGACCTCCCTAGGATGGGTTACATATAGGATGGGTGACCTCTCGTAGGATGGGTGACCTTCCTAGTATGGGTAACCTTTATAGGATGGGTAACCTCCAAACGATGGGTGACCTCTCCTAGGATGGGTGACCTCCATACGATGGGTGACCTTCATAGGATGGGTAACCTCCCTTAGGATGGATAACCTATCTGTATAGAGGTCACCCATCCTACAAGAGGTCACCGATCCAAATGGAGGTTACCTATCCTATGGGGGGTCACCCATCCTATGGAGGTTACCCATCCTAAGAGAGCTTATCCATCTTACAGGGGGTCACCCATCCTTGGGAAAGTCAAGTAACCCATCCAAAGGGAGGTCACCCATCCTAGGAAAGTCACCCATCCAAAGGGAGGTTACCCATCCTAAGGGAGGTCACCCATCCTAAGGGATATTACCCATCATATGGAGGTTGCCCATCCTAAGGGAGGTTACCCATCCTATTAAGGTCACCCATCGTATGGAGGTTACCCATCCTAAAGGAGGTCACCTAACCTAGGAAGGTTACCCATCCTACGGGAGGTCACCCATCCTACGAGAGGTTACCCAACCTACGGGAGGTCATCCATCCTAAGGGAGGTTATCCATCCTACGGGGAGTCACCCATCCTAGGAAAAGTCAAGTCACCCATCCTAAGGAAGGTTACCCATCCTACGCGAGGTCACCCATCCTAAGGGAAGGCAGCCATCCTATGTTAGCTCACCCATCCTAAGAGAGGTTACCCATCCTATATGAGGCCACCCATCCTAAGGGAGGTAACCCAGCCTATGGGAGGTTACCCATCCTATGTTAGGTCACCCATCCTATGGGAGGTTATCTATCTTAAGGGAGGTTACCCTTTCTATAGGAGATCACCCATCCTAAGGTCACCCATCCTAAGGGACGTTATCCATTCTACAGGAGGTTACCATCCTAAAGGAGGTTTTCCATACTACGGGGGGGTCACTCATCCTAGGGAAAGTCAAGTCACCCATCCTTAGGAAGGTTACCCATCCTACCCCAGGTCAACCATCCTAAGGGAGGTCACACATCCTATGTTAGGTCACCCATCCAAAGGGAGGTCACCCATCCTACGCGAGGTCACCCATCCTAAGGGAGGTTATCCATCCTAAGGGAGGTCACCCATCCTATGAGAGGTTAACCATCCTATGTTAGGTCACCCATTCTACGGGAGGTTACCCATCTTAATGGAGGTTACCCATCCTACAGGAGGTCATCCATCATAAGGTCACCTATTCTAAGGGAGGTTACACATCCTACAGGAGGTCACCCATCCTAAAGGAGGTTACCCATCCTAAGGGAGGTTATCAATCCTATGGGTAATCACCCATCTTAGGAAAAGTCAAGTCACCCATCCTAAGGGAGGTTACCCATCCTACGCTAGGTCACCCATCCTAAGGGATGTCACCCATCCTTTGTTAGGTCAACCATCCTAAGGGAGGTCACCCATCCTACGCGAGGTCACCCATCCTAAGGGAGGTTACCCATCCTATGGGAGGTTACCTGTAAGCCCCCTGATTTTCATAAATTATTAATTTGGACTTTTCACAATTTTTTGGTATTTTTTAGGATTTTTCTGTAATTAAAACCTAGGCTCTTGGTAATTAAATGATTTTTATTTGCTGGTAATTACTATTAAAATTTAATGAAAATATGATTTTATGGTGTAAAATAGAAAACCGGACATAGGGTGATTTTTCTAGATTTTATTGGGCTTCAGACCTATTTTTTTTATTACCCAAAAACTATTTAGAATTAATTATAAATTAATTAATTGTTGTTATTATTATTATTATTATTATTATTTAGTGTTTTTTTGGCCCGGCCCAGCCCAGTGGGCCGAAGCCCAGCAGCCCAGCCCAGCCAGCCCCTAGCGGGTCGGGAGGGTCCGCTCAACCGGAACCCGCGCCCTACCCGGTCCCCCATCCCTTCTCCCCGTTCCGCTGTGCGACCGACTCCTCCGGCGACGACCGGGTTCTCCGCTGCCTCCGCCGGAGTGGGCCACGACACCCTTGGCCCGGCCTCACCCGGCCACGTCCGCCCTGAGCTACCCTATAAAACCCCCCTACTCCCCATCTCCTCCGTCCTCACTTTCCTTTCCCCTAGCCAAACCCCCGCCGGAACCCTAAGCCGCCGGCTCCCCAAGCTCCGGCGACCCGCCGTCCTCCTTTCCGCTGCCACGATACCCCCTCGCTCCCAGACCCTCTTCTCCCCGCCTCCTTCCACCTCACAGCCATCCCCGGCGAGACCCGAGACCCGACGACGTCGAGACGTGTAGCTCCGGCCAGACGCCTGAGTCGACCGTGGTCGTCCCGCCTCCGCGAGCAGTCCGGCCGTCCCGCAGCCCCTGGCCGCCTCCGTCGTGTCCGCCAGTAGAGCCCTAGGCCGGACACGGCTGACCCGGACACAACCGCATTCCAGAACCCGGACACAACAGGACACGGGATACGTGTCGGACACCTAAAACCCCGTTTCGACGAGCCTCGTTCAGCATCCGGACTCATCTCTGGAAATTTCTCCGAGACATAACTGTAATTGGATCCAAACATCAGGCAAGTACCTGCACTTCAAGTTTAATCTTTATATTATGATAATTAATTCTTTGCTCTACTAGTACCATTGATAATTACACTTAGTGTTAGATTTTGGACTTTCATGTCTTGCTTTTCGGGTCGTGTGGGAGAATACTAGGAGGCATGTAGTTTACCCTTCCCCCTATCGTGACGAATAGCTGTTGGTACACGACTGTCCATCAGCCGGATCTCGATTATTCTTGTTTAATAGCCGTCCATGACGACCGAATTAGCCTTATAAACCCCTACATGCCAACTATGTATTCTAAAATAAACACAAGTTCACACACATAGATTCTTGTCTTGTTGCAGTTCCTGTTGTCTTATTATAGTTTCATTTACTTGTCTCATTTATTCCTGTTTTACTCATATCCCTGTTTACAGCATTTAACCCTTAGTTATTGTTACTTCTTATTTATGCATATCCTCAACATGATACTTGTCAGTTCTTTTCTACTTGTCATAAATATTTAGTTTAATCTTTGTTGTGCATTGTGTACTTTGCTCCTTTCCTGACTGGATTCGTTGATTTAGGCGATGATGAGGTTTATGCCCCCACCTATTATGGTCCCTATGAGGTAACAGATGATACTTTTGAGGAGTCGGTTCCTACTCAGGAGACTACTTTTGAGGAGTAGTCAGCCAGTTAGCTAGTATCTTCTTTCAGCTTAGTAATCGAGTTTGTCCCCAATTTATCTTCTGGTTATGTAATAAACTATGGATCTGGTTGTCACATTTTGTTTATGAAATCTTAGCATTCCTATTTTCTGTTATTATCCTTGCCTATTTATTTACTGTGGATGAGCTAGAGATTACCTGTGAATATGATCTAGACAGCGTACTACCGCCGACACTGCGGCATAGGCTGGACGTACCCACGTACTCGTGCCCGAATATCCGAGTGCGGGTCGTGACACATTTTTGTAGTGGCCCATGCAGGTCTACGACTAAATTATTCGGTTTCAACTTAGGGACCGAGCAAGCCTGCACCTAGGATTAGAGTATAGGATCTCATCCACAACTGACTATGACTCATCCTCATTCCAATCCATTCTGCTGGAAAAAAAAATATGCATCCTGCTTGATCATGTGCTTTCTCATTAGTTCCTTGAGTGTAGCCTTCTCCTAGAATATAGAAGTCCCTATTGATAGAATGATAAGTAGGGTAACATTCCTATTAAGAGTACAGCTAGAGTGTTGACACCCCACTAAGTTAGAATATCTAGGGAACCCTAGAATTCCTTATCTCTAGGATTGGTTTACCATTACCCCCTAATGTATTATAAAGACTTGAGAGTAGTATAGATATTACTAGAGTTAGTTAGAAGATTTACCATAATGTTTGACCCTAGTGTTTGACCCCAGTCTAGAAGAACCAATAGAAATCTAAGATCGAATGTTAGGACTGAACCTAATGTGCATAGTGGGATAGCGTTAGAATATAGGTTCTTGTCTTGAGATAAGCAGACAGTACCTTAGAAAGCCAAGAGCAATGTATAGAATGTTTTTCTAATCATACCTCCAATATAGCAACGAGCATACCACTTTCCCTTAGAAAACCATGATATTATCTAGAGACCCATATTTCAATTTTCTATGTTGTTCATCTGCGACCTTAACGTTCGCCAATGTGCAACGACTAAAATGTGTTCTTCTTTCCTCCGTCCTTCAATTTGTGCCACCTGACACTTCTGATAGTAGGCCAAGTAATTTCATTCCTTGTTAAGGATCCATGGTTTGCTAGTATTATAGCTGTAGTCTTGAATTTGAAAATTTTGTGCTTGGTAGTTAGAGTTCGATAAGTTTGAGTTAATCTTGTAGATTGTGACCCGACGATTATCACTTAGTGTTAAATCACGTCATTCGTACCCCCATCTCGATACAAGTTATCTTCCCTTTCCCTTGAGACTAGTAACCTGTCCATTTTCGCTATTGACACATGACCTATGAGCACTATGATTAAGACTTAAGATGACCATTACTTACGTGATACCGTAGGAGACCCTAATAAGAGTTTCCGTTTTATTTACATGTGCAAGGTTATTTTGCAGGATCCTCTTAAGACTGTCACAGTATTAGTTTAATTCTTATAAGTTGGGTAGTATGCCTCACAACCTAGTACCACATAGTCCACTTGACCCATCGAGGCGGTGTAACTGAATGGCATTAATCGTATGCTAGCAAAAGATGATAGTGTTTATTCAGACAATAGAATTTAGAGGTCCTTGCCCCTATTTGGTTGACTAGCGACTTAGACAAGGAGGTTGTATGATACTGTAGAGATTGTAGAGTCTTTTATTACTGTTGCTTATTCTGTTTTTGGTGACTTGAATTATTTTGTACATTCTTTCATCATGATCTAGTGCATTTATATTTATAGACTACCTTGACTCATGCTGCTATTTTATAGCCTAGTTTTGCAAGCTTATTCCTTTATCAAGCTTGTTCACAACACATGTATTGGTGGATGCATACACTAATATGTTTCAGAATCAGTGTATTAAGGTCTAGCTAACCTTGGTGTACTTGGTTCGCCCTTCGCATAACTACTTTACGTGGATTGAGATATATAGTTGACTAGTATACCTACCTCTACACATAACAGAGCATATCGTATCGGGCACATAACTGTTCCAATATGAACATGCGAATAGGAATTTACCAATAGGATTTCAATCCACAAACTGCCCTGACAACTCTCCTATTTTTGAATTCTTTAATCTCCTTGAACCTCGTACTTGTATTATATTACCATTCCCTTGAACTCTTTATTATTGATCTCTGTCTTCCCTTATTTCGGAAAGACGAACCTCGTGCCTAGTATAAGTTGGATACACAGAGAGTACTAGATATATCCCATAGGTCGACCACATACTTGAGGATTATCCTTTCGTAATTAAGGACATATTATATGTGATATGATCGGCGTTGAAGTTTCGAGGATTGAATGACATGAGTAAACATATTAAGAAATATTTCTTAAGGTATATAGCCTTATGTGATGGATGGATAAATTCTAAGTTGGGTAGCAGTGTATTGTCAACTCGAGAGGAATTTCTTTTAGATTGTGACCGAGTAAGATTAGATTGGGAGAGATTCAAGCCATTCTAATTTTGAAAATTTAGAGGAATGACTAAGATGATTAATGAATTGATATTGAGGACCCAATAGTTATACCTTAGGTACCTGATTTAAATTTTGAATAATGAAGGTAAAATCATCAATTTGAATTTAGAGGATAAAAATATAGAATTTTAGACTTGAACATTGGTGGACTACATTTAAATTATTTTTTCAATTTGATGTTTTGAATTAAGAATTAAAATTTGATGGTTGGACTACCTAGTTGGAATATTGAGGATGTGAATGGAATTTAAAAAGTTTAAGCAAAAATTACTTCTAGAGAAAATGGGAATACTATCGGACTCGAATTACTTCTAGAGGAAATTATGATAGTTAGAATCGTGAGGCAAATTTATATGCGTATGCAAATCTTGAACATGTTATATGGAATTAATTTAAAATTTGCCTGTGGGTAATTTGAGAAAGTAAGAAGAGATAACCATATGTTGAATTTTGTTTGGAACAGTAGTCATCTTAACCTTGAAGTGATTGCAGTGGATATAATTAGGATTTTAATTATCGTAAGGAGATTGCGATTGACTTGCCTTATGTATATAAAGGATTAACAGATTATGGCTTAATTTTAATTTCGAGGACGAAATTTTTATAAGTTGGGTAGATTGTAAGCCCCCTGATTTTCATAAATTATTAATTTGGACTTTTCACAATTTTCTGGTATTTTTCGGGATTTTTCTGTAATTAAAACCTAGGCTCTTGGTAATTAAATGATTTTTATTTGCTGTTAATTACTATTAAAATTTAATGAAAATATAATTTTATGGTGTAAAATAGAAAACCGGACATAGGGTGATTTTTTTGGATTTTATTGGGCTTCAGACCTATTTTTTTTATTACCCAAAAACTATTTAGAATTAATTATAAATTAATTAATTAATTATTGTTATTATTATTATTATTATTATTATTATTATTATTATTTAGTGTTTTTTTGGCCCGGCCCAGCCCAGTGGGCCGAAGCCCAGCAGCCCAGCCCAGCCAGCCCCTAGCGGGTCGGGCGGGTCCGCTCAACCGGAACCCGCGCCCGACCCGGTCCCCCATCCCTTCTCCCCGTTCCGCTGTGCGACCGACTCCTCCAGCGACGCTCGGGTTCTCCGCCGCCTCCGTCGGAGTGGGCCACGACACCCTCGGCCCCGCCTCACCCGGCCACGTCCGCCCTGAGCTACCCTATAGAACCCCCCTACTCCCCATCTCCTCCGCCCTCACTTTCCTTTCCCCTAGCCAAACCCCCGCCGGAACCCTAAGCCGCCGGCTCCCATAGCTCCGACGACCCGCCGTCCTCCTTCCCGCTGCCACGACACCCCCTCGCTCCCAGACCCTTTTCTCCCCGCCTCCTTCCACCTCACAGCCATCCCCGGCGAGACCCGAGACCCGACGACGTCGAGACGTGCAGCTCCGGCCAGACGCCTGAGTCGACCGCGGTCGTCCCACCTCCGGGAGCAGTCCGGCCGTCCCGCAGCCCCTGGTCGCCTCAGTCGTGTCTGCCAGCAGAGCCCTAGGCCGGACACGGCTGACCCGGACACAACCGTATTCCAGAACCCGGACACAACAGGACACGGGATACGTGTCAGACACCTAAAATCCCGTTTCGACGAGCCTCGTTCAGCATCCGGACTCATCTCTGGAAATTTCCCCGAGACATAACTGTAATTGGATCCAAACATCAGGCAAGTACCTACACTTCAAGTTTAATCTTTATATTGTGATAATTAATTCCTTGCTCTACTAGTACCATTGATGATTACACTTAGTGTTAGATTTTGGACTTTCATGTCTTGCTTTTCGTGTCGGGTGGGAGAATACTAGGAGGCATGTAGTTTACCCTTCCCCCTATCGTGACGAATAGCTGTTGGTACACGACTGTCCATCAGCCGGATCTCGATTATTCTTGTTTAATAGCCGTCTATGACGGCCGGATTAGCCTTATAAACCCCTACATGCCAACTATGTATTCTAAAATAAACACAAGTTCACACACATAGATTCTTGTCTTGTTGCAGTTCCTGTTGTCTTATTGTAGTTTTATTTACTTGTCTCATTTATTCCTGTTTTACTCATATCCCTGTTTACAGCATTTAACCCTTAGTTATTGTTACTTCTTATTTATGCATATCCTCAACATGATACTTGTCAGTTCTTTTCTACTTGTCATAAATATTTAGTTTAATCTTTGTTGTGCATTGTGTACTTTGCTCCTTTTCTGACTGGATCCGTTGATTTAGGCGATGATGAGGTTTATGCCCCCACCTATTATGGTCCCTATGCGGTAATAGATGATACTTTTGAGGAGCCGGTTCCTACTCAGGAGACTTTTTTTGAGGAGTAGTCAGCCAGTTAGCTAGTATCTTCTTTCAGCTTAGTAATCGGGTTTGTCCCCGATTTATCTTTTGGTTATGTAATAAACTATGGATCTGGTTGTCACATTTTGTTTATGAAATCTTAGCATTCCTATTTCCTGTTATTATCCTTGCCTATTTATTTACTGTGGATGAGCTAGAGATTACCTGTGAATATGATCTAGACAGCGTACTACCGCCGACACTGCGGCGTAGGCTGGACGTACCCACGTACTCGTACCCGAATATCCGGGTGCGGGTCATGACATTACCCATCCTATGTTGGGCCACTCATCCGACGGGAGGTTACCCATCTAAAAGGAGGTTACCCATCCTACAGAAGATCATCCATCCTAAGGAAGGTTACCCATCCTACGGTAGGTCACCCATCCTAAGGAAGGTTACCCATCCTTAGGGAGGTTACCCATACTAAGAGAGGTTACCCATCCTACGAGAGGTCACCCATCATACGGGAGGTCACCCATCCTAGGGAGGACACATATCCTAAGGGATGTACCCCATCCGGAGGTCACCCATACTTAGGGAGGTTACCCATCCTACGGGAGGTCACCCATCCTAGGGAGGACACCCATCCTAAGGGAGGTTATCAATCCTATGAAGGTCACCCATCCATAGGGAGGTTACCCATCCTACGGGAGGTCACCCATCCTACGAGAGGTTACCCATCCTACGAGAGGACACCCATCCTAGGGAGGTCACCCATCCTAGGGAAGTCATCCATCCTAAGGAAGGTTACCCATCCTACGGGTGGTCACCCATCCGGAGGACACCCATCCTAAGTGAGGTAAGGTCAAATCCGCTCAGAAGGGTAACTTGTTCATGCAAAAGATGCTGGGTCTTATTTCAACAGGAAAGGTAACCGACTTTGGAGTAGCTGAGGATGGAATAATCCGAGTAAGGGAAAGATTATGCGTTCTGGACGATGCGGCCCTCAGAAAAAAGATACTCACGGAGGCCCATTATGTTAGTTATACTTCTCATCCGGGTAGTACGAAGATGTAATGAGACCTCCGTACAATGTTTTGGTGGCACAGCTTGAAACAAGATATGGCGATGTTCGTGTCATAATGCATGGCTTGTCAAAGAGTAAATGCCAAACACCAAAAGTCGGACGAAGAGCTATAGAACCTCGCTATTCCGGAGTAGAAATGGGAATATATAACAATGGATTTCATTATTGGCTTGCCGAAGACGCAACGGGGGAATGATGCCGTCTAGGTTTTCGTCGATCGACTCACCAAGTCAGCTCACTTTTGCTGCATAAGTTTTCACTGTCGCTTTTGTTGATTTCGTGCTTGAGTTGATTTTCGGATTTGCTTGTGATTTCTTGAATGGTTTTAATAGATTTTATTGTTTTCGTTCGTTGAACTGCACTTCAATTCCGAGATTGGAATGAGTGGAAGAGGTATTAATCAGCTATTCGTGACAATGCAGGTGACTGAGCAGTAGGCGACGCACGAGCGGAGTCTTAAAGCACCTTTTTCCTTTCTCCCTTTCAATAAACTTATGAGTTGCTTATATTCGATTCAGTTGGCCCTTCTTCCAATCTTCACAGCTCAAAAAGTCTTGTATTCTTGCTTGCCCCGATCAGACGATACCAAGTAATAACTAAAATATATTAAGATAAAAAAGGAATAGACTTGGATCATATTGCTTGTCAATCAACTTGTGAATGGTTACCATATTGCATGCTAGTTCGTTATAAGTTCTTCCTATGCTTCAATTTTAGTTAAAATGCTTACTTCTTCTATATATTGAGCTATGTATAGAACTCAACCTATAATGCAATAAACTGAACAGGTAGACTATACAAAAAAAGATCTTAACCTGTTACTGTCCTGTGCCTGAAATTTTATGAACTGCCTGATTGATAACTTAGTTGACCGCGTTGATCAAGGACAACTTGTGCACAAGGCCTTAGATCATGCTGACGATTGTTGGGGCACTGGCACCGATCCAATCTGGATGGAACTCTTGCTTACTCTCCTATGCTGAACGGGATAGCGTGTAGCACCCCAGGTGCTTTCGTTGTACACCATCCTCATTTATAGACTATAACTCGTCCATTATGGCACCATGCCAGTGATCTCGATATATATTTGAACCTGTTGCAATCTAACTTGTGTCTTCGTGGCAGGGAAGGACATGGTAAGTATTGTACAGGTGGTTCAAACGAAAAGGTAAATGTCACCGAACGGTGGTAAATTTATTTCAGTAATTTTTATATCCTGCTTGCTTGTAAAATAAACTAAGGGAAGATAAAAAGACCACAAATAATATGCATGCTTCATTAAAACAACTTATTGATTGGTATAGTTGGGTTAGCTTGCCTTCACCAGTACGTTTCAATGTACTGACCATCGTTGAAACAGGTTCCCCGCACTAAGGAGAGCCAAGCAAGCAACAGAAGTCAATCTCCGATCTAGTCCAGCTGTAGGCGCGCCTTGTTCGTGCCACTTTTAAAGTATTTTAAGAAAGAAGCTAGCAACCCAAGCGAATATGCAGCTTCGTTGGAAGGCCGTCATTCCACCAGGAGGTCTTATATTTTATATTTTAGTAAGGGATATAATGTACAGGATAATTATCTCATTTTGTGTCATCTTTTGTAAGCCCGTGCGGCAACCCTAATGACTCAGTTTGAGAGTTTGTAATAGATGTTCATAATATCAATAAAAGAGAACTTTTCCATGTTTCAAATCTAGGTTTCAATTTATCTGCGTACTCTGAATATGTGCTCGCTATGCGAAACAAATACCTTAGCCTTGTGCGGAGCGCAACCTAGGCCCGCACCGCGATCACGCCCGGGGTGACGACTATCGATTACATATTATCGGGGTATGACATATTGGCATCAGAGCACAGCTTCAAAGTTCCTTGACCCTCGTACTGGAAAAGTACCTTTAACGATCGAAATCCCTATGCAAACTCTTGAACTCGTTAGGCCAAAATAAGGTACATTCATACAATGAGTCCATAATACATTATGATCCTGATATAATTTACCTTCTTTTGAAGGAATGGCACCCATACTAAGGGAGGTTACCTATCCTACGCGAGGTCACCCATACTAAGGGAAGTTACCCATCCTAAGGGAGGTCACCCATCCGACGGGGGATCACCCATACTATGGGAGGTTACCCATCCTACGAGAGGTCACCCATCCTAAGGGAGGTTACCCATTATATATGGGTAACCTCCCTTAGGATGGGTGACCTCCGGTAGGATGGGTAACCTCCCTTGGATGGGTAACCTCCTTTAGGATGGTTGACCTCCCATAGGATGAGTAACCTCCCTTAGGATGGGTGACCTCCCGTAGGATGGGTAACCTCCCGTAGGATGGGTGACCTCCCTAGGATGAGTGACCTCCCTTCGGATGAGTAACCTCTCTAAGGATGCGTAACCTCTCGTAGGATGGGTAATCTCCATTTGGATGGGTGACCTCCTTTAGGATGGGTGACCTCCATTTGGATGGGTGACCTACCGTAGGATGGGTGACCTCATGTTGGATGGATGACCTCGCGTAGGATGGGTAACCTTCCTAGGATGAGTGACCTCCCTTAGGATGGGTGACCTCCCTAGGATGAGTGACCTCACTTAGGATGGGTAATCTCTCGTAGGATGGGTGACCTCTCGTAGGATGGATGACCTCCCTAGGATGAGTGACCTCCCTAAAGATGGTTAACCTCTCTTAGGATGGGTGACCTCCTATTGGATGGGTAACCTCCCTAGGATGGGTGACCTCCCGTAGGATAGGTGACATCCCTAGAATGAGTGACCTCCCTTAGGATGGGTAAACTCTCTTAGGATAGGTGACCTCTCGTAGAATGGGTAACCTCCCGTAGTATGGGTGACCCCCCATAGGATGGGTGACCTCCTTTAGGATATGTAACTTCCCTTAGTATGGGTGACCTCGCGTAGGATGGGTAACCTCCCTTAGTATGGGTGCCATTCCTTCAAAAGAAGGTAAATTATATCAGGATCATAATGTATTATGGACTCATTGTATGAACGTACCTTATTTTTGCCTAACGAGTTCAAGAGTTTGCATAGGGATTTCGATCGTAGAATGGGTGACCTCCCATAGGATAGGTGACCTCTCGTAGAATGGGTGACCTCCCTAGGATGGGTAACCTCTTTTAGGATAGGTGACCTCCCATAGGATGGGAAACCTCCCTAGTATGGGTGACCTTCATATGATGGGTAACCTCCCTTAGGATGGGTGACCACCATACGATGGGTGACCTTCATAAGATGGATAACCTTCCTTAGGATGGATGACCTCTCGTAGAATGGGTAACCACCCTAGGATGGGTGATTTTCCTTCCCTTAGGATGGGGAACCTCTCGTAGGATGGGTGACCTCCCTAGGATACGTGACCTCCCATAGGATGAGTGACCTCCCTATGATGGATAACCTCCCGTAGGATGGGTGACCACTCGTAGGATGGGTAACCTCTCGTAGGATGGGTAACCTCCCGAGGATGGGTGACTTTCATATGATGGGTAATCTCCCTTAGGATTGGTGAACCCCCTATATGATAGGTAACCTCTCATAGGATGGGTGACCTCTCTTAGGATGGGTAACCTCTCGTAGGATGGGTAACCTCTCATAGGATGGGTGACCTCTTGTAGGATGGGTGACCTCCCTTAGGATGGGTGACCTCCATAGGATGGGTGACTTCCCGTAGGATGGTTGACCTCCCTAGGATGAGTGACCTCCCTTAGGATGGGTAACCTCCCTTAGGATCGGTAACCTCTCATAGGATGGGTGACCTCCCATTCGATAGATAACCTCCATTTGGATTGGTGACCTCCCGTAGGATGGGTGACCTCGCGTAGGATGGGTAACCTCCCTAGGATGAGTGACCTCCCTTACGATGGGTAACCTCCCTCGGATGAGTGACCTCCCGTAGAATGGGTAACTTTACTTAGGATGGATAACCTCTCGTATGATGGTTGGCCTCCCTAGGATGAGTGACCTCCCTTAGGATGGGTAACCTCAATTAGGATGGGGCACCTCCCATAGGATGGGTAACCTCCCTAGGATGGGTGACCTCCCATAGGATGGGTGACCTCCCTAGGATGAGTGACCTCCCTAAGGATGGGTAACCTCTCTTAGGATAGGTAACCTCTCGTAGGATTGGTGACCTCCCTAGGATGGGTAACCTCTCTTAGGATGGGTGACCACTCATAGGATGGGTAACCTCCCTAGGATGGGTGACCTTCATATGATGGGTAACCTCCCTTAGGATGGATGACCTCCATACGATATGTGACCTTCATATGATGGGTAAACTTCCTTAGGATGGGTGACCTTCATACGATGGGTGACGTTCATATGATGGGTAACCTCCCTAAGGATGGGTGACCTCTCGTAGGAGGGGTAACCTCCTTAGGATGGAAGATTTCCCTTCCCTTAGGATGGGTAACCTGTCACGCCCCAGTCCCAAAATATATGGAATCAGGCCACGTGGCATTGGCCAGCTGACACGTCTCCGAGGATATCCCAATTTAATGGATCCTGACGAAGCATGCTACGCTGTCCTAAATCTAACAAGTCTAATATCAACAATAGGCAATGTCTAGTCTCATCCACAGATAACAAGTAAATACTGAAATGAAAGACTGGAATATAAGAAACATAGTCGACTGACATAGTACAACTGAAATATGTCTGGTGGGAACAAACCCACTACAAATGTTGGAGATAAAGTACTGATAGTCTGAAATAAAGTGCTGATAATAAGAGTGACTGGAATAACTGCTAACTAGGTAAGGAGCTCCAATCATAGGCGAAAGGCCTACCAATATGATCAGGGGTACTCCGATGGAAGGACCTCTAGCTCCTCGTCAAGAGCAAACCTCGTCTCCACACCTGGCCCATACATTGTGGGGTAATAGGCCTCATCCAGATCTGGAAGATAACCAGGTCCTCAGAGGGACGTAACAAGATACAATATGCATGCCAGATATAGTACTGAATAAAAGTAAAGAGGGTGTGCTAACCATCTAAGTGAATGCAATGTAAGGACAACCTCGGAACGTACAGGTAGGTGTAGGCATAACGTCCAACGTCCTCTAGAGTGTGGTATCTGCAACGTCCATCATTCCGAAGAATGAGGTATCTGTATATATATAACGTCCAACACTCTAAGGGACGTGGTATCTGCAATGTATATATGTCCGTAACACTCCGTAGAGTGCGATGTCTGAATATAGGAGGTCACCGGGTCTGTGGTTCCTCTGGATACCACGGAGTCCGATGGGTGTATCCCATACGTTTATCAGTTGTCCTTCCCGCCCAATGTCGATACGCAAGTCGAATACATGACGTGAGTGTACCGTATCTATATGCCAAGTCTCATCTAACTATATTACTCTATAATACATGCTAATCCGTGATGCATGTCGTACGTACCGATAGCGAATCGGGTACGCGAACCCGTATCCCAATATGAATGTACCATCGTGATACGTGTACGTGTCACGGTCTAGGAAGATATCAGAATATCCTCGCAAAAGAAGGTGAGTCAGCTAACAGCTAGGTCAAGTACACTACTCATCGACGCAATGTCGACTGCACCCGAGTCAATCTCGGACGTGCACAGTTTTATGTATATTTGCAACATTTATCATTTAATTTTAAGCAGTAATTTAGCAAGGTATACTTGCCTGTCCCGGGTAGCTGCGAAATCCAAAGTCCTGCTCCTGATGCCTTAGCGGTACTGTCCAACAGTCATAAATATGATATAGTAATGACAATATTAGTCGCTATAATAGCACGACTAAGACACACTGCTTGTATCTACAACTGAAACAGGGTCTGGACTGTATATATATATATAGCTATTACAATATATATATATATATATTTAAATGCACTAAAATCATAAATAAATATTCAGATAATAAGTAGGTTTAATAGTACAAAGAAATAGTACTTAGGTATTTTTAGAAATACACTAATAATTATGTTCATATATATACATATATTTAGTAATATATATAAACACATAATACCATATTTATGACTTAATACCTAGAATCATATATTACCATATATTTATATAAGTAAGTACACAACATAAAATATATATACATTTACATATATTCATTTAATATTCTAATATACTTAAATACACAATATATGTACACATTTATATATACATATATACCTATTTAATATACAAATATTTATACTAATTACATAGAGTATATTTATATAGATATATATACATACATTAAACATTTTCCACTTATATATATTTATGTATACACACAAAATATATATATAGGTATATATACATAATAGATATTTAAATAATATAAATATCTAATACCATATACAGTATATTCTATATTACATTATATTTATTAATATATATAAGGTATACAAAATATGTAAATATAATATACATATACATTACTTAGTACATACAATATATAGTATATATATATTTATTAGCACATAAAATCCACTGTATTTAAACAGTATATAAAGTATAAATACCTAGAATACATATTTATACAGAAATATATACATAAGTATTTAATTAGTATACAGAAATATATATATACATTCATGCATTAATAGGTATTAATATACGTATACAAATACATATTTATTATTCCTATTATATATAATGCCAAATACAATATGTATATATATAAATATAGTATTTATACAGGAGGTATATATATTTATATATATACTTAAAAATACAAAATATACTATTTAATTATACTGAAATACGTATAAAAATACCTAAACTAATATGAAGGTATAAACATTTGCACAATGAAATACATCTAAAAATAATGGTAATAATACATAAAATTATATACCTAAACGTCGCTCGGGTCGAGGGGAGTCCGGTGGCTGACCGTCGACGGTGGGGGTGGCCGGACGGAGCTCCAGTGACGCATGGGGAGTTCGGCTGCTACAGCAGCGGTTAGGAGCTACTGGCGCTGCGGGGGCAATTTCGGCCGGCTGCGGCATCGTCCGACGGCGAGACTTGACGGGGACGGAGGTGGTCGGTCGAGGAATAGTTCGGCCAAGTATGGCGGTCGGTGGAACTGAGGTGGCGAAGAAATAGGGGGTAGGGGGGTCGGCTGTCAGTGTAAGGAGTAGGAGCTCGGGTTGAGGACGGGGCTGCTGGGGGTGGCCGTAGGCGGCTAGGCGGCAGGTGGCGGAGGCTGGAGGTAGGGGGGAGGTTGGCGAGGGTGGTCGGGTGGCTATGGGGGTGGTCGGAGTTGGTGGCTGACCGGAGTAGGGCGGCGGGAATGGAAGGCAAGGGTAGGGTTGCTGATGAAGGTTTTGGGAGAACTAGGGTTTGGTTTAGTGAATGTCTTGGTTTGTGTGCAATAATGAGGGGGAATGATGCCCTATATGTAGGAGAGAGAGTGGGGATCCTGCCTAGGGATTAGGGCCGGCTGGACATAGTTTTTGGGGAGTTGGGGATGTCCATCAAGATGAGGGGAGGTCTAAGAATGTAGCATTTTGAATGAAGGGCCATGATGTGCCCTTCTTAAAGGGGTACAAGTACACTAGGAATGGGGAGAAAATGAATAGATACGGTTAGGAAATGACATCCTTTTCTCCATGGGGTTTGGGCCAATGAGGGGGGACACCTCATTGCAAATTTGCAAAAAGGCCCCTTAACAATTTGGTATTTGCAAAATTCCTAAAATTTGGGATTTGATGTAAACAAACACCATGTTTGGTGTTCTTCATTGGGCTAGGATGGTGTATGGTATTTTGTATGAGGCTTATGGGTGTGGGTGTGGGTGTGGGTTGGAGTTGGATCTAATTTAATTTAGGTTAGGTCACCACATTAATTAATTCGTAATTAATGTACCGGGTGTCTCTAATTTAATTTAATAAAAACCGGAGGTCTAAATTGGGTTGGACAAGGGTCTTTAGTGTGGTAGGCTCAGTGTACAATAATGTCAGGATCTGGGTTGGTCAAATCGGGTCGAGATGGGGTCTCTATTTTGATTGGAGCGGACAACGAACGTAATTTTGCAATTTATTTAAATTGCGAACGGACGTTTGTAATGACTTTTGTGCGACTAAAATCAGGCACGAAAATTAGTATCCGGGATTTGTTCTAGGTTCAATATGATAGGTTAGTATGTCTAGGCCAGGTATGTGGAAATTGTTTTAGGGTAACAGCTAGGGTAGTATCCTAAAATAACAAATCATTGCACAGGTATTATAAGACTATATAATAAATCTTAATTATATCTAGTTAACCCTAATTAGGCTATTTGAATTAATTAACCCTAATTTCTGGTCGAGGGGGTTTACAACATACCCTCCTTAGAGCATTTCGTCCTCGAAATCAAAAACAGACATATAGAAAAACATTGAATGAAATAAATACTGTCACATACCTAGGCCTTCGAAGAGATGGGGAAAGCGTTGCTGAATATCGTCCTCTCGTTCCCAGGTTGATTCACCTGGTGCGTGATACCTCCATGCGACACGAACTAGAGGGATAGTCTGGCCTCGCAGTACCTTCTCGCTTTGGTCTAGGATCTCTACCGGCTCCTCCTGGTATGACAAGCTTGGACCGACGGTAATCTCCGAGTGGTCAAGAACATGACTCGGATCCGGTATGTACCTTCTCAGCTGAGATACATGAAAGACGTCGTGAACTCCCTCCAGTGTCTGCGGCAAGGCCAATCTATAAGCAACTTCTCCGACGCGCTCTAGCACATCGAACGGTCCAATGTACCTCGGACTCAGCTTCCCTCGGCCCCCAAATCTGATGGTTCCTCTGGTAGGTGAGATCTTCAGGAACACATATTCTCCAACCTGGAACTCTAGGGGTCGTCGATGCACATTAATCCAATGCTTCTACCTGTCCTGTGCTGCTCATAGATGCCCCTGGATCTTCTTCACCTTCTCCACTGTATGGATGATCAGCTCTGGCCCTAGCATCTGCCTCTCGCCTACATCGCTCCAACATACTGGGGATCGACACTTCCTACCATACATTGCCTCATAGGGAGCCATCTGAATGCTCGCCTGATAGCTATTATTGTAGGAAAATTTGACCAAGTGCAAGTGGTCCTCCCATGAACCGCTGAAGTCTAGCATGCATGCCCTCAACATATCCTCCAGCGTCTGAATGGTGCGCTCGGATTGGCCATCTGTCTGTGGGTGGTACGAAGTACTAAACTTAAGGCGGGTACCAAGACTCTCTTGCATACTCCTCCAAAAGTACGATATGAACCTCGTATCCCTGTCAGACACGATACTGACTGGCACTCCATGCAATCGTACAATCTCCCTCATGTACATGTCTGCCAAGACTTCCGTAGATTGCCCAACTCTGAAGGATAAAAAGTGGGCAGACTTGGTGAGTCTATCTACGATTACCCATACCGCATTGCGACCACTAGGACTCCTCGGGAAACCCGTGACGAAGTCCATGGTGATGTGCTCCCATTTCCACTCCGATATCGGAAGCGGTTGAAGTAATCCTGCAGACCTCTGATGTTCAGTCTTGACTTGCTGACACACCAGACACTTAGCCACGAAGCGGGCTATCTACCTCTTCATCCCGTGCCACCAGTAGTACTGCCTCAGGTCTCGGTACATCTTCGTACCTCCTGGATGTATAGAATAGGTCGAACTGTGCGCCTCCGTCATCAGCTCCTGGCGTAGCTCTCCACTCGGAACATAGAGATGATCTCCACATCTCAAAGTCCCGTCCTCGTGTATACGCAGTCCCGTCTGTATTCCAGCCTCTGTCCTCTGTCGAAGCCTCTGAAATCTGGCGTTCGTCGGCAAAGCAGCCTTGATTCTCTCCACCAATATCGATTGCACCTGGAAACTCGACATCTGGCCATCTACTCCGGGCATGATGACTTCGATACCCAACTGTTCTAGATCTCTCAACAGATGTTGTTGGGTAGTCAGGAAAAATGCTATGGGCTCCCTGCTTAAAGCATCGGCTACCACATTAGCCTTTCCCGGATGGTACTATAGCTCAATCTCGAAGTCCGCCATCACTTCGAGCCAACATCTCTGCCTCTGGTTCAGGTCCTTCTGTGTGTAGACATACTTCAGGCTCTTTTGATCGGTGAATATCTTTACGCGCTCTCCGTACAGGTAGTACCTCCAAATCTTCAAAGCAAAGATCACTACGACAAGCTCCAAGTCATGGGTAGGATAGTTCTTCTCATGGGTCCTCAGCTGCCTAGAGGCATAGGCCATAACCTTCCCATGCTGCATCAAGACGTATCCTAATCCTTTCCCGGATGCATCGCTATAGATCACGAATCCTCCGGGTCCAGTAGGTATGGTCAAGATAGGTGCTGTAGTCAGACGCTTCTTCAGCTCATCGAATACCGTCTGACACTCCTCTGTCCAGGTGAACTCCTGATCCTTGCGGGTCAAGCGGGTCATCGGCTCTGCGATCCTTGCGAAGTTCTCTACAAACCTCCGGTAATATCCGGCAAGTCCTAGGAAACTCCTTACCTCCGAGACGTTGGTAGGGGTCGGCCACGTCTCTACTGAAGAAATCTTCGCCGGATCTACTGAAATGCCTTCTCCTGAGATAACGTGTCCAAGAAATGCGACATGATCTAGAAGAAACTTGCACTTGCTCAGCTTGGCATAAAGCCTCTCTCGTCTCAGCGTCTCTAGCACTAGCCTCAAGTGCTCCCCGTGCTCCTCGTGGCTCTTCGAATACACCAAGATGTCGTCGATGAAGACTACCATGAACTGGTCCAGATACTCATGGAAGACTCGGTTCATCAGGTTCATAAACATAGCAGGCACATTTGTCAATCCAAAAGGCATCACTAAGAACTCGTAGTGACCATAACGAGTCCTAAATGCTGTCTTTGGAATGTCTTCCCTTCGCACCTTCACCTGATGATAGCCCGATCTCAAGTCAATCTTTGTGAACACTACTGCTCCTGTCAGCTGGTCGAACAGATCATCGATTCGCGGTAGAGGGTACTTGTTCTTGATAGTCAGAGCATTAAGGGCTCTGTAATTAATGTACATCCGAAACGTCCCGTTAATTTTTGGTACAAACAGCACTGGTGCTCCCCAGGGTGATGCACTAGGACGAACGAATCCCTTGATCTGTAACTCCTCTAGCTATAGCTTTAGCTCGTCAAGCTCCTTCTTCGCCAACCGGTACACATTTGATGATACCGGTACTGCTCCAGGTACTAGTTCAATGCTAAACTCCACCTCTCTATCAGGCGGTAGGCCTGGCAACTCCTTGGGGAAAACATCCTCGAACTCTGCAACGATTTCTGGGGGTGCCGTCTCCATCGCCATGTAAGCTCCAGCTGCGTGTCCTACTCCTTGCACGATGGTACCTCGAATGAATTCGAACTCCGGGTGTCCTGACAGTCTAAAAGTAACGCTACCCTTCCGGCAATCTAGCACGACATTGTACTGGCTTAACCAGTCCATGCCCAGAACTACGTCGAAAGATGGCATTGGGAGTACCAACAATCGCGCTCTCATCTCCCTACCACAAACCACTATCGAGCACGTTCTAATGGTGCTGGTAACCGGTACGATGCCTCCTCCGGTAAGTATTCTCCAACTCTTAGGTAAAGGGGAAGTTGCTACTCTATGCATTGCTACGAAGCTACTAGATATAAATGACAGTATAGCTCCAGTATCAAACAGTACAGTTGCAGGTAATGATGCAACTAGAATTGTACCTGTGATAGCCCCTCCTTCTGGTTCCTCCTCGATAGATGCTAAAGCAAAGGCTTGCCCGCGCCTCTTCCCTCCTGCCTGTTGTCGGGCCTGGTTGAAGTGTGCCTCCTGTGGGACCAAGGGTGGTCCTCTCTGCTGTCCTCCGGTAGCTGGGGGATGCTGGCCTCCTGCTGGGGGTTTTATCCTCAAAGGTGGTGCTGCTGGCCTCTGCCCAGTCTGGGGTGCTACATCTCTGCGCTGGGGGCAGTCTCTAGCAAGGTGCTGGCTGGCTCCACAGACCATGCAGAGCCCGAGCTTTTTCCTGCAGTCTCTGATGATATGTCCCTTCTTGCCACAAAAGTGACAAGTCGGGAGCTCCTTCTGCTGGTACGGCGCTGCCCTCTGCTGCGCCTGCGCTCCTGGACGGTGGATCGATCCTCCTGTTCCTTGCTGGGTTCTGGCTGGTACGTTCATGCTGGAACGTCTCGCTCCTCCGCCTATAGCCTCCTGGATCCTCGCCTCTGATAGGACCTCTTCATAAGAGATCCTCGCCTGGGTAGTGGTGTACCTCTGCAGCTCGTGAGAGAGGCCATGGTGGAATCTCCTGGCCTTCTCCAGGTCGTTGGGGATCAGGGCTGCACCGAATCGGTTGAGTCTACTGAACTCCCCGTCGTAGGCGTCCACTGACAAGTTCCCCTGCTCCAGGTGCAGGAACTGGGAGTACAGGGCGTTCCTCACCGTAGCTGGGAAATACTTCGCATTGAAGTGTTCCAGAAATCCCTCCCAAGTCTGCTGTCTGCCGATGCTGTGCTCCATAGAGTCCCACCAGTGATGGGCGTTGCCTGTGAGTTGGGCCCTCACCGCGGTCATCCAGAGGTTGGGGTGTAGCTGCAAACCCTCTAACAGCATCTCAGTGTTAGAGACCCAGTCTGAGATCTCCTCTGCCGTCTCCTTGCCCGAGAAGGTTCCCGGGCCCATCTGTCTGAAGCCTCGTACCGTACCCGCTTGCTGGACAGGTGCAGGTGCTGGTGCTGCTGCTTGGGCAGGTGCCCTCTCCAGTACTGCCATCAGTCCCTGTCTCAGGGTCTCCGGCTGCTGCCACTGGGCCTGCATCATCATCTGGAAGAACTACATCATCTGGGGCTGTCCCTCCGCTGGTGGCATCTGAGGTGGAAACGGTGGAGGTGGTGGAAGTGGTACCTCCGGCTGTCCCCTTTGTGGCTCCTCAGGTGCTGGCCTCTCGTACTACGGCATCGGTGTCGCCCTCGAGGTCTGCCCCTCAAAGTACTGCCTCGGGATCATCTGTGGTGTCTGGCCCTCTGGCTGCTGCGTCCCTTCATCGGGAGAGACCTGATGCCAGTGCATCATCGGGGCCTGGGGGATCACCTGTGCCTCTGGTTGTGGCAGCTCTCTGGGTGGTCCCTGAGTCGTATCCTCCCTCGGTACTGCAGGTGGCACTATGGTACCAAGTATCTCACGTCGGCTACGAAGGTTCATCTCGCTGTAAGAGATAGAACGATATTAAAAGAGTATAGAATCAATCACACAGGATGCATATATTTAAAAGTACGGAAGAGGTTCAAAGGCGTAATCAAGTGGATGAGACCTAGTAATTTCTATCCTATTGCAGGCTCGCTGGGCACGTTACCATACCACAAGCGATAAATATTAGATGTTACAGACCTGCATGAGCTACCACTAAAACCATGTCATGCCCCAGTCCCAAAATATATGGAACCAGGCCACGTGGCATTGGCCAGCTGACACGTTTCCGAGGATATCCCAATTTAATGGATCCTGGCGAAGCGTGCTACGCTGTCCTAAATCTAACAAGTCTAATATCAACAATAGGCAATGTCTAGTCTCATCCACAGATAACAAGTAAATACTGAAATAAAAGACTGGAATATAAGAAACATAGTCGACTGATATAGTACAACTGAAATATGTCTGGTGGGAACAAACCCACTACAAATATTGGAGATAAAGTACTGATAGTCTGAAATAAAGTGCTGATATTAAGAGTGATTGGAACAACTGCTAACTAGGTAAGAAGCTCCAGTCATAGGCGGAAGGCCTACCAATATGATCAGGGTTACTTCGATGGAAGGACCTCTAGCTCCTCGTAAAGAGCAAACCTCGTCTCCACACCTGGCCCGTACACTATGGGGTAATAGGCCTCGTCCAGATCTGGAAGATAACCAGGTCCTCAGAGGGATGTAACAAGATACAATATGTATGCCAGATATAGTACTGAATAAAAGTAAAGAGGGTGTGCTAACCATCTAAGTGAATACAATATAAGGACAACCTCAGAACGTACAGGTAGGTGTAGGCATAACGTCCAACGTCCTCTAGAGTGTGGTATCTGCAACGTCCATCATTCCGAAGAATGAGGTATCTGTATATATATATAACGTCCAACACTCTAAGGGACATGGTATCTGCAATGTATATACGTCCGTAACACTCCGTAGAGCGCGATGTTTGAATATAGGAGGTCACCGGGTCTGTGGTTCCTCTGGATACCACGGAGTCCGATGGGTATATCCCATACGTTTATCAGTTGTCCTTCCCGCCCAATGTAGATACGCAAGTCGAATAGACGACGTGAGTGTACCGTATCTATATGCCAAGTCTCATCTAACTATATTACTCTAGAATACATGCTAATCTGTGATGCATGTCGTACGTACCGATAGCGAATTGGGTACGCGGACCCGCATCCCAATATGAATGTACCATCGTGATACATGTACGTGTCATAGTCTAGGAAGATATCAGAATATCCTCACAAAAGAAGGTGAGTCAGCTAGCAGCTAGGTCAAGTACACTACTCATCGACGCAATGTCGACTGCAACCCAGTCAATCTTGGAGGCGCACAGTTTTATATATATTTGCAACATTTATCATTTAATTTTAAGCAGTAATTTAGTAAGGTATACTTGCCTGTCCCGGGTAGCTGCAAAATCCAAAGTCCTGCTCCTGATGCCTCAGCGGTACTGTCCAGCAGTCCTATATATGATATAGTAATGACAATATTAGTCGCTATAATAGCACTACTAAGACACACTGCTTGTATCTACAACTGACACAAGGTCTGGACTGTATATATATATATAGCTATTATAATATATATATATATATATTTAAATGCACTAAAATCATAAATAAATATTCAGATAATAAGTAGGTTTAATAGTACAAAGAAATAGTACTTAAATATTTTTAGAAATACACTAATAATTATGTTCATATGTATACATATATTTAGTAATATATATAGACACATAATACCATATTTATGACTTAATACCTAGACTCATATATTACCATATATTTATATAAGTAAGTACACAACATAAAATACGTATACATTTACATTTACATTTACATATATTCATTTAATATTCTAATATACTTAAATTCATAATATATGTACACATTTATATATACATATATACCTATTTAATATACACATATTTATACTAATTACATAGAGTATATTCATATAGATATATATACATACATTAAACATTTTCCACTTATATATATTTATGTATACACACAAAATATATATATAGGTATATATACATAATAGATATTTAAATAATATAAATATCTAATACCATATACAGTATATTCTATATTATATTATATTTATTAATATATATAAGGTATACAAAATATGTAAATACAATATACATATACATTACTTAGTACATACAATATATAGTATATATATATTTATTAGCACATAAAATCCACTGTATTTAAACAGTATATAAAGTATAAATACCAAGAATACATATTTATACAGAAATATATACATAAGTATTTAATTAGTATACAGAAATATATATATACATTCATGCATTAATAGGTATTAATATACGTATACAAATACATATTTATTATTCCTATTATATATAATGCCAAATATAATATGTATATATATAAATACATATTTATACAGGAGGTATATATATTTATATATATTCTTAACAATACAAAATATGCTATTTAATTATACAGAAATACGTATAAAAATACCTAAACTAATACGAAGGTATAAACATTTGCACAATGAAATACATCTAAAAATAATGGTAATAATACATAAAATTATATACCTAAACGTCACTCGGGTCGAGGGGAGTCCGGTGGCTGACCGTCGACGGCGGGGGTGGCCGGACGGAGCTCCGGCGACGCGTGGGGAGTTCGGCTGCTACAGCAGCGGCTAGGAGCTACTGGCGCTGCGGGGGTGATTTCGGCCGGCTGCGGCGTCGACCGGCGGCGAGACTTGACGGGGACGGAGGTGGTCGGTCGGGGAATAGGTCGGCCAAGTATGGCGGTCAGCGGAACTGAGGTGGCGGAGAAATAGGGGGTCGGGGGGTCGACTGTCAGTGTGAGGAGTAGGAACTTGGGTTGAGGACGGGGCTGCTGGGGGTGGCCGTAGGCGGCTAGGCGACGGGTGGCGGAGGCTGGAGGTAGGGGGGAGGTTGGCGAGGGTGGTCGGGTGGCTACAGGGGTGGTCGGAGTTGGTGGGTGACCGGAGTAGGGCGGCGGGAATGGAAGGCAGGGGTAGGGTTGCTGATGAAGGTTTTGGGAGAACTAGGGTTTGGTTTAGTGAATATCTTGGTTTGTGTGCAATAATGAGGGGGTATGATGCCCTATATGTAGGAGAGAGAGTGGGGATCCTGCCTAGGGATTAGGGCCGACTGGACATAGTTTTTGCGGAGTTGGGGATGTCCATCAAGATGAGGGGAGGGCTAGGAATGTAGCATTTTGAATGAAGGGCCATGATGTGCCCTTCATAAAGGGGTGCAAGTACACTAGGAATGGGGGGAAAATAAATGGATACGGTTAGGGAATGACATTCTTTTCTCCATGGGGTTTGGGCTAATGAGGGGGGGACACCTCATTGCAAATTTGCAAAAAGGCCCCTTAACAATTTGGTATTTGTACAATTCCTGAAATTAGGGATTTGATGTAAACAAATACCATGTTTGGTGTTCTTCATTGGGCTAGGATGGTGTATGGTGTTTTGTATGAGGCTTATGGGTGTGGGTGTGGGTGTGGGTGTTGGAGTTGGATCTAATTTAATTTAGGTTAGGTCACCACATTAATTAATTCGTAATTAATGTACCAGGTGTCTCTAATTTAATTTAATAAAAACCGGGGGTCTAAATTGGGTTGGACAAGGGTCTTTAGTGTGGTAGGCTCAGTGTACAATAATGTCAGGATCTGGGTTGGTCAAATCGGGTCGAGATGGGGTCTCTATTTTGATTGGAGCGGACAACGAACGTAATTTCATAATTTATTTAAATTGCGAACGGACGTTTGTAACGACTTTTGTGCGACTAAAATCAGGCACAAAAATCAGTATCCGAGGTTTGTTCTAGGTTCAATATGATAGGTTAGTATGTCTAGGCCAGGTATGTGGAAATTGTTTTAGGGTAACAGCTAGGGTAGTATCCTAAAATAACAAATCATTGCACAGGTATTATAAGACTATATAATAAATCTTAATTATATCTAGTTAACCCTAATTAGGCTATTTGAATTAATTAACCCTAATTTCTGGTCGAGGGGGTTTACATAACCTCTCGTAGGATGGGTGACCTCCCTAGGATGAGTGACCTCACGTAGGATGAGTGACCTCCCTAGGATGGGTTACCCATCCTAGGGAGGTCACCCATCCTACGGGAAGTCACCCATCCTAAGGGAGGTTACCCATCATAGGGAAGTCACCCATCCTACGGGAGGTCACCCATCCTATGGAGTTTACCTATCCTACGGGAGGTTACCCATTCGAAGGTTACCCATCCTAAGGGAGGTTACCCATCATATGAAGGTCACCCATCGTATGGAGGTCAAGCATCCTAAGGGAGGTTACCCATCCTGAGGGAGGTCACCCATCTTAATTGAGGTTACCCATCCTAGGAAGGTTACCCATCCTACGGGAGGTCACCCATCCTAAGGGATGTTACCCATCATATGAAGGTCACCCATACTTAGGGAGGTTACCCATCTGGAGGTTACCCATCCAACGAAAAGTCACCCATCGTATGGAGGTCACCCATCCTAAGGAAGGTTATCCATTATTTTAAGGTCACCCATACTTAGGGTGGTTACCTATCCGGAGGTTACCCATCTTACTAGAGCTTACATATCCTATGGGAGGTCACCTATCCTACTGGAGGTTATCGATCCAAAGAGAAGTTACCCATCATATGAAGGTCATTCATCCTAAGGGAGGTCACCCATCCTAAGGGAGGTTACCCATCCTAAGAGAGGTTACCCATCATATAAAGGTCGCTCATCCTAAGGGAGGTCACCCATCCTTAGGGAGGTTACCCATCGTATGGAGGTCACCCATACTTAGGGAGGTTACCCAACCTACGGGAGGTCACCCATCCTATGAGAGATCACCCATCCTAAGGGAGGTTACCCATCCTACGGGATATCACCTATCCTATGGGAGGCCACCCATCCAAATAGAGGTTACCCATCCTTAGGGAGATCATCCATCCTACGTGGGGTCACCCATCCTACGGGGGGTCACCCATCCTACAGGAGGTCATCCATCCTACGGGAGGTCACCCATACTTAGGAAGGTTAAGCAACCAAATGGAGGTCACCCATCCTACGGGAGGTTACCCATCTAAATGGAGGTTACCTATCCTAGATAGGATACCCATCCTACGGGAGGTCACCCATCCTTAGGGAGGTTACCGAACATATAAAGGTCACCCATCCTAGGGAGGTTACCAATCCTATAGGAGGTCACCCATCCTATAGGAGGTCACCCATCATACGAGAGGTTACCCATCCGAAGAGAGACCACCCTTCCTAAGAGAGGTTACCCATCATATGAAGGTCAC
>JAYESA010000008.1:273327-485827 GCA_036927795.1 Iris macrosiphon
TCATACGGGAGGTCACCCATCCAAATGGAGGTTACCCATCCTAGGGAGGTTACCCATACTTAGGGAGGTTACCCACCATATGAAGATCACCCATCCTACAGGAGGTTACCCATCCTACGGGAGATTACCTATCCTAAGGGAGGTTACCCATCCTACGAGAGGACACCCATCCTATAGGTCACCCATCCAAAGGGAGGTCACCCATACAAAGGGAGGTTACCCATCCTAAGGGAGGTTACCCATCCTACGAGAGGATGGGTAACCTCCCTTGGATGGGTAACCTCCCTATAATGGGTAACCTCTCCAAGGATGAGTGACCTCCCTTAGGATGGGTAACCTATCATAGGATGGGTGACCTATGGTAGGATGGGTGACCTCTCATAAAATGGGTGACCTCCCTTAGGATGGGTAACCTCTCTTAGGATGGGTGACCTCCCATAGGATGGGTGACCTCTCGTATGATGGGTAACCTCCCTTTGGATGGGTGACCTACGTAGGATGGATAACCTCCCTAGGATAGATAACCTCCATTTGGATGGATGACCTCCCGTAGGATGGATGACCTCCATTTGGATGGGTAACCTCCCTTAGGATGGGTAACCTCTCGTAGGATGGGTAACTTCACTTAGGATGGGTGACCCCCCGTAGGATGGGTAACCTCTTGTAGGATGGGTGACCTCATTTTGATGATGACCTCCCTAGGATGGTTGACCTCCCATGTGATGGGTGACCTATAGGATTGGTGATCTCTCATAGGATGGGTAACCTCCCTTAGGATGGGTAACCTCCCGTAGGATGGGTGACATCCCTTGGATGGGTACCACCCTTAGGATGGGTGACCTCCCTAGGATGGGTGACCTCCCTAGGATGGGTAACCTCCCTAGGATGGGTAACCTTCCTTTGGATGGGTGAGCTCCCATAGGATGGGTGACCTCTCTTAGGATTCGTAACCTTCCTAGGATCGGTGACCTCTCATAGGATGGGTAACCTCATTTGGGATGTGTAACCTCCATTGGGATGGCGAACCACCCGTATCATGGGTAACCTCTATTTGGATGGGTAACCACCCGTACCCCTCGTAGGATGGGTAACATCCATTTGGATGGGTAACCTCCGGATGGGTAACCTCCATACGATAGGTGACCTTTCTTAGGATGGGTGAACGCTCGTAGGATGGGTAACCTCCATTAGGATGGGTAACCTCTCGTAGGATGGGTAACCTCTCTTAGGAAGGGTAACCTCTCATAGGATGAGTAACCTCCATAGGATGGGTAAACTCCCTTAGGATGGGTAACCTCCATAGGATGGGTGAACTCCTTTAGGATGGGTAACCTCTCTTAGGATGGATGACCTTCCATAGGATGGGTAACCTCTATTTGGATGGGTGACCTCTCGTAGGATAGGTGACCTCCCGAATGATAGGTGACCGCCCGTAGGATGGGTGACCTCCCTAGGATGGGTGACCTCCCTTAGGATGGGTAACCTCTCGTAGGATAAGTGACCTTCCTTAGGATGGGTGACCTCCATTAGGATGGGTAACGTCCCTAGGATGGATGACCTCACGAGGATGGATAACGTCCCTAGGATGGGTGACCTCCCTAAGGATGGTTGACCTCCCTAAGGATGGGTGATCTCCCTAGGATGAGTGCCCTCCCTTAGTTGGGTAACCTCTAGTTGGATGTGTAACCTATGGTAGGATGGTTGACCTCCCGTAGGATAGGTGACCTCTCGTAAAATGGGTGACCTCCCTTAGGATGGGTAACCTGCCTTAGGATGGGTGACCTACCGTAGGATGGTGACCACTCGTAGGATGGGTAACCTCCCTTTGGATGGGTGACCTACGTAGGATGGGTAACCTCCCTAGGATGGATAACCTCCATTTGGATGGGTGACCTCCCGTAGGATGGATGACCTCCATTTGGATGGAAAACCTCCCTTAGGATGGGTAACCTCTCGTAGGATGGGTAACTTCACTTAGGATGGGTGACCCCGCGTAGGATGGGTAACCTCCTGTAGGATGGGTGACCTCCCTAGGATGGGTAACCTCATTTTGATGGGTAACCATCCCTATGGGACGTTACCCATCCTACGGTAGGTTACCCATCCTACTAGAGGTCACCCATCCTAGGGAGGTTACCCATCCAACGGAAATCACCTATCCTACGAGAGGTCACCCATCCTATAGGTCACCCTTCCTATGGGTGGTTATCCATCCTACGGTAGGTCATCCATCCTACTAGAGGTCACCCAACCTAGGGAGGTTACCCATCCTACGGGGGGTCACCCATCCTACGGGAGGGTAACCCATCCTAAGGGAGGTTACCCATCCAAATGGAGGTCACCCATCCGACGGGGGGTCACCCATTCTTTGGGAGGTCACCCATCCTGCGGGTCCTACGGGAGGTCACCCATCCGGAGGTTACCCATCCTATGGAGGTTACCCATCCTAAGAGAGGTCACCCATACTACGGGAGGTCACCCATCCTACGAGAGGTTACCCATCCTAAGGGTGCTAACCAATCCTATTAGAGGTCGCCTATCATACGTGAGGTTACCCATTCTATGAGAGGTCACCCATCCTATAGGTCACCCATCCTAACGGAGGTCACCCATCCTTAGGGAGGTCTACCCATCCTAAGGGAGGTCACCCATCCTATGGAAGGTCACCCATCCTAAGAGAAGTCACCTATCCTTCCTACGAGAGGTTACCCATCCTAAAAGAGGTCACCCATCCTAAGGGAGGTCACCCATCTATAAGAGGTCACCCATCCTACGGGAGGTCACCCATCGTTAGGGAGGTCACCCATCCTAAGAGAGGTTACCCATCCTAGGTAGGTAACCCATCCTACGGGAGGTCAGCCATTCTATTTGGATAGGTATCATGAGTATCACAGATTGCCTGCCTAATGTTTGACTTAATATGCTAGTGTGTGTGTTGTTTTTCCTAGGTGGTCACCCACCCTAAGGGAGGTCACCGATCCTATGAAGGTCACCGATCGTATGGAGGTCATCCATCCTACGAGAAGTCACCCATCCAAATAGAGGTTACCCTTCCTACGGGGTGTCACCCATCCTATGTGAAGTCACCCTTCCTATGGAGGTCACCAATCCGAGGGAGGTTACCCATCCTAAGAGAGTTCACCCATCCTAGGGAGGTCACCCCATTCTAATGGAGGTCACCCATACTTAGGAAGGTCACCCATCCTACGAGAGACCATCCATCCTACGCGAGGTCACCCATCCAAAGGGACGTTACCCATCCTATGAAGGTCACCCATCCTAATGGAGGTTACCCATCCTATGAAGGTCACCCATCGTAAGGAGGTTACCCATCCTAAGGGAGGTCACCCATTCTACAGGAGATCACCATCATACGGTAGGTTAACCATCCTAGAGAGGTTACCAATCCTACGTAGGTTACCCATCCTACGAGAGGTTCACCCATCCTACGGGAGGTCACCCATCCTAAGAGAGGTTACCCATCGTAAGGGAGGTTACCCATCCTAGGGAGGTTACCCATCCTACGGGAGGTCACCCATCCTAGGGAGGTCACCCATCCTACGAGAGGTTACCCATCCTAAGAGAGGTCACCCATCCTAGGGAGGTCACCCATCCTACGGGAGGTCACCCATCCTAAGAAGGTCACCAATCCTACGAGAGGTTATCCATCCTAAGAGAGTTACCCATCCAAATGGATGTCACCCATCCTACGGGAGGTCACCCATCCTAAGGGAGGTTACCCATCCTACGAGTGGTTATCCATCCCACGGGAGGTCACCCATCTTAAGGGAGGTTACCCATCTTATGGGAGGTCACCCATACTACATGAGGTTACCCATCCTAGGGAGGTCACCCCATCCTAGGGAGTTCACCCATCCGGAGGTTACCCATCCAACGGGAGGTTACCCATCCTACGGGAGAAGGTCACTCATCCTAAGGGAGGTTACCTATCCTACGAGAGGTCGCCCATCCTACGGGAGGTCACTCATTCTAAAGGAGGTAACCCATCCTAGGGAGGTCACCCATCCTACGTGAGGTCATCCATCCTACGAGGGGTTACCCTTCATATAGTGGTTAACTATCCTAAGGGAGGTTACCCATCCTATGAAGGTCACCCATCCTAAGGGAGGTCACCCATCCTACGAGAGGTTACCCATCCTAGGGTAGTTACCCATCCTAGGGAGGTCACCTATCCTACGGGAGGTAACCCATACTAGGGAGGTTACCCATACTAAGGGAGGTCACCCATCTTACGGGAAATTACCCAACTTAGGGAAGGTTACCCATCCTATGAAGGTCACCCATCGTATGGAGGTTACCCATCCTATGAAGGTCACCCAACCTACGGGAGGTCACCTATACTAAGAGAGGTCACCCATCCTTAGGGAGGTCACCCATCCTATGAGAGGTCACCCATTCTAGGGAGGTCACCTATCCTATGAGAGGTTACCCATCTTAGGGAGGTACCCATCCTAAGGGAGTTTACCCATTCTAAGGGAGGTCACCCATCATAAGAGAGGTTACCCATCCAAATGGATATCACCTATCCTAAGGGAGGTTACCCATCCTATGAAGGTCACCCATCATAAAGGAGGTTACCCACCCTATTGAAGGTCACCCATCGTATAGAGGTTACCCAACCTAAGGGAGGTCACCAATTCTACAGGAGATCACCAATCATACGGTAGGTTACCCATCCTAGGGAGGTTACCCATCCTAGGCAGGTCTTCCATCCTATAGGAGGTTACCCATCCTACGGGAGGTCATCCATCCTACGGGAGGTTACCCATCCTAAGCGAGGTGTCTCCCATCCGATTGGAGGTCTCCTATCCTATGATGGTCACACATCCTACGTGAGGTCGCCCATCCTATGGGTGGTTACCCATCCCATCCTAGGGAGGACACCCATCCTACGAGAGGTTTACCTTTCCTACGGGAGGTCGCCCATCCTACGAGAGGTCACCCATATTAAGGGTGGTCACCCATCCTAAAAGAAGTCAATTATCCTACGGGAGGTCACCCATCATACCAGAGGTCACCCATCCTAAGGGAGATCATCCATCATAAGGGAGGTCACCCATCCTACGGAGGTCACCCATCCTATAAGAGGTCACCCCATCCTACTAGAGGTCACCTCGCATAGGATGGGTAACCTCAATTTGGATGGGTGACCTAACATAGGATGGGTCATCCATCCTTAGGGAGGACACCCATCCTTAGGGAGGTTGCCCATCCTACGAGAGGTCACCCATCCTAGGGAGGACACCCATCCTCGGGAGGTCACCCATCTTACGGGAAGTTACCCATCATACGGGATATCACCCAACTTATGAGAGGCCACCCATCATACGGGTGGTTACCTATCGAAATGGAGGTTACCCATCATATGGGGGATCACCCATCCTACGGGCGATTACCTATCCAAATAGAGGTCACCCATCCTACGAGAGGTTACCCATCCTAAGAGAGGTCACCCATCCTAAGGAGGTTACCCATCCTTAGGGAGGTCACCCATCCTTAGGGAGGTCACCCAACCTACGGGTGGTTACCCATCCTACGGGGGGTCACCCCGTAAGATGGGTATCCTACCTAAGAAGGGTAACCTCCCTTAAGATGGGTAATCTCCCGTAGGATGGGTATCCTCAATTAGGATGGGTGACCTCCTTTAGGATGGGTAACCTCTCTTAGGATGGGTGATCTTCTGTAGGATTGATGACCTTCCGTAGGATGGGTAACCCCCCGTAGGATGGGTAACCTCCATTTGGATGGGTAACCACTCGTTTTATGGGTGACCTCCCTAGGATGGGTCTCCCGTAGGATGGGTGACCTCCCGTATGATGGGTCTTCTTCCTATGATCTATTAGGATGTGTAACCTCTCGTAGGATGGGTGACCTCCTATATGATGGGTAATCTCCCTTAGGATGGGTAACCTCCCTTAGGATGGGTGAACTCCCTAGGATGGGTGACCTCTCATAGGATATGTAACCTATCGTTGGATGGGTGACCTCCCGTAGGATGGGTAACCTTTATAGGATAGGTGACCTCCCATAGGATGGGGGACACCTCGCTTAGGATGGGTAACCTCCCGTAGGATGGGTGACCTCCCTTAGGATGGGTAACCTCCCTACGATGGGTAACCTACTGTATGATGGGTGATCTCATATAGAATGGGTGACCTCCCAATAGGATGGGTAACCTTCATACGATGGGTGACCTTCATAAGATGGATAACCTCCCTTAGGATGGGTGACCTTCATAGGATATGTAACCTCCCTTTGGATGGGTAACCTCCTATTGGATAGGTGACCTCTTGTAGGATGGGTGACCTTCCATAGGATGAGTGACCTCCCTTAGGATGGGCAACCTCCCATAGGATGAATGTCCTCCGGATGGGTGACCTCTCGTAGGATGGATGACCTCCCGTAGGATGGGTGACCTCACGTAGGATGGGTGACCTCCCGTAGGATGGGTGACCTCCCTAGGATGGGTAACTTTCCAAAGATGGGTGACCTCTCGTAGGATGGGTAACCTCCCTAGGATGGGTAACCTCACTTAGGATGGGTGACCTCCCGTAGGATGAGTAACCTACCTTAGGATGGGTAACCTTTATGAACGTCACACATCCTAAGGGAGGTCACTCATCCTATAGGAGGTCACCCATCCAACGACAGGTCATCCATCCTACGGGAGGTCACCCATCCTAGGGAGGTTATCCATCCTTGGGTGGTCACCCATCCTACGGGTGGTCACCCATCCTAAGTGAGGTCATCCATCATAGGGTGGTCACCCATCCTAAGAGTGGGCACCCATCCTAGGGAGGTCACCCATCCTAAGGGAGGTCACCCATCCTATAAAAGGTTACCCATCCAAAGGGAGGTCACCCATCCGGAGGTTCCCTATCCTACGAGAGGTCACCCATCCAACGGGAGGTCACCCTTCCTAAGGGAGGTTCCCAATCCCAGTAAGGTCACCCATCCTACGGGAGGTCACCCATCCTACGAGAGGTCACCCATCATATAGGTCACCCATCCTCTGGGAGGTCACCCATCCTTAGGGAGGTTACACATCCTAGAGATGTTATCCAAACTACAGGATATCACCTATCCAAATGGAGGTTATCCATCCGATAGGGGGTCACCCATCCTATGGAAGGTTACCCATCCTATGGAGGTCACCCATCCTTGGGAGGACATCCATCCTATGAGAGGTTACCTATCATATAGGTGGTCACCCAACCTAAGAGAGCTTACCCATCCTACGAGAGGTCACCCATCCTACGGGAGGTCACCCATCCTACGGTAGGTCACCCATTCTACTAGAGGTTTCCCATCCTAAGAGAGATTACCGATCCAAATGGAGGTTACCCATCCTACGAGAGGTCATCCATCCTATAGGTCACCCATCATACGGAAGGTCACCCATCCTACGAGGGCTTACCAATCCTACGAGAGGTTACCCATCATAGGGAGGTCACCCATCCAAATAGAGGTTACCCATCCTCTGGGAGGTCACCCATCCTACGAGAGGTTACCCATCCTAAGAGAGGTCACCCATCCTAGGGAGTTTACCCATCCTACTAGAGGTCACCCATCTAAGGGAGGTTCCTCATCCTATGAAGGTGACCTATCGTATGGAGGTTACCCATCCTATGATGGTCACCCATCCAAAGGGAGGTTACCCATCCAATGAAGGTCACCCATCCAAATAGAGGTTACCCATCCTTGGGAGGTTACCTCGCCTAGGATGGGTGACCTCCCTTAGGATAGGTGATCTCCCGTAGGATGGATATCCTCCCTAAGGATGGGTGACCTTCATAGGATGGGTAACCTCCTATAATGGGTGACCTTCATAGGATAAGTAACCTCCCATAGGATGGGTGACCTCCCGTAGGATGGGTGTCCTCCTGAGGATCTTTTAGGATGGGTAACCTCTCGTAGGAAGGGTGACCTCCTATATGTTGGGTAACCTCCCATAGGATATGTGACCTATTTGATAGGTGACCTCTCGTAGGATGGATAACCTCCATTTGGATGGGTAACCTCTATTAGGATTGGTGACCTCTCATAGGATGGGTAACCTCTCGTAGGATAGGTGACCTCCCGTAGGATGGGTGATCTTCATAGGATAGGTGACCTCCCATAGGATGGGAGATACCTCACTTAGGATAGGTAACCTCCCGTTGGATGGGTGACCTCCAGTAGGATGGGTAACCTCCTATAGGATGGGAGACCTCCCTTAGGATGGGTAACCTCCCTAGGATGGGTAACCTACCGTATGATGGATGATCTCTTGTAGAATGGATGACCTCCCTTCCGATGGGTAATCTCCATACGATGTGTGACCTTCATAGGATGGGTTACCTTCTTTAGGATGGGTGACCTTCATAGGATGGGTAACCTCCCTTTGGATGGTTGACCTCCCGTAGGATGGATAACCTCTCATAGGATGGGTGACCACCCGTAGGATGGATAACCTTTCGTTAGATGGGTGACCTTTATAGAGGTTACCCATCCTAAGGGAGGTCACCCATCCTATGGGAGGTCACCCATCCTAAGGGAGGTTACTCATCCTAAGGAGGTTACCCATCCTTTGGAGGTTAACCATCCAACAAGAGGTCACCCATCCTAGGGAGGTTACCCATCCTAGGGAGGTCACCCATCCTACGGGAGGTCATCCATCCTAAGAGAGGTCACCCATCCTAGGGAGTTCACCCATCCAAAGGGAGGTCACCCATCCAAAGGGAGGTTACCCATCCGGAGAAAACCAATCCTATGGGAGGTTACCCATCCTACGAGAGGTCACCCATCCTAAGTTAGGTCACTTATCCTATGGGAGGTAACCTATCCTTCGAGAGGTAATCCATCCTACGGGAGGTCACCCATCCAAAGGGAGGTTACCCATCCTATGATGGTCACCCATCCTAAGGGAGGTTATCCATCCTATGAAGGTCACCCATCGTATGGAGGTTACCCATCCAAAGGGAGGTCACCCATCCTAAGTTAGGTCACCCATCCTAATGGAGGTTACCCATCCTACGGTAGGTCAGCTATCCCAAGGGAGGTTACCCAGCCTACGGGATATTACCCATCCTACGAGAGGTCATCCATCCTTAGGGAGGTCACCCATACTAAGAGAGGTTACCCATCCTAAGGGAGGTCATCCATCCTACGGGAGGTTACCTATCCTATAGGTTTCCTAACCTAAGGATTTGTACGGGATATCACCCATCCTACGAGAGATTACCCATCCTTAGAAAGGTCACCCATCCTAAAAGAGGTTACCCATCCTAATGTAAGTCACTCATCCTAAGGGAGGTTACCCATCCTAGAGAGGTTACCCATCCTAAAGGAGGTCACTCATCCAATGGAGGTCACCCATCCGACGGAAGGTTACCAATCCTACTGGAGGTCACCCATCCTAAGGGAGGTTACCCATCCTAAGGAAGGTCACCTATCCTATGGTAGGTTAGCCATCATATGAAGGTCGCCCATCGTATGGAGGTTATCCATCCTATGTGAGGTTACCCATCCTACGAAAGTTATCCATCCTAGGGATCACCCATCCTAAGAGAGGTTACCCATCCTATGGAGGTCCCCCATCCAAAGAGAGGTCACCCATCTGTTTGTGGTATTAAACGAAAGAATAAAAGTGTATTTCAATGACGGGATTTATAAGAGACCCGCACCCTTTGGTTTACAAACAAACTTGTACAATGTAATCCTATACGAGGATGTGGGAGTACAATTTATTTAATCTGGGTATAAATTGCTATAGGTGTCTGATCTGCGGTCGATCACTTTAGCCCTTGGACTACACGATGTTAAAGAAGTGCCATGGAAGACAGGATGCAGCTTCAGAGGTTGCAAAGGAGGGTGGATGCGCGATGCTGAAGGTCGTCGCTCCCTGTTCCTTGCCCGAGCTCTGGATTTTTCTCTCTCTCTCTCTATCTCTCCTCCTTGATCTCTGGTTCGATGACCTTGTCCGATCTTCGAGTTTTTAGTTTTTTGACCTTTTCTCCCCATTAATAAGGGTCTCTATTTATAGAGTTTTGGTGACAGTGACCACTCCGTCGGTGTAACAACCGAGGAGTGGACAGTACAGCACCCCTTTACATAACGGTTTAAAATAACCAATGCCTGCGTGTAAATAACCTTTTGAGTGAGCATGTGACGTGTGTCCAACTAAGGGGACAAAACGCGTATATCTGCTACGAAGATCATGGCGTAGAGGCCACGTAGGTAGGTATCCCTTGTGTAGCAGAGGTTGGCATAAAAGCCAAGTGACTGTCACCTTGGCGTAGAAGCCAAAATAGGCATAGAAGCCGAACAGGCGTAGAAGCCGAATAGGCATAGAAGCCGAACAGGCATAGAAGCCGAATGGGCATAGAAGCCAAACAGGCATAGAAGCCGAATGGGCATAGAAGCCGAATGGTCGTAGAGACTAAGAGGGCATTGGAAGCCGAGGGAGCACTGATCCTGAGCGGGCGTAGAAGCCACTGCGTACCGTGCCGAAGTGCTGATGTGGACGTCTTAGCCGGAATTACGACTTTCGAAGATATAATCAAATCTTCTACAGAGATTTGCCATCATCTTGTGCATTAAATGCGGAGACGTGTTTTGAAGGTCTGCAGCCCTTCTGTGCATCCGTCGCAAAGATGTGCCTTGAGGGAAACTGTCACTGCTCTGTGTAATTAGACGTAGAGACGTACCTCGAGCCCCGTATGAAGTACAGCTTTTGACGTGGCAGCAGTTTGTCTTACTGCAGAGCGTAAAATAGCTCATGTTTGCCTGTGTAAAACAAGGCAGCGTATTCCCTTTTACGCGAAAGAGCGGTTTACGCTGGGGGGACTTTGGTAAACGATGGTTTGGTGATATTTTAACCAAATCCTCTGCATTAAATGCAGAGATCCGCCATCATACTGTGGGGTACGTCCCGAGGGATCTGCCATCATTTCCAGCCATCGTCTTGGTAGCCGTGCAGCACTTTTTTGTCAGGAGTCAGAGGCCAGGTTCACCGCGTGACTTGACAGGTTCATTTTAGGGAAGACGAAGCGTTCCTCGTACGCATTAACGCTGCTTTGAGAGCGACTGAGTTTTTACGCCATGGAGGCGATAAAGAACTCTGTTTATGCTGGGGCGGCCTGGACGTACCGTACTTACGCAGATGGTCCTTTGAGCTTATATTTCACGCTATATTTGGCGAAAGAGCTCTGTTGTATGTTCGACGGCTCTGGAGGCCTCTGCTTACGCTGCTCTGCATTAAGATGCCGCGTAGATCCTCCCAGCGTATTTTTCATGCTTCTACAAGACCCCCTTCGAAGCTTTTAAATTCCTCAAAATTTGAAATGCTTTGAATGAAGCATGAATGGCCTCTCGTAACCCAAAACGTTTCTGAGTGGAGCATGGAAACGGTCAAGTTTGACGCATTCTTTCAGGCCGGTCTTGATGGCAGATTTATTGGGGGTAGGTGTGACCTCGCTTGCCTATAAAAGGGCTGAGGAGTTAACCTGTTTCTTCCCACATTTCCTTTCACCATGCTAAGATGATCGCCGGAGTTCGTCGGGTCGACCTGAGGAAGAAGAAGACCATGTTCTTCCAGCATGTAAGGAGCCAAAAAGGACGGCATCTTCGAGCACGTGTCCATTACAACGATGGATCATGGAAGGATATCTTAGCCTCCCTTGCTCGGGATAATCAGCAACTTTGTATGGCGTTGCACCAGGAGAGAGGAAGGGTCGTATTAGACCACACAGCTTGCAGATGGCACCTTCTTCCGTTGCCTCCGGTGACGGGAGTCAGACAGACACGTTCTGTCCCGGCTTGAGCGGTGCACGGAGCTTGGGACCTGCAAAATCTATGCAAGCCCTAACTCTGTCGTCCTCCGCCGTCGACCACCGCCATGCCAGTCAGTTCTGCCTACTGACTGCTGGAGAAGATGGATGAAGAATTGAAGCCCATGCGAGAATCTGTCAGAACAGCTTCTGGGCGATCTTCAGACGACGATGAGGAAATCCTTTGTAGAAGGGATTTCCCTCATATGTAATCACGAAAAATAAAGAAAAACCCCTGTAGACAGGATTTCCCTTATATGTAATTGTGATTTTAAATAAAGTCGTTTTTCTTCTCTGCATATGATCGTCTTTGCCATACGTTGCTGTGAAGTCTGGATATGTGCAGCTTCGACACATCTGAATCTTTACGCCGATTGATAGGAAGAGTATTAGGCCCCGTCTTTTACGCGTAGCGAATAGTCCATAGAACATCGCTGAGCGTCCTTGAACATTTAGAACTGTCCTGTTGCTAGGACTGAGGGACGGCGTAGAATTCTGAACTGTTGCTTCTCTGATGAGCAGGATCTTGTTCAAACTTCGTCTTTAAGAATGATCTCTCGAAACTCCCTTGGAACAGGGTCAAGGTTTTTTGGCTGTCAAATTGAGTTGCCACCTTGATAGACG
The DNA here is from genome assembly GCA_036927795.1 of Iris macrosiphon. Lineage (NCBI taxonomy): Eukaryota > Viridiplantae > Streptophyta > Magnoliopsida > Asparagales > Iridaceae > Iris > Iris macrosiphon. The sequence goes on from JAYESA010000008.1 coordinate 285,783, forward strand.
GGATGTTCAGACTGGAGTCTGGATAAACCTCCAATTTTGGACCCGAGAAGAGTAATTTCTTAATGTTTGAACTTTGTATGCTTCGGATACTTGGGATGCTCTGGGTCAAGAACGAGTATCTTCTGTGTGAACTCTTTGTAATTGACCGCCTTGGGGACTGTTCGGATATGCGGAAAGTCGTGGAGCATGAAATCATCAGTCTGTAGCCTTTGAGCGTAAAAATACCACCGAGCGCGAAATCGTAGACTTGTGGTTCCTGAGCGTGAAGTCATCGGTTTGTTGCCTCTCGAGCATAAAAGCTACCGAGCACAAAGGCATCCGGGCATAAACCGTAGACTTGTAGCTGTCGAACGTGAAGCCGTAGATCTGTTGCTGTCGAGCGTAGAAAAGATCCTTTAGCGCAGAACTGTAGATCTGTAGCCTGTGAGCGTAAAAACACCATCGAGCATGAAATCGTAGACTTGTGGTTCCTGAGCGTGAAGTCGTAGGTTTGTTGCCTCTCGAGTATAAAAGCTACCGAGCACAAAGGCATCCGGGCATAAACCGTAGACTTGTAGCTGTCGAACGTGAAGCCGTAGATCTGTTGCTGTCGAGCGTAGAAAAGCTCCTTTAGCGCAGAACTGTAGATCTGTAGCCTGTGAGCGTAAAAACACCATCGAGCATAAAATCGTAGACTTGTGGTTCCTGAGCGTGAAGTCGTAGGTTTGTTGCCTCTCGAGCATAAAATCTACCGAGCACAAAGGCATCCGGGCATAAATCGTAGACTTGTAGCTGTCGAACGTGAAGCCGTAGATCTGTTGCTGTCGAGCGTAGAAAAGCTCCTTTAGCGCAGAACTGTAGATCTGTAGCCTGTGAGCGTAAAAACACCATCGAGCGTGAAATTGTAGACTTGTGGTTCCTGAGCGTGAAGTCGTAGGTTTGTTGCCTCTCGAGCATAAAAGCTACCGAGCACAAAGGCATCCGGGCATAAACCGTAGACTTGTAGCTGTCGAACGTGAAGCCGTAGATCTGTTGCTGTCGAGCGTAGAAAAGCTCCTTTAGCGTAGAAATGTAGATTTTTAGCTCCTGAAAAGAAAATTTCTTCGAGCGTGAGGTTTTGCGGATCTGTTGCTTCTGAGCGTAAACTGAGCGCCATCGAGCGTGAGATCGTCGATTTGGTATCTGCTGAGCGTAAAGTCGTAGGTTTGTGGCCTCTCGAGCATAAAAGCTACCGAGCACAAAGGCATCCGGGCGTAAAACCATAGACTTGCAGCTTGCGAGCGTAAAACCGTAGATCTGTTGCTGTTGAGCGTAGAAAGCTCCTTTAGCGTAGAACCTGCTGAACCGTCTTGCACGAAAAAACCTTTCGAATTCGCTGACTGTCCATTTTTCGAGGGTAGTGGGCTGACGTAGCATCCAATCATAACCAACTCTTAATTGCGAGATCCGATTGGGGTCTCGAGGGGTTCGTCCGAGGATTCGAGGAGTCGACTCGGACCGTATATATACCCCAAGCTTTTGAGAAAAAAGCTTTTTATCTGTCTTCTGCGAAAGAGAGCTTTCCTTCGTTCCTTCTCCGAGCACTTCGAGTCCTCAGAAATGGCGTCGAAACAAACTCCCTCCGCTAAGGGAAAGACCGTAGGTTCTTCTTCTCGTTCTTCGGTACCGGCGAGAGAATCTTCGGTCGGGCAAGGTGAACCTCCTTCTGAGAGGAGTATCCCGTCGATGAGCAGTACACCCGGCTTTAGAGGTAAAGCTTTTTGGGATGACAAACGACAAAAAATCCTTCGCACACGTTGAACGTGACCGCGCTAGGTCGTCTTCTGTGCTGATAGCCTCTTTTGAGGAAGATGACGCACGGAGACGTTTTCATCTTTTATGCCCACATTTCTAATGTGCCAGCATAAAAACTCCATATTTTCGTAGTTCTGAGCGTAAAAGCTCTGGCTAACGAAAATTGGGGTATATCATAAAATTTTGAATTTTTACGCTTGCGGAGGAGACTTCCGGCGTATAGAGACCAAATTTGTACAATCTTGGCGTAAAGCACAGACTGTCGTTTCTTTGGTCCACACTTTGTGCAGGATTTGCAATGACCTATTTTCCTTGCACCTTTGCAGTTGATTTGGGTGAGTCTCCGCTGGCTGAGGTGATGGGCTCCGCTGCCGGGATGCTGCACTCGAACTACCTGGAGGATCTGTCCCATGTGGCCTTTCCCATCTCTAGACCCCAGTATCCTGAGGGCAGGGAGTTTCAGATATCGGCCAGGGTGAGCGAATGCTGTTGAGCATGATCAATGGCGAACCCTTGACACATGTAGACGGGGAGCAGTACATAAAGTCGGCTTTCCTCTTTGGGGATATGATCGATAAACAGTCCCAGACGAAGCCCAAGAGGGAGCCTTGGGTCTTCCCTGCCGGGAATTTGGTCTTGTATCTGCCGACGATGCCGAGGGATTATCCTATCTCAGCTTTCTCCCATGCGACGCATCCTAGGTAGATGTCGTGGAAGCTGACTCCTGATCTTCACGGGAAGCCTGGGAAGATCTTTCATCTGAAAGGAGCTGACCAGGGGTCGTTTGTCAGTCGCCCCTCCGGCGTTGTGACGCTGTTCCGGGGGCTGTGCCCGGGTAATGTCCCGAGTGAAGTTAGCTCGGTGATCCAGCCTGTCCAGTTGCCGACCTTCTGCAACGACTTCATGGGTCAAGGTAGGATATATCCCAAGGAGAATCCTCGGTGCAACGGGTGGATCGCCCCAACGAACTCCCGATGGAGATGCCTAGTTGATTGGGCCTTGTCGCACTTTCGAAGAGAGCTGGAGGACATTAGACTATATGCCGCCGTGAGTGCGACGAGTGTTGGGTTGCCTCCCAATGTTAATTTGTTCTTGGCACTGATGGAGCGGTATATTCCACTCACCGGGACCTTCGCCACTCCACTGGAGGAGTTGGGATTGGCCCTCCATGAGATGGCAGTTGTCTCGAGATTGCCGATGGGGGATACCCCATATGAAGAGTATGTCCCCACCAACCGGGAGTTGGGGGATTTGGACCCTCGGGTGGCGGAAGTATATCAGGAGCTGATGTGTCAGTACTTCGCGTGCACCACTTTTTATGACGAGCCCTCTGATTTGGCCCATACCACTAAGTGGATGTCCTACCTCTTCTTCCATCGGGCTAGGGCCGCCAAGTCAGAGAAAGCCTCGGGCGGTAAGAATGAGCCCGTGAACTGCTTGGGCATCCTTAGTGCCCAGGTTGTTGAGGCTCTTATGGAAGACGCCAAGGCTCCCGATCAGATTCTCGTTGAGGGGGTAGGAAAATACTCCGAAGGTACCAAGGCCCACAGTTATTTGAGGCGCTGTCGCAGGCCTCTGTCTAAGGAAGCCCAGCTGGCTGGTTTCCTCTCCATATGGCTGCGTCGAGTGGTAGTGCCCGGTATCGCATCCGCAGATCGTATTCACTGGAATATCCTGTGGCCCACAGTGCGTCTGGTGTTTGGGGCAAGACTGGGCCTGCTTCCTGCCATGGTGTGCCGTATTCAGGCTGGCCTGAGGGCCATGACCGATGGGTTGCTCGTCGATGAAGCTCGGCGTGAGAGTTTTCCCAGGATGGAATTGCCATACCTGTATCTGATGGGATGGTTAATTCTCCACAACCCTCGGGTGATGTCTTCCGGTTCCGGTAGCAGCTCAGGAGGTATATTCCTGCTGAATTACAGGGATTCTACCTAGAATGTGAACACAGTTTTAGACTGTCGGTTAGTGTTGAACCTCATCCATGGCTGAAAGATCCTCTGTACTCCCCCTCCGGTATATCGTAACCAATTCGGGGTATGGCTTGAGGATTCAGGTGGAGAGAAGACCGTTCTTTTTTCGGAGGCTTTTAATTGGTTGGTCTGTATCAGACCATCCCATCTGCTGTATAGGAGCGAAGACTATTGCTTCTTCGAGCCCTACTTGCCTAGTCGATTTGCCAGGCAGTTCGGGTACGATCAGCTGCACGTGGGTAACGCCGTCACTAGCTTCAGGCCCAGGGGCGGACTCATTGATGGAGCTAGAGGGTGGCGATATTTTATCATGGGTTGCACAGGGGCAATTTTTATCGTGCCGGTCGTTACAACCTCCACGGAGCTGCGCATCCTTCATTCTTACGCCCAGTTTTATGTGGCGATTAACACCTTCCATCGCGATTTCGACAGGCGTGGAAGCTTTAGAGTGCCTTCTGCCAAGCCTGGGGGAAGAGTCGAAGTCCCCTCGGTTTCTTCTGACGAGGGCGAGGAGTCTATTACTCCGGATGAGCCTCTGGTGTCGTTGCCGAGGTGTGCAGTGCCTGCGCTGGCGGGGGATTTGGTAGTCTCTTCTGGGAAGCGATGGGCTTCTGCTCCGAAGGAAGCTTCCCTTCGTAAGAGGAGGAAGGAGACGGTTGCTCTTCCTCTCCGCATTCCTAGTATTAAGGCTCCCGTGAGTGAGCCGGCACCTCCCTGCATCAGGGATGAATCTTCGGCTGGAGGTTCCTCGCCTTTTAGAGAGGGACCTTCTACAGTTCCGGCTGGTGGCGCTGGAGAGTCTTCGCTAGAGGTTGCTATCACTGCGGCTGCTTCAAGTAGTGGAGTGGGATTGCCCACATGGCCGCTGCAGATGGGAGAATCATTCCCGAGGTCAGCAGTGGGGGAAGTTGCTTCTGTGTCAGCGAGTGCGTTTAGCGAGACCCCGGCTGACGAACCTCGACCGCGTCTTGGGGAAGGCTTGACCGAGCTTTTGGCGATGTCGGTCGGCCCACCTCTTTCTCCAGGTATAACAAGTCGTATGGTGTCATTAAGGCGTGGTTTAGCCACATCGGCTGCAGACGCATCGTATATGCCGTTGGCTGCTGGTAAATGTCATTTTTTTTGTCTCCTCCTAGGAAGATTACTATTGTGTTAACATTTTTGCTTTTTTGTCCTCTTTTCAGGGGATGACGTTCACGGGGAATACGGCATTGAAGCGCCTTCTGGCTCTGCTCCGGCTCCTAACGATAACGTGGAGGTGCCTAATTCCGAGGCAGAAGTGTCTTCGGGGGCCAGCTCGCTTGGAGAGGTTTTGTCGTCTCAGGAGGGGGACGAACCTGTTATCGTGACCTCGCCTTTCGCGAGTATGCCGATGACTTCGATCGTTGTCGTCACACCTTTTTTGGCCGCGCCACCCGTCGAGGCGGCGGCGCTGGCTACCTCGTCTGCAATTGTCCCTGAAGAGGGAGTTACTAGCATCGCAGCCACTCCGGGCGTTCAGTCAGGTCTAGTCGCGTTGACCGAGCAGCATACCAGCCTTGTCTACACCGTTTAAAAATGATGATACCGATGGTGTTGGCGAAGAATCTTGACTTCGAGCTCCTGAAGAAGACTTCTCAGCTTTCGATCGAGGTTGTCAGGGGGCTTGGCAATCCTGGAGTAGCTGATGCTCTGGAGGCGGTGGTTAATGGTTTAGAGCAACCCATTAACAAATATTTGCAGCGGGCTGAGGGCAGCCTTGATGCTGATATCCAGGCTCGATACGACCTCATGGCTGAGCGGCTCGCTACAAAGCTTGAAAGCCTAGACAACTCTATCCAGAAGCACAAGCTGGAGATGGATAGGAGAAAAGCTGTTGTGGAAGAAGCTCTTGCTGTTGAGACGAAGTGTCAATCCGAGCATGAAGGGAATGCAGCGAGGGCCTCCAAGCTGAGGGAAAAACTTGCTCGGGCAGAGGAGTGGGCGTCCCAGTCGTTGGCAGGTTTAGAGGTAGCGACTGGTCGACTGAGTGAAGCACGACGGGATCTGGACCGTACGGAAGCTGTCCGTATGGGCTGTCTTCGGGCAAGGGCTAATCTGATCCTTACGCATACCCCCGAGGCACGGCTGGAGCGGGCTCGCGCTGATGCCTTGGCCCTTAGGAATGAGAGGATAGCTGCACTGGAGCGGCAGATTCGTGGTCTGATTACTCCGCCATCTTGATGTATCTCTCCCTATGTAATTTTGCCTCCTTCTGGGAATGAATAAAAGTGACTCTTTTTTGACTGTTATGGACCCGTCATTTCGGAATGTAAATGACAGTTTTTTGGGTGAGGGGGATATCAGAGGTAGTATGGACCTGATATACTCTCGATAAACCTCTTTAGCAGGATATATCTATTCAGAGGTCGTACATACATGATAGGATATGACCTAACTAGTTTCTTTTCTTGGAGTAGTTTTGTCAGAATTGAGATTCTCGCTATGTTCCGCCTGGGCAGGGAGAAATTAAGCGTAGTATCTTTTCAAAAATTTGCCGTTGATGGGAGCCATTAATAGGTCCCCGTTAGGCTGGGCTATCCTGTAGGCGCCGTTCGAGAACGTTGTCTCGATCACATAAGGGCCTTCCCACTTGGGCTAGAATTTGCCTTTACTTTTGTGAGTTAAAATCATCGGCCTTCTTACTACTAGAACTAGCTCGCCAACCTTGAACACCCTTTCCTTTACTTTATGGTTAAAAGCCCTGGAAATGCGTGCTTGGTAGAGCGCGATGCGCTGTTGAGCTTGGAGGCATTTCTCGTCTAATCCTTCTAGCTCCTGAAGCCTTAAAAGGTCATTCTTTTCTTGAGTCATCTCATTAGCCACGGCTATTCTGAGCGACGGGATCTGGATTTCAATTGAAAGAACTGCTTCGCTCCCTTAGACCAGCGAGAATGGGGTACAATCCGTCGACGTTCGTACCGTCGTGCGGTATGCCCAGAGGCATTCGCCCATCTTTTCATTCCAGTCTCTCTTGTTTGAAGAGACAAACTTCTTCAAGAGTTTGATAATGGTTTTGTTGAAAGCTTCCGCCAGACCATTAGCAGCTGGATAGTATGCCGTGGAGGCAACATTGTGTATCCGATTTTTATCGCAAAACCGATGAAACGTTTGGCTGATGAACTGGGGCCCATTATCGTGAATTATCCTCCGGGGTACCCCAAAGCGATAGATGACGTGATATTTGATGAAGCTGACCACGTTGGATGCCTTTACCTCAGTGAGAGGGATCGCTTCGGCCCATTTAGAAAAGTAATCCGTGATGGCCAGTATGAACTGGTGACCCCTGGAAGAAGACGGGTGAATAGGACCGATAATATCCATTTCCCATGCTTCGAAAGGCCAGGATACGACCGTAGGATGTAGATGTTCCGACGGTTGATGTATGAAGTCTGCATGAACCTGACAGGCTCTGCAATGCTTTACATACTGCGTTGCATCTGCGATCATGGTCGGCCAGTAATAGCCCATTCTCCTGATGCGATCCTGTAGCTTAGGCCCGGGTTGATGCGCTCCGCATACACCGTCGTGAGCTTCACGGATAATCTGCTGTACTTCGGTGCCAGAGAGACACCTCAACAGCAGTCCGTCGTAGGTCCGGCTATACAGGCATTGTGAAGATGCATCGAAGTAGAAGCATAGCGATCGTCTCTTGACGGATACTGCTTCCTTGGGGTCCTCCGATAAGATTCCGTATGCCATAAAATCTATGAAAGGACTTGTCCAATCTCTTGTAGGAGGATCGGTGTTTACAGCATAGCTGCGTTCTATGTGACAGCTGTTCTTCACACAGAATAAATCTCTGTTAAGAAGGATTACCGAATCTTGCCTTCTTATAGGAGTAGCTAAGTCTGCAGCTAGGCTGGCCAGGGCATCAGCTTCTAGATTCTGAGATCGAGGTACGTGCTCTAGAAAGAACCCTTTGAACGTCATGGCTATCTCGATTGTCGCCCGATGATAGGGGATGAGGTCTGGATTACGGACTTCGTATATTCCCCTAACTTGATTGACGATGAGCAGAGAATCACCGAAAGCTTCCAGGGATTCTACCCCCAGTTCTGTAGCAACTTGGAGCCCAATTAGTAGAGCGTTGTATTCTGCCACGTTGTTAGAGCAGGGCTCGCTAAGAGAGTATGCTCGGTAGATGACGAGCTGATCCGGGGTAACTAGGACGACTCCCACTCTTGAAACGACATTTCCTTTAGGACCGGTTCTGGAGGCGCCATCAAAGAACAGTTGCCATACGTAACTTTTTCTTGCGAAGTTACATTCTGCAACTTCATCAGGGATGTCTTCGTATAGTTTAGAGGTCTCCGGGATCGGATGAGCCGCTAGGAAGTCGGCCAATGCTTGGCCTTTGATGGACTTCTGTGGGATGTATACCATATCGTATGGTGTTAGCAGCATCGCCCAAGTTGCGAGTCTGGAGTTGAGGGCACTTGGCTTGCTCATCAGCACTCGGAGAGGGTTGATCCTGGAGATGATATGAATAGTCTGGCCGGTGACATAGTGCCACGTTTTCTGGACAGCGAATATCAGAGCCAAGCATTCCTTCTCCACTGGGTTGTACCGGTGCTCGGCCCCGACCATCATCCTGCTGAGATAGTAGATAGCCTATTCATGACCCGCATCATTTTTCTGTACGAGGAGAGCTCCTAGCGAATGATCCATTGCCCGAACGTACAGCAAGAACGGTTTTCCCATGACGGGAGGCACCAGAACTGGCGGCCTGGTTAGGTAGCGTTTGATATCCCCGAACGCTTGCTGACAGGTTTTGTCCCATATAAAGGATACACCTTTCTTCATGAAATGAGAGAAGGGTTGACATCTCCCTGAAAGGTTGGATATGAATCACCGGATATAAGCCAGACGTCCTTGGAACCCCCTGAGTTCCCTCAGATTACGGGGCGGTCGCATTACCGTGATCGCTTGGACTTTGTCAGGGTCTACTTCGATGCCTTTGGTGGTAATGACAAATCTCAGGAATTTGCCATTGGATACACCCAGAAAGGACTTTGTAGGGTTCATCTTGAGTTGATGCTGGCGCATTAATTCGAATACCGCCCCCAGGTCTCGGGTGTGATCACCTTTGAGGCGACTTTTGACAGCTATGTCGTCTACGTAACATTCCACTGTTTTGCGTAAATGCCCACGGAATATGTTATTCATAGCCCGTTGGTACGTAGCCCCAGAGTTCTTTAATCCGAAGGGTATGACCGTATAGCAATATACCCCCAGTGGTGTCCGGAAGGCAGTGTGTTTCTCGTCTTCAGGATGCATCTTGATCTGATTGTATCCTGAGAACCCGTCCATGAAAGACATGCGTTCCAAGCCGCAGGTGTTGTCGATCATGATGTCCGTGATGGGAAGAGGGAATTCATCTTTGGGGCAGGCCGCATTCAGATCTCGGTAGTCGATGCAGATACGTACCTTCCCATTTTTCTTTATGACTGGGACCACGTTAGCGACCTAGTCGGTGTGTTGTTCCTCCCGGATGAAACCGCAGGTTATCAACTTCTTGACTTCAGCCTCGATGGCGTCCATCATATCTGGGCGGAACCGTCGTTGGTGCTGCTTTACCGGCTTCGAATCGGTCAATATATTGAGCATATGAGTAGCTACCTTCGGGTCTAGGCCTGGCATGTCCTCATAATCCCACGCAAAGACGTTAATATATTCCTTTATCAGCTGTATAACTTCTTCCCTTTCAGGTGGGGAAAGATTGTTACTGACAAATATTGGCTTTGGTGAGAGCTTACCCCCAACATTGATCTGGATGACTTCATCCTTGGTGGGAGGTTCCCTCTGCTCGAAGCAGAATTCCCACTGCGTATCTATTTGTTGAGCCCAGGGGTCATCCTCGAATGGCTCCGTATCCTGCTCCTCGGCTTTTGAGGGATTTGTCATCACCATATTCACTGATAGTGCTTGTTCGAGAGTATCTGGCGAGTTGGAGGGCGATGAGCTGTTCTGGGAAGAGGAAAAGGGGTCCTCTTTTGGCTCGAAAGTCGCGAGGGAGGTGGCATACCCTAACCCGAGATGAGTTTATCGATTGCGGGGGTTGCCGCATGGCGACGTTCGTCTGCCTCTTCCGTAGTTGAGGCCTGGCTTCCGTTTCAAGTCGTAGCCCATGTTTTGCATGATCTTTAGCACTTGCGGGCTATAACAGTGAATCTGTATTTTCCCGGTGTCGTCATCGAAAGGATCTTCTTGGACAATCGGTTAATTCTGCATGCGACCGAAGACTATTGAGCGCTGACTGCTGCAGGTAGGTGGGACGATGAAGATAGAATCCTCATGTGGCTCATATGTCGTGACGACGTTGGATGGCGATGCTACTTCCCAGACATATGGGCGGTAGAAGCTTATAGCTTTCAAGAATTTTTGTGTTATGGGTTCTACCTCGTCATGTGGAGTGGGTCCTTATTTTGGAACTCGAGCATAAATATACTGGAAAAGAGGATGTTTATTATCATCTGGAACTTCACTCCTGGTTGCCTTTACACCAGTTGACTGCCTATTGCGTCGAAGGTTGATGACCAAGGGTGGAGGCTTTCGGTTCAAAGTGATCACTAGAGGATCACCCCCTTCTCCTGTCTTGGTCTTGTCCAGGTGGATAGCCAAAGGTTCTATGGCTTCCGGACGAGTGGTTCGTCCTTTCACTTTAATGGACAGCGGCAGTGTGGCAGAGGGCTCTTCTGGCTCCCGGTGGGATTCCTCCTTTGCCTCGCACGACCCTTCTTCCACGTGGTCCTGGGAGTACAACAAGGCATCGGAGTAGTACGACTCTATTCCTTTGAACGGGTTTAGGTCAGCTACCTCCGTCTGTACTGTTCCTTGTGTGTCTACATATTTAAGGCATTGATGTAGGGTTGAAGGAACGATGTTGTGGTCGTGAATCCATGGTCTTCCTAGCAAAATATTGTAGGACACCTCTGAATCGATGACGTAACATGTGGCCACCGATCTAAGGTTGCCGATCTGGATTCTCAAGCGAATTTTCCCCAATGGCTTACTTTTTCCAGCATTGAAACCCACGATTATAGTGGTAGTGTAAGCCAGTTCGCTGGTAGGAATTCTCAGTGGCCTGAGCAGACCGCGAGGGATGATGCTGATCGACGATCCCGGATCTATGTGAATCCGGTCGACTTCTATGGAACCGACGTACCCGGTGTAATAGAGGGGCCTGTTATGTCTGTTATGTTTTAACAGCATATCGTCTTGAGTGAAAGTGATATTTGGGACCACCTCCATTACGTTGTGGCACTGAGGATATGCCACTGGTTCCTCGTCGGGGGACTTGAGTTGGGTCAAGTATGCCTCTGCCTGCATCAGCGCTTCACTCAGGGCTAGACGAGTGTCAGGGGAGAGCCTGAGTAGCTCAAAGATGGACAACCTGGCTGGCGTATTGGCTAGTTGGGCCAGGATGTCAAATTTGTATGGCTTCTCTAAACCTTTGCTTGGAATGTTTTTAACAGGTTTGTCGAAGCGTATTTCTTTCTGCTTTCCCTTTTTCGCCGGAGTAGGTTTCGCAGGGCTGATGTTTGGCATGACGGGACCTTGCTCTGAAGGTTTGGTAGCTGGAGCGTCAGCTGGCGTGCCTTCCTGATTTGCTCCGTTGTCATCGAGGTAGGCCCTCCCTGAACGGGTTGCGACAAGTACCTCGTCTTCATCTGATGCAGAAGAAGTTGTGATCATGTGGCATAATCTGTATTTGGGACTCTTCTTGGAGGTAGGCTTGGCTGCCTTGGTCTCCCTCTCGAGCTCTGGCACCAAATTCGGGTGAACCCACATAATCTCGCCCTGCCGGGTAGTTAGGGGCACCAGATTGTGATTTTGACCCCTAGCCGGGGGGAGGTTAACGATGTTCATCGTTGCCCGGGATATAGGTGGAACACAATTAGGGATCTTTTGGGGAGGCAGATTGCCAAACTACAGAGAGATCATGTTGGCCGCGACCGTCTTCTCGGTGCTGTGCAGAGTGATGGCCTTAGCATCAATTAATCCCTGGATCTTCCGTTTTAATACATAGCATGCCTTTGTCGGGTGGTGTACGTATCTGTGGAAGACGCAGTATTTGGGGTCGTCGATATTGCCAACCTCCTGGTGCCGCCTTAGCTCCGGGAGGGTAATCTTGCCACTTTTGACGAGACACTCAAATATACTTGGGATATCATCGTCGTCGAAAGAGTAGACTTCGACGGGCCTAAGAGTCCCGGGTTTTGCTTGCGTGGTTGCCGTAATCTTTGGTCTGGCCGTGTTGATTGCCAGGGCTTCTTTCCCTTTAGGACCACGAGGATGGTCACTGCTGGGAGATGACCTCTTGCCTCTGTCAAAGGCGGAGATCATGATGCCATTGTCGCGTGCCTTGCGACTGTTGTCTTCAGCGGCTATTGCCGAGATGATGAACGAGGGCCAATCATGGAACTGATATGGTCCTGTGAATACCGACACCACGGGAAGGATATTTTTCCTGCAAATATCCACCAACGCAGAGTCTGGAACTCCTGGAGGCATCTGTAAGGTGGCCTGACAAAAGCGTTCGATGAAGATGCGAACGTCCTCCTTTTTCTTCTGTTTGACTTCGATGAGGGAGGACATAGACATGTCCATTCCTCCCTCGTAGAATCGTGTGAACAACAGAGCTTTGAAGTCCTCGAAGGAAGTAATGCAGTTGTCCGCCAAGCTACGGTACCACTGATAGGCTACTCCTGAGAGACAGCCTTTGAACACCCGAGTGAGGAGGGCATCGTTCCCTTGTAGCAACACCGTTATCATACTAAAATAGTTCATGTACTGACTTGGTGATGTTTTTCCCTTGAACAGAGCCATAGTCTGAGGTTTGTATCTCGGAGGGAAAGGGACCTCCTCCCAGACAGCTGGGTAGGGCTGGTTGATTCCCAGTTTCTTGAGCTGATCTTTATGCTTCAAGGTGTCGAACTGGGCTTTCAACTCTCGCACTGCCTGCATCGGATTCTCAGTCGAAAGCGAGGCTACTGAGTGGTGCGGAGTCAGTTGTATTGTAGCTCCAGCGGGAGGTAGAGCATTTTCTAGGTGAGGAAGCGGAGGAACTGTTGACTCTTGATCCAGCGTAGGCTCTTGGCTTGGGTTGGATGGTGGTGAGTCCACCCCCGCACGTATCTGAGTTGGCGGGACCGACGCTTGAGCCATGGTAGTTGCGTGCTGAGCGAGCATCATCTGGTATATGTTTTCTATTACGGATTGCATTTGTTTCAGAGATGTCTCCAGTATAGTGATGCGTTCCGCGTTCCCTGATGGCGAAGCTTCCTCGCGCTCATCTCCAATGGCGTAAGCTCCCATTTCCCTGGTGGTCATTGAGGGATTAGTATAGGTCGTTATAGAAGTCGACTCCATACTTTCTGCCTCTGATTCGGGAACTTGGCGACCTTCGGCGTCAGAATCAGAAGAAGATGACGCTGGTTGTTGTGACCTTGTGCGAGTGTTTTGGAACACCCCGGCTTCAACGTCTCCAAGGGGCTTACTAAACCTCCTTCGGCTCGGAGGTCTAGAAGGATGATGTCTTGAGCTCGACCCTCCTCTAGGTATGTGTGAAGTCATGTTCACAGACGCATGCGCGGGTTCCCCTTCCTGGAAAGACAGCGAGTAGTTCAACCGGTCGAAAACCGATCGTTTCGCCTTGGAGCAGCAGCAATTAATCACAACTTTATGACTATTACAATAGTGTTTGCCAGGAGTCGAAATAGACATGTTGGAAGGTCCCCTTTCTTTACGCCTCCTGATTAGATACTTGCGTAGGTCAGTAGGGTTTCTTTCTGCCGTCTGAGTTTGTTTTACGCCGAGGGACCGCGCCTGGCATAATCTGGAGGTTCACTCAGTCTGGCGTGAGGCTGGAGAGGCCCTCAGTTGGCCATTAGCTTCTCGCGTAATCCGGAGAGTAGGCAGATCATTCTTTTGCTGGCATAAAGGCCCAGTAGTTGAATATTCATCCGCCTGCTTTCCCTTGCGGAGATCGCAGCGTTCATCTGATTCACCGTAAAGGTCAGATGTCATTTTGTGCGTAGAGCGTGATCTGTACTTCTGATTTGGTGTTGAGGCGCCATCAGAGGTTTTGTCTGTACCGCGCGTAGCGGGAGACTGATCTGCACGTTGAGCGTAGTGGATACTCCTGGGTTAGCGCTGAGGATTTGCCAGAAGTTTTGTCTGTACCGCGCGTAGCGGGAGACTGATTTCTGTGCGTAGAGCGCAGTGGATACTCCTGGGTTAGCGCTGAGGCTTTGCCAGAAGTTTTGTCTGTACCGCGCGTAGCGGGAGACTGATTTCTGCGCGTAGAGCGCAGTGGATACTCCTGGGTTAGCGCTGAGGCTTTGCCAGAAGCTTTGTCTGTACCGCGCGTAGCCGGAGACTGATTTCTGCACGTATAGCGCAGAGGATACTCCTGGGTTAGCGCTGAGGCTTTGCCAGAAGCTTTGTCTGTACCACGCGTAGCGGGAGACTGAATTTTACGTGCGGGGCACGGAGGGAGCGATGCTACCACCTCATTGGTTGGAGAGATCGGAGAGATCGAAGAGTCCACAGGAACGGCGGAGGATGTCTTGGGCATCCAAACTTTGCGTAGCTTCCTACTATCTTGGGCGGAAAGAGAGTGAGAGCTACCCCCAGTCTGAAGCATGTCTTCGTAGGCAGACTAGTCGAACTGAACGACCAGTGTCTTCTTCACGGTTCCTACAGATACCGCATCGTGTTGAGCAATTACTTCCTCGTCAGAAGAGAAAGATGTCTCCAACAGAGTCGCCATCTTGTTTGTGGTATTAAACGAAAGAATGAAAGTATATTTCAATGACTGGGTTTATAAGAGACCCGCGCCCTTTGGTTTACAAACAAACTTGTACAATATAATCCTATACGAGGATATGGGAGTACAATTTATTTAATCTGGGTATAAATTGCTATAGGTGTCTGATCTGCGGTCGATCACTTTAGCCCTTGGACTACACGATGTTGAAGAAGTGCCATGGAAGACAGAATGAAGCTTCGGAGGTTGCAAAGGAGGGTGGATGCGCGATGCTGAAGGTCGTCGCTCCCTGTTCCTTGCCCGAGCTCTGGATTCTTCTCTCTCTCTCTCTCTATCTCTCCTCCTTGATCTCTGGTTCGATGACCTTGTCCGATCTTCGAGTTTTTAGTTTTTTGACCTTTTCTCCCCATTGATAGGGGTCTCTATTTATAGAGTTTTGGTGACAGTGACCACTCTGTCGGTGTAACAACCGAGGAGTGGACAGTACAGCACCCCTTTATACAATAGTTTAAAATAACCAATGCCTGCATGTAAATGAACTTTTGAGTGAGCATGTGACGCGTGTCCAACTAAGGGGACAAAATGCGTATATCTGCTACGAAGATCACGGCGTAGAAGCCACGTAGGTAGGTATCCCTTGTGTAGCAGAGGTTGGCGTAAAAGCCAAGTGACTGTCACCTTGGCGTAGAAGCCAAAATAGGCATAGAAGCCGAACAGGCGTAGAAGCCGAATAGGCATAGAAGTCGAACAGGCATAGAAGCCGAATGGGCATAGAAGCCGAACAGGCATAGAAGCCGAATGGGCATAGAAGCCGAATGATCGTAGAGACTGAGAGGGCATTGGAAGCCGAGGGAGCACTGATCCTGAGCGGGCGTAGAAGCCACTGCGTACCGTGCCAAAGTGCTGATGTGGACGTCTTAGCCGGAATTACGGCTTTCGAAGATATAATCAAATCTTCTATAGAGATTTGCCATCATCTTGTGCATTAAATACGGAGACGTATTTTGAAGGTCTGCAGCCCTTCTGTGCATCCGTCGCAGAGACGTGCCTTGAGGGAAACTGTCACTGCTCTGTGTAATTAGACGTAGAGACGTGCCTCGAGCCCCGTATGAAGTGCAGCTTTTGACGTGGCAGCGGTTTGTCTTACTATGGAGCGTAAAACAGCTCATGTTTGCCTGTGTAAAATAAGGCAGCGTATTCCCTTGTACGTGAAAGAGCGATTTATGCTGGGGGGACTTTGGTAAACGACGGTTTGGTGATATTTTAACCAAATCCTCTGCATTAAATGCAGAGATCCGCCATCATACTGTGGGGTACGTCCCGAGGGGTCTGCCATCGTTTCCAGCCTTCGTCTGGGTAGCCGTGCAACACTTTTTTGTCAGGAGTCAGAGGCCAGGTTCACCGCGTGACTTGACAGGTTCATTTCGGGGAAGACGAAGCGTTCCTCGTACGCATTAACGCTCCTTTGAGAGCGACTGAGTTTTTATGCCATGGAGGCGATAAAGAACTCTATTTATGCTGGGGCGGCCTGGACGTACCATACTTACGCGGATGGTCCTTTGAGCTCATATTTCATGCTGTATTTGACGGAAGAGCTATGTTGTATGTTCGACGGCTCTGGAGGCCTCTGCTTACGCTGCTCTGCATTAAGATGTCGCGTAGATCCTCCCAGCATATTTTTCATGCTTCTACACCATCCTAAGGGAGGTAACCCATCCTATGAGAGATTACCCATCCTAGGAAGGTCACCCATTCTTAGGGAGGTCACCCATCATACGGGATGTTACCCATCCTAGGAAGGTTACCCAACTTACGAGAGGTTACCAATCCTAGGGGTTACCCATCCTAGGGAGGTTACCCATCCGATGGGAGGTCACCCATCCTAGGGAGGTCACCCATCCTACGGGAGGTCACCCATCCTAAGAGAGGTCACCCATCCTACGGGTGGTCTCACATCCTAAGGAGGTCACCCATCCTACGAGAGGTCACCCATCCGGAGGACACCCATCATATGGGAGGTTACCCATCCTACGGGAGGTCACCCATCCAAAGGGAGGTCACTCATCCTATGGGAGGTCACCCATCATACGAGAGGTCATCCATCCTACGGAAGGTCACCCATCTACAGGGAGGTTACCCATCCTCTGAAGGTCATCCATCCTAAGGAAGGTTACCTATCCTATGAAGGTCACCCATCGTATAGAGGTTATCCATCCAAAGGGAGGTCACCCATACTATGTTAGGTCACCCATCCTAACGGAAGTTACCCATCCTAGGGGAGGTCAGCCATCCCAAGGGAGATTACCCATCCTACGGGATATCATCTATCCTACGAGAGGTCACACATCCTTAGGGAGGTCACCTATCCTAAGAGAGGTTACCCATCCTAAGGAAGGTCATCCATCCTACGGGAGGTTACCCATCCTATAGGATTCCTATCCTAAGGATGGGTACGGGATATCACCCATCCTACGAGAGGTTACCAATCCTTAGGGATATCACCCATCCTAAGAGAGGTTAACCGTACTAAGGGAGGTCACCCATCCTAAGGGAGGTTACTCATCCTAGGGAGGTCACCCATCCTACGGGAGGTCACCTATCCTACGAGAGGTTACCTATCCTAAGGAAGGTTACACATCCTACGGTAGGTCACCCATCCTACGGGAGTTCACCCATCCTGAGGGAGATTACCCATCATTTGGTAGGTTACCCATCCTATGGGAGGTTACCCATCCTAGGGATCACCTATCTTAAGAGAGGTTACCCATCCTAGGAAGGTCACCCATCCAAAGGGAGGTCACCCATCCTATGAGATATTACCCATCGTAGGAAGGTCACCCATCCTTAGGGAGGTCACCCATCATATGGGTTGTTACCCATCCTAGGAAGGTTACCCATCCTATGAGAGGTTACGTATCCTAGGGGTTACCCATCCTAGGGAGGTTACCCATCCTACGGGAGGTCACCCATCCTAGGTAGGTTACCCATCCTAGGGAAGTTACCCATCCTAGGGATCACCCATCCTAAGAGAGGTTACCCATCCTAGGAAGGTCACCCATCCTAGGAAGGTCACCCATCCTAAGGAGGTTACCCATCCTACGGGAGCTCACCCATCCTAGGGAGGTCACCCATCGTACGGGAGGTTACCCATCCTAGGAAGGTTACCCATCCAAATGGAGGTCACCCATCCTACGTGAGGTCATCCATCCAAATAGAGGTTATCTATCCTAGGGAGGTCACCCATCCTAGGCAGGTTACCCATCCTATGGGAGGTCACCGATCCTAAGAGATGTTACCCATCCTACGAGAGGTTACCCATTCTACGGCAGTAGGATGGATAACCTGCATTTGGATGGGTGACCTCCCGTAGGATGGATAACTTTCCTAGGATTGGTGACCTCCTTAGAATGAGTAACCTCTATTTGGATGGGTGACCTCTCGTAGGATTGGTGTCCTATTGGATGGGTGACCTCTCGTAGGATGGGTGATAACCCGTAGTATGGGTGAACTCCCTTAGGATGAGTGAACTCTCTTAGGATGGGTAACCTCCAATTTGATGGGTGACCTCCCTAAGGTTGGGCGACCTCCCATAGGATGGGTAACCTATAGGATGGGAGACCTCTTGTAGGATGGGTGATATCCCGTAGTATGGGTAACCTTCCGTAGGATAGGTAACCTCTATTTGGATGGATAACCTCCCGTAGGATAGGTAACCTCCATTTGGATGGGTGACCTCCTGTAGGATGACCTCCTATAGGATGGGTGACCTCCTGTAGGATGGGTGACCTCCCTTAGGATGGGTGTTCTACCTTAGGATGGGCAGCCTCTCTTAGGATGGGTAACCTCCCATAGGATGGGTAACCTCCCGAAGGATGGGTGATTCCCTAGGATGGGTGACCTTTCATATGATGGGTAACCTCCCTAGGATGGGTAACATCCCTAATGATGGGTAACCTCCCTTAGGATGGATAACCTCTCATAGGATATGTAATCTCCCTAAGTATGGGTGACCTCCCATAGGATGGGTAACCTCTCGTAGGATGGGTAACCTCCGGATGGGTAACCTTTCTATGTATGGGTGACCTTCAGTAGGATGTGTAACCTCTCGTAGGATAGGTAACCTCTGGATGGGTAACTTCCCTTAGGATGGGTAACCTCTCGTAGGATGGGTAACCACCCTAAGATGGGTAGCCTCCCTAGGATGGGTGACCTCTATTATGATGGATGACCTCCCGTAGGATGGGTGACTTTCCTTAGGTGATCTCCCGTAGGATGGGTAACCTCCCGAAGGATGATTGACCTTACTTTGGATGGGTAACCTCCCCAAGGATGGGTAACCTCTCTTAGGATGGGTGACCTCCCTACGATGGGTGACCTCCCATTGGATGGGTATCCTCCCTAGGATGGGTAACCTCCATTAGGATGGGTGACCTCCAGTAGGATGAGTAACCTCTCTTAGGATGGGTAACCTCTTGTAGGATGGGTGACCTCCCTAGGATGGGTAACCTCCCTATGATTGGTAACCTCTCGTAGGATTGGTAACCTCCCGTAGGATGGGCAACCTCCATTTGGATTGGTAACCTCTTATAGGATGGGGGACCTTACGTATAATGGTTAACCTCCCTAAGTATGGGTGACCTCTCATAGGATGGGTAACCTCCCTTAGGATGGGTGTCCTCTATTTGGATGGGTGACCTCCCGTAGGATGGGTAACCTCCCTAGGATAGGTGACCTCCCGTAGGATGGGTAACCTCCCTAGGATGGGTGACCTCCCTTAGGATATGTGACCTATAGGATGGGTGACCTCCCTTAGGATTGGTAACCTCTCTAAGAATGGGTTACCTCTCGTAGGATGGGTGACCTCCATTTGGATGGGTGACCTCCCTAGGATGGGTAACCTCCCTTAGGAGGGGTAACCTCCCTTGGATGGATAATAGGATAGATGACCTCCCGTAGGATGGGTAACCTAACGTATAATGGGCAACCTCTCCTATCATTTGGATGGGTAACCTCTCTTAGGATGGGTAATCTCTCATAGGTTAGGTAACCTCCCTAAGTATGGGTAACCTCTATTTGGATGGGTAACCTCTCTTATGTTGGGTAACCTCTCATAGGTTGGGTTACATCCTTAAGTACGAGTGACCTCCCTTAGGATGGATAATCTCTATTTTAATGGCTATCCTCTTATAGGTTGGGTAACCTCCCTAAGTATGGGTGACCTCCCTAGGATGGGTAACCTCCTTTAGGATGGGTAACCACCCTTAAGATGGGTAAAATCCCTTAGGATGGGTGACCTCCCTTAGGATGGATGACCACCCGTAGGTTGGGTAACCTCCCTTAGGATGGGTGACCTATAGGATGGGTGACCTCCCGTAGGATGGGTAACCTTTCTTAGTATGGGTGACCTCCCATAGGAAGGGTAACCTAACGTATGATGGGTAACCTCCCTTAGGATGGGCGACCTCTCTAGGATAGTTAACCTTTAATAGGTTGGGTAACCTCCCTAAGTATGGGTAACCTCTATTTGGATGGGTAACCTCTCTTAGGATGGGTAACCTCTCATAGGTTGGATAACCTCCCGAAGTATGGGTGACCTCCCTTAGGATGGGTAATCTCTATTTGGATGGGTAACCTTTCAAAGGTTGGGTAACCTCCCTAAGTATGGATGACCTCCCTAGGATGGGTAAAATCTATTTGGATTTATGACCTCCATTTAGATGGGTGATCGCCCGTAGGATGGGTGAGCTCCCTACGATGGGTATCCTCCCTCAGGATGGATAACCTCCCTTAGGATGGGTGACCTCCCGTAGGATGGGTGACCTATCGTAGGATGGGTAACCTCCCGTAGGATGGGTGACCCCTTGTAGGATGGGTAACCTCCCTTAGGATGGATGACCTTCATAGGATGGGTAACCTCCCTTATGATGGATGACCTCCCATAGGATGGGTAACCTCCCGTAGTATGGGTAACCTTCCATAGGATGGGTGACCTCCATTTGGATGGGTAACAACCGGTAGGATGGGTGACCTCCCTTATGATGCATAACCTCCCGTAGGATGGGTAACCTCCCTAGGATGGGTACCCATAGTATGGGTAAGCTTAATAGGATGGGTAACCACCCTAGGATGGGTGACCTGCTAAAGGATGGGTGACCTCCCTTAGGATGGGTAATCTCCCGTAGGATGGGTAACCTGCACAGGATGGGTGACCTCCAATGGAGCTTGGGTAACCAACCTAAGGATGGGTGACCGCCCATAGGATGGGTGACCTATAGGATGGGTAACCTCTCATAGGATGGGTAACCTCCCTAGGATGGGTAACTTCTCGTAGGATGGGTGACCTCCCTTGGGATGGGTAACCTCTCATAGGATGGGTAACCTACCTAGAATGGGTAACCTCTCGTAGGATTGGTAACCTCTCATAGTATGGGTAACCTCTCGTAAGATGGGTAACCTCTCGTAGGATGGGTAACCTCCCTAAGTATGGGTCACCTCCCTAGGATAGGTAACCTCCCTTAAGATGGGTAACCTCCCTTAGGATGGGTGACCTATCATAGGATGGATAACCTTCTAAAGTATGGGTGACCTCCCAAGGATGGGTGACCTCCTATAGGATGGGTGACCTCTCGTACGATGGTAACCTTCCTTACGATGGGTGACCTTCATAAGGGATGGGTGACCTCTCATAGGATGGGTGACCTCTCATAGGATGGGTAACCTCCCGTAGGATGAGTGACCTCTCTTAGGATGGGTGACCTAACATAGGATGGGTAACCTAACATAGGATGGATAACCTCTCTTAGGATGGGTAACCTCCCTAAGGATGGGTGATATCTCTTACGATGGTTGACCTCCTGTAGGATAGGTGACCCCCCGTAGGATGGGTGACCTTCATAGGATGGGTGACCTCCCTTAGGATGGGTGACCACCCGTAGGATGGGTGACCTCTCGTTGGATGGGTAACCTCCCTTAGGATGGGTGACCTCTAGTAGATGGGTAACCTCCCTAGGATGGGTGACCTTCCCTAGGGATGGGTGACCCATTACGAGAGGTCACCCATCCTAAGGGAGGTTACCCATCCTACAAGAGGTTACCCATCCTTAGGGAGGTCACCTATCCTGAGGGAGGTCACCCAACCAAATAAAGTTTACCTATCCTACGCGAGGTCATCCATCCAAATGGAGATCACCTATCCAAATGGAGGTCACCCAGAGGACACCCATCCTAGGGAGGTTACCCATTCAACGGGAGGTCATCCATCCTAGGAAGGTCACCCATCCTACGGGAGGTTACCCATCCTAGGGAGGTTACCCATCCTACGGGAGGTCACCCATCCAAATAGAGGTCACCCATCCTAAGGAGGTCACCCATCCTACGGGAGGTTCCCATCCAAATAGAGGTTACCCATCCTAGCGAGGTCACCTATCCTAAGGAGGTTACCCATCCTACGGGAGGTCACCCATCCTAAGAGAGGTTACACCTCCTATGAGAGGTCACTCATGCTACAGGAGTAGGATAGGTGACCTCCATTTGGATGGGTGACCTCTCGTAGGATGGGTAACTTTCCTAGGATGGGTGACCTCCCTAGGATGGGTAACCTTCATTTGAATGGGTGACCTCTCGTAGGATGGGTGTCCTATTGGATGGGTGACCTCTCGTAGGATGGGTTACCTTCCTAGGATGGGTAACCTCTATACAATGGGTGACCTTCATATGATGGGTAACCTCCATCCGATGGGTAACTTCTCGTAGGATGGGTAACCTCCCTAGAATGAGTGAACTATTTCCCTTAGTATGGGTAACCTCTTGTAGGATGGGTAACCTTCCATAGGATGATTGACCTATTTCCCTTAGGATGGGTGACCTATTTCCCTTAGGATGGTGACCTCCATTTGGATGGGTGACCTATGATAAGATGGGTAACCTCTCGTAGGATGGGTGACCTCCATTTGGATAGGTAACCTCCCTAGGATGGGTGACCATCCGTAGGATGGGTGACCTCCCGTAGGATGGGTGACCTCCTGTAGAATGGGTGACCTCCCATAGGATGGGTAACCTCCCTACGATGGGTAACCTCTCGTAGGATAGGTAACCTCCCGAAGGATCGATAACCTCCCTTAGGATGGGTGATCTCCAGTAGGATGGGTAACCTCCCTTAAGATAGGTAATCTCCTGAAGGATGGGTGACCTAACATAGGATGGGTGACCTTCCTTTGGAAGGGTAACCTCCCTTAGGATGGGTGACCTCGCGTGGGATGGGTAACCTCCCTTAGGATGGGTGACCCAACAAAGGATGGGTGACCTCGCGTAGGATGGTTAACCTCCCTTAGGATGGGTAACTTGACTTTCTTTAGAATCGATGACCCCCCGTAAGATGGATAACCTACCTTAGGATAGGTGACCTCCCTTTGGATGGGTGACTTCCCTAGGATGGGTGACCTCCCTAAGGATGGGTGACCTCCCTTTGGATGGGTTACTTACCTTATGATGGGTGACCTCCCTTAAGATGGGTGACCTCCCGTAGGATGGGTGATATCCCATAGGATGGATAACCTCCCTAAGATGAGTGACCTCCCTTAGGATGGGTAACCTCTCTTAGGACGGGTAACCTCCCTTAGGATGGATAACCTTCCTAGGATGGGTAACCTCCATTTGGATGGGTGACCTCCCATAGGACAGGTGACCACCCTAGGATGGGTAACCTCCCTAGGATGGGTAACCTCCCATAAGATGGGTAACCTCTAATAGGTTGGGTAACCTCCCTAAGTATGGGTAACCTCCCTAGGATGGCTGACCTCCCTATGGATGGATAATCTATCTTAGGATGGGTGACCTTTCTTAGGATGCTTGACCCCCCGTAGGATGGGTAACCTCCATTTGGATGGGTAACCTCCGGATGGGTGACCTCCCATCGGATGGGTAACCTCCCTAGGATGGGTAACCTCCCTTAGGATGGGTGACCTCTCGTAGGATAGGTGATATCCGGTAGGATGGGTAACCTCCATAGGATGGGTGACCTCCCTAAGGATGGGTAACCTCCCGTAGGATGGACAACCTCCATTTGGATGGATAACCTCTCTTAAGATGGGTAACCTCTCTAAGGATGGGTGACCTCCCATAGGATAAGTGACCTATAGGATAGGTGACCTCTCGTTGGATAGGTGATATCCCGTAGGAAGGGTGACCTCTTGTAGGATGGGTGATATCCCATAGGATGGGTAACCTCCCGTAGGATGGGTGATATCCCGTATGATGGGTAACCTCCCTAGGATGGGTAACCTCCCTTAGGATGTGTGACCTATAGGATGTGTAACCTACCTAGGATGGGTGACCTCTCTTAGGATGGGTAACATCCCTAGGATGGTTGACCTCCCTAAGGATGGGTAACCTCCCTAGGATGGGTAACCTCCCTAAGGATGGGTGACCTATAGGATGAGTAACCTCCCTAGGGTGGGTAACCTCCCTTAGGATGTGTAAACCCCCTCGACCAGAAATTAGGGTTATTTAAATTCAAATAGTCTAACTAGGGTTAACTGGATATAATTAATGATTTATCATATAGTATTATAATACTTGTGAAATGATTTGTTATTTTAGGATACTACCCTAGCTGTTGCCCTGAAATAATTTCCACATACCTGGCCTAGACATAATAACCTATCATACTGAACCTAGAACAAACCCCGGATATTGATTTTCGTGCCTGATTTTGGTCGCACAAAAGTCGTTACAAACGTCCGTACACAATTTAAATAAATTGCGAAATTACGTTCGCTGTCCGTTCCAATCGAAATAGAGACCCCATCTCGATCCGTCTTGACCAACCCAGAGCATGATATTATTGTACACTGAGCCTACCATACTAATGACCCTTGTCCAACCAAATTTAGACCCCCGGATTTTTATTAAATTAGATTAGAGACACCGGTGAATTAATTATGAAATTATTTACGTGGTGACCTAACCTAAATTAAATTAGACCCAACTCCAACCCACACCCACACCCACACCCATAAGCCTCATACAAAATACCATACACCATCCTAGACCAATGAAGAACAGCAAACATGGTGTTTTGTTACATCAAATCAACAAATTCAGAAATTGTGCAAATACCAAATTGTTCAGGGGCCTTTTTGCAAAATTGCAATGAAGTGTCCCCCCTCATTGGCCCAAACCCCATGGAGAAAAGAATGTCATTCCCTAACCGTATCCATTCATTTCCCCCCATTCCTAGTGTACTTGCACCCCTTTATGAAGGGCACATCATGGCCCTTCATTCAAAATGCCTCATTCCTAGCCCTCCCCTCATCTTGATGGACATCCCCAACTCTCCAAAAACTAGGTCCAGCCGGCCCTAATCCCAAGATAGCCCCCCCACTCTCTCACCTACATAAACAACCTAGTACCTCATTAATGAGGGCACACAAACCAAGAAATCATAGAGAAAAACCCTAACTCTCTAAACCTCAGCCTAGCCCGACCCCAACCAATCATCACCCACCGCCTTGTCACGCCCCGATCTCCCGCAGGCAAATCGGCCGTTCCCGCTAGGCGGGAATCACCCTCGCCAGCGCTCCCGCGGAACGATCGCTTAACCCATCCGGGCGTGATGTCGCACGAGCGTGATCCACGCCCGTGCAAGGCCATGGTTTATTGGCTAGCGGCAAGAGTTCTAAGCCACAGAGTCGCACAGATTGTCCGAGTGCAGCGGAGTCATGAACGCATAGGCGATCGGTAACAGGTTCACTGAGTCGACAAATATAGCGAAAACATTGAAGCAAGTAAAGTAATCTCTTTATTGATATGAAACATGTATTACAGGCGGCGTATAGCCGAGATTACAAGTCGCTCAAGCCTCTCTCTCTGAAACAGTAAAAATGTGCCAAGTGGCTACAATTTGGAATGATTGTACAGGCGATGGTCAGGCGATGTTCACAACTTATGTCTTGTATATGTGCTTCAGTCCCGGACGCACCGTTGCAAGGCTTCAGAGGGAACTCCTGGCCTTAGCACGCACGAAGGAGGCGTCCGCACTGCACGAGATTCTCCCGCACCCTGCATATCAAACTGGTGGATTATCAGTACATTGAATGCACTGGTGGGGAAGCTACTCGCCCGCTCGACAAATCCAAACACGTAATACAGGTTCCGTGCACAACTATTAAGTTGTCTTTCTAGTTGCCTTAGGATCAGTTCCATGCAGATATTGAATAGCCTAGTTCGTGTGGCAGTGCGCCGTGCGACATGAGAGGAAACACGGCGAGACTTACCATCTCTTTCCCTGTCCAAGGCAAACATTGTTAATTCAAGCACGGGCAAGTATAGGCATTCAGGAGCATAGCATATGCAACATGCAATACGAAAGTTATTGAACGGGACAGTATTTGGTGTGCTCAGTTGTACTTGATGCGATGCAGTAACTCGCACGCGAATAGCCGCTAAGCGAGGATGACTTATCTATATGAACATGAGTCGCTGGCAAAGCCATAAAGGACTAATCCCAGACGAGAGTGGAACGCAACGAGAGCACACGATGCGCTACGAACCATCTCGCCCGTACACGATGGATTGCATATGTAGTCCAAGGCCAAGATGGAATGTAACAAGTACACGATATGTTGCAAACCATCTCGCCCGCACACGATAGACTACACATGATGTGGTCCTAGGCCAAGTGGAATGCAACCGAGTACACGATATGCTGTAAACCACTCGCCTGGATATGATGAACCACACTTGAAGTTCCATCCGGATCGGAGCGGCCCCAGTGCCCCGGTGACCGTCCGTGGAACTATGCCTCGTTTCCGAGTTGTCCGCGATATGCACTTCAGGGTTAACCAATCTCAGGCAACACGATTTAACCAATCTCAGGCAACACGATTTAACCAATCTCAGGCAACACGATTACACGAGATACACGAGAACACGCGTGCACTAGAACACGAGAACATAAGAACACGAGTGCACGGGAACACGAGTACACGAGTATACGGGATACTTGAATCTTGGTTCTGTACAATAACTTGTCTTGATGCATTCCCCTGGTTCGGGGCTGCCTTGGTGATCTAACGGTCCCGGATACTTGCAGGTTCGTTCAGGCACAGAACGACTACGTAGTAGTCTTCCGGGGTTTGGATAAAAACACGGTAACTATCAAACAGACAAGCATGCGTTTCTAGGTACATAAGCAGACACGTTGCTCGAGCCCGAAGGTAGTCCGAGAGATGAAACAGTTAAGGGACTTAGCATGCGAGGGTCTGAATATAAGCAGTATTTCCTTTTCCATGTTCTAGCATAGCAATACAGGTTGGGATTATTCCCTTAGCTAGGTGCGTTGGATTTATTAGCATGCAGGGGTGAATCACCTAGCGACTAGCATAAATATTCCAGATTTTATATGTGCTGGCTAAGCAAAGACAAGTTCACCGTAGACACCCACCTTAGCGATGATTCGCCTCGGTAGAGCGATACGTCTGAGTGAGCCTCTGAAAGTCTAAGCCGAATTCCTGTAGGGACAAGTCTGGATATCCTTTGCTTCTTGATCGAGGCAAAGCAGGTCGGGATAGTTGCACTATTGCCGATTGAGTCGGCCGTCCGCTTGAGCGGAACGGGATGTTACATCCTACCCAACTTAGAAAAAGTCTCGTCCTCGAGACTTACTAAGGACAAGCAGTAATCTAGGGTTGAGGCAATCCTAGACAAGTCGTTTGTACTTGTTTCAGTTGGATATTCACTTGCACAAGCTTCGATCTTAGCATATCGCTTAGACTGGATCGTGCGCACTTTCGAAACGCGCTTCTAGCGTGAACACGTCAACCAGCTTAGTGATAGCGAAGTCTCAGCACTCGAGTTCACCTTTTCTTAAGTCTTGGATGGTGCACTAGTTCAAGGCGTCCCTCGAATAGATACATTCAACCAAACTTAGGGTTAGTGAAAAATCGGACAAGCTACTAGCGATACACTCAATGAGTCCGCACAGGTTGGCACAAAGGCCACTCGCAGCATACAACCAGACAAGCAAGCATAACATTCAAAACGCATTTTGAAAGTATTTAGACTTATTGTTGGAACATCCCATCGAGGCATTGAGAGAGAGCGTGCACATAACCCACGAACGAGCTTTCGAAACAGAGATATCGAATTAAAGTCCAAAGGCGTAGAAGCCAGGCTCTGATACCAACATGTCATGCCCCGATATCCCGCAGGCAAATCGGCCGTTCCCGCTAGGCGGGAATCACCCTCGCTAGCGCTCCCGCGGAACGATCGCTTAACCCATCCGGGCGTGATGCCGCACGAGCGTGATCCACGCCCGTGCAAGGCCATGGTTCATTGGCTGGCGGCAAGAGTTCTAAGCCACAGAGTCGCACAGATTGTCCGAGTGCAGCGGAGTCATGAACGCATAGGCGATCGGTAACAGGTTCACTGAGTCGACAAATATAGCAGAAACATTGAAGCAAGTAAAGTAATCTCTTTATTGATATGAAACATGTATTACAGGCGGCGTATAGCCGAGATTATAAGTCGCTCAAGCCTCTCTCTCTGAAACAGTAAAAGCGTGCCAAGTGGCTATAATTTGGAATGATTGTACAGGCGATGGTCAGGCGATATTCACAACTTATGTCTTGTATATGTGCTTCAGTCCCGGACGCACCGTTGCAAGGCTTCAGAGGGAACTCCTGGCCTTAGCACGCACGAAGGAGGCGTCCGTACTGCACGAGGTTCTCCCGCACCCTGCATATCAAACTGGTGGATTATCAGTACATTGAATGCACTGGTGGGGAAGCTACTCGCCCGCTCGACAAATCCAAACACGTAATACAGGTTCCGTGCACAACTATTAAGTTGTCTTTCTAGTTGCCTTAGGATCAGTTCCATGCAGATATTGAATAGCCTAGTTCGTGTGGCAGTGCGCCGTGCGACATGAGAGGAAACACGGCGAGACTTACCATCTCTTTCCCTGTCCAAGGCAAATATTGTTAATTCAAGCACGGGCAAGTATAGGCATTCAGGAGCATAGCATATGCAACATGCAACACGAGAGTTATTGAACGGGACAGTATTTGGTGTGCTCAGTTATACTTGATGCGATGCAGTAACTCGCACGCGGATAGCCGCTAAGCGAGGATGACTTATCTATATGAACATGAGTCGCTGGCAAAGCCATAAAGGACTAATCCCAGACGAGAGTGGAACGCAACGAGAGCACACGATGCGCTATGAACCATCTCGCCCGTACACGATGGATTTCATATGTAGTCCAAGGCCAAGATGGAATGCAACCAAGTACACGATATGTTGTAAACCATCTCGCCCGCACACGATAGACTACACATGATGTGGTCCTAGGCCAAGTGGAATGCAACCGAGTACACGATATGCTGCAAACCACTCGCCTGCACACGATGAACCACACTTGAAGTTCCATCCGGATCGGAGCGGCCCCAGGTCCCCGGTGACCGTCCGTGGAACTATGCCTCATTTCCGAGTTGTCCGCGACATGCACTTCAGGGTTAACCAATCTCAGGCAACACGATTTAACCAATCTCAGGCAACACGATTTAACCAATCTCAGGCAACACGATTACACGAAATACACGAGAACATGCGTGCACTAGAACACGAGAACACGAGAACACGAGTGCACGGGAACACGAGTACACGAGTATACGGGATACTTGAATCTTGGTTATATACAATAACTTGTCTTGATGCATTCCCCTGGTTCGGGGCTGCCTTGGTGACCTAACGGTCCCGGATACTTGCAGGTTCGTTCAGGCACGGAACGACTACGTAGTAGTCTTCCGGGGTTTGGATGAAAACACGGTAACTATCAAGCACACAAGCATGCATTTCTAGGTACATAAGCAGGCACGTTGCTCGGGCCCGAAGGTAGTCTGAGAGATGAAACCGTTAAGGGACTTAGCATGCGAGGGTCTGAATATAAGCAGTATTTCCTTTTCCATGTTCTAGCATAGCAATACAGGTTGGGATTATTCCCTTAGCTAGGTGCGTTGGATTTATTAGCATGCAGGGGTGAATCACCTAGCGACTAGCATAAATATTCCAGATTTTATATGTGCTGGCTAAGCAAAGACAAGTTCACCGTAGCCACCCACCTTAGCGATGATTCGCCTCGGTAGAGCGATACGTCTGAGTGAGCCTCTGAAAGTCTAAGCCGGATTCCTGTAGGGACAAGTCTGGATATCCTTTGCTTCTTGATCGAGGCAAAGCAGGTCGGGACAGTTGCACTATTGCCGATTGAATCGGCCGTCCGCTTGAGCGGAACGGGGTGTTACACGCCTCCTCCCGGCCAATCACCGTGTCCGGCGGCCCCCCAACCAACTCAGACCCCTTCGCCGGATCTTCCCCCACCTGCCACCACCGCCACCCGCCGCCTAGCCGCCGGCAGCAACCCCCAGCAGTCCAACACCAACCCGAGCCTCCTCTTCCCGCACACCCAGTCGACCACCCGACCTCCCCGTACTCCGCCACCACTGCACCTCCGGCCGCCCAACTAAGCCAAACTCCTCCCCGGCCAACCACCTTCCTCCCCGCCAAGCATCGCCGCCGGTCGACGCCGTAGCAGACCACAAACGCCCCCGCAGCGCCGGTAGTTCCTGAACCGCTGCTGTGGCAGCCGACCACCCCGAGCTTCGCCGGAGCTCCGTCCGGCCACCCCAGCCGTCGACGGGCGGCCACCGGGACCCCCTCGACCCGAGCATCACTGAGGTACGGTATTTTATTTGTAAATATTAGTATTCAAGCATGTATTTTAGATTGCAAAGGTATATATATATATAGTATGTATTTCTGTATTTAAATACGTATTCAGTATTATATATATTGTTTCCTGTATTTCTGTGGTATTTATGTATATAAATGAATATATACTGTTTAATATTTTTTGGGTATAATTTATATGTGATATAAGTATATAAATACATATTTATAAATAATAAATGTATATGTATACATAGTAGATATATATACTTGGGTATAAATACTTTAATTACCTAAAGTGTATATGTATATATATATATATATATATATATATATATATATATATATATATATATATACATATAAATGTATATATTTCTGAAATACAGTAATATATGTATTATTACCTAATTATTAAATGTTGTATATAAATATATATAATGGTATATTTATTCTTTGTGTATACCTATAAGTATATATGTGTGTATATATATATATAAATGTGTGTATATATATAATTATATATACTTTATATATTTAGTATATTAGTATGGGAAATATATGTATATTATATACATATATATATCATTATTTACTTGTATACTTAGTACATAAATATGGTTATATGTCTATAATATATATATATATATATATATATATATATATATATATATATATATATATATATATATATATATATACTTGTGAATATTAATCTGTGTAAGAATATATATAAATTTAAATATATATAAGTATGTTATGTATTTTTTTACTTAGGCACCAAAATTACTATTTAAATAAATATAAATAATGTTGTGTATATTTATTTATGTACATAATTAGTATCTAAATATTTGTATATGTATGACTTTATGAATGTTATCTATTTTATATATATGTATCTACTTAATATATGTATTATTGCTAAATAATACATAAATACTATTTTGTACTACTAAACATATATATTATTCTAATATAATTAAATATGATTTAGTGTATATATATATATATATATTTGTATTAGCTATATATATATACAGTCCAGACCTTGTGTCAGTTGTAGATACAAGCAATGTGTCTTAGTCGTGCTATCGTAGCGACTAATATTGTCATTACTATATCATATATAGGACTGCTGGACAGTACCGCCGAGGCATCAGGAGCAGGACTTTGGATTTCGCAGCTACCCGGGACAGGCAAGTATACCTTGCTGATTTACTGCTTAAAATTAAATGATAAAAGTTGCAAATATGCATAAAACTGTGCACGTCCGAGATTGACTTGGGTGCAGTCGACAATGCGTCGATGAGTAGTGTACTTGACCTAGTTGCTAGCTGACTCACCCACTACTGTGAGGATATTTTGATATCTTCCTTGACCGTGACACTTACACGTATCACGATGGTACATTCATATTGGGATACGGGTCCGCGTACCTGATTCGCTATCGGTACGTACGACATGCATCACAGACTAGCCTGTATTCTAGAGTATTATAGTTAGATGAGACTTGGCATATAGATACGGTACACTCACGTCGTGTATTCGACTTGCGTATCTACATTGGGCGGGAAGGACAACTGATAAACGTATGGGATACACCCATTGGACTCTGTGGTATCCAGAGGAACCACAGACCCGGTGATTTCCTATATTCAGACACCGCGCTCTACGGAGTGTTACGGACGTATATACATTGCAGATACCACGTCCCTTAGAGTGTTGGACGTTATATATATACAGATACCTCATTCTTCGGAATGATGGACATTGCAGATACCACACTCTAGAGGACGTTGGATGTTATGCCTACACCTACCTATACGTTCCGAGGTTGTCCTTATATTGCATTCACTTAGATGGTTAGCACACCCCTTACATTTTATTTATTCAGTACTATATCTGGCATGCATATTGTATCTTGTTACGTCCCTCTGAGGACCTGGTTATCTTCCAGATCTGGACAAGGCCTTTTATCCCACAGTGTACGGGCCAGGTGTGGAGACGAGGTTTGCTCTTGACGAGGAGCTAGAGGTCCTTCCATCGGAGTACCCCTGATCATATTGGTAGGCCTTTCGCCTATGACTGGAGCTCCTTACCTAGTTAGCAGTTGTTCCAGCCACTCTTATTTTTAGTACTTTATTTCAGACTATCAGTACTTTATCTCCAACATTTGTAGTGGGTTTGTTCCCATCAGACATATTTCAGTTGTACTATATCAGTCGACTATGTTTCTTATATTCCAGTCTTTCATTTCAGTATTTACTTATTATCTGTGGATGAGATTAGACATTGCCTGTTGTTGTTATTAGACTTGTTAGATTTAGGACAGCGTAGCACGCTTCGCCAGGATCCATTAAATTGGGATATCCTCGGAGACGTGTCAGCTGGCCAATGCCACGTGGCCTTGTTCCATATATTTTGGGACTGGGGCGTGACATGGTTTTAGTGGTGGCCCATGCAGGTCTGAAACATCAAATGTTTATCGCTTGTGGTATGGTAATGTGCCCAGCGAGCTTGCAATAGGATAGAAATTACTAGGTCTCATCCACTTGATTACGCCTTTGAACCTCTTCCGTACTTTATAATATCTGCATCCTGTTTGATTGATTCTATACTCTTTTAATATCGTTCTATCTCTTACAGCGAGATGAACCTTCGTAGCCGACGTGAGATACTTGGTACCATAGTGCCACCTGCAGCACCGAGGGAGGATACGACTCAGGGACCACCCAGAGAGCTGCCACAGCCAGAGGCACAGGTGATCCCCCAGGCCCCGATGATGCACTGGCATCAGGTCTCTCCCAACGAAGGGACGCAGCAGCCAGAGGGCCAGACATCGCAGACGATCCCGAGGTAGTACTTTGAGGGGCAGACCTCGAGGGCGACACCGATGCCGCAGTACGAGAGGCCGGCACTTGAGGAGCCACCAAGGGGACAGCCGGAGGTACCACTTCCACCACCTCCACCGTTTCCACCTCAGATGCCACCAGCGGAGGGACAGCCCCAGATGATGCAGCTCTTTCAAATGATGATGCAGGCCCAGTAGCAGCATACGGAGACCCTGAGATAGGGCCTGATGGCAGTACTGGAGAGGGCACCTGCCGAAGTAGCAGCACCAGCACCTGCACCTGTCCAGCAAGTGGGCATGGTACGAGGCTTCAGACAGATGGGCCCGGGAACCTTCTCGGGCAAGGAGACGGCAGAGGAGATCTCAGACTGGGTCTCCAACACTGATATGCTGTTAGAGGGTTCGCAGCTACACCCCGACCTCTGGATGAACACAGTGAGGGCCCAACTCACAGGCAACGCCCATCACTGGTGGGACTCTATGGAGCGCAGCATCGGCAGACAGCAGACTTGGGAGGAATTTCTGGAACACTTCAACGCGAAGTATTTCCCAGCTACGGTGAGGAAAGGTTTGTACTCCCAGTTCCAACACCTGGAGCAGGGGAACTTGACAGTGGACGCCTACGACGGAGAGTTCAGCAGACTCAGCCGATTCGGTGCAGCCCTGATCCCCAATGACCTGGAGAAGGCCAGGAGATTCCACCATGGCCTCTCTCACGAGCTGCAGCGGTACACCACTACCCAGGCGAGGATCTCTTATGAAGAGGTCCTATCAGAGGCGAGGATCCAGGAGGCTATAGGAGGAGGAGCGAGACGTTCCAGCGCGAACGTCCCAGCCAGGACCCAGCAAGGAGCAGGATGACTGATCCGCCGTCCAGGAGCTCAGGCGCAGCAGAGGACAGCGCCGTACCAGCAGAAGGAGCTCCCGACTTGTCACTTTTGTGGCAAGAAGGGACACATCATCAGAGACTGCAGGAAGAAGCTCGGGCTCTGCATGGTCTGTGGAGCCAGCCAGCACCTTGCTAGAGACTGCCCCCAGCGCAGAGATGTAGCACCCCAGATTGGGCAGAGACCAGCAGTACCACCTTTGAGGATCCAACCCCCAACAGGAGGCCAGCATCCCCCAACTACCGGAGGACAGCAGAGAGGACCACCCTTGGTCCCACAGGAGGCACACTTCAACCAGGCCCGACAGCAGGCAGGAGGGTAGAGGCGCGGGCAAGCCTTTGCTTTAGCATCTATCGAGGAGGAACCAGAGGGAGAGGCTATAGCAGGTATAATTCTAGTTGCATCATTACCTGCGACTGCACTGTTTGATTCTGGAGCTACACTGTCATTTATATCCAGTAGCTTCGTAGTAATGCATAGAGTAGCAACTTCCCCTTTACCTAAGAGTTAGAGAATACTTACTGGAGGAGGCATCGTACCGGTTACCAGCACCATTAGAACATGCTCGGTAGTGGTTTGTGGTAGGGAGATGAGAGCGCAATTATTGGTACTCCCAATGCCAGCTTTCGACGTAGTTCTGGGCATGGACTGGTTAAGCCAGTACAATGCCGTGCTAGATTATCGAAAGGGTAGCGTTACTTTTAGACTGCCAGGACACCCGAAGTTTAAATTCATTCGAGGCACCATCGAGCGAGGAGTAGGACACGCAGCTGGAGCTTACATGGCGATGGAGACGGCACCCCCAGAAATCGTTGCAGAGTTCGAGGATGTTTTCCTCGAGGAGTTGCCAGGCCTACCGCCAGATAGAGAGGTGGAGTTCACCATTGAATTAATACCTGGAGCAACACCGGTATCATTAAATGTGTACCGGTTGGCAAAGAAGGAGCTTGACGAGCTGAAGCTACAGTTAGAGGAGTTGCCGCTCAAGGGATTCGTTCGTCCTAGTGCATCACCCTGGGGAGCACCAATGCTGTTTGTACCGAAGAAGGACGGGACGTTCCGGATGTGCATTGATTACAGAGCCCTTAATGCTCTGACTATCAAGAACAAGTACCCTCTACCGCGAATCGACGATCTGTTCGACCAGCTGACAGGAGCAGTGGTGTTCACGAAGATCGACTTGAGATCGGGCTACCATCAGGTGAAGGTACGAAGGGAGGACATTCCAAAGACAGCATTTAGGACTCGTTATGGTCACTACGAGTTCCTAGTAATGCCTTTCGGATTGACAAATGCGCCTGCTGTATTTATGAACCTGATGAACCGAGTCTTCCATGAGTATCTGGACCAGTTCGTGGTAGTCTTCATCGACGACGTATTGGTGTATTCGAAGAGCCACGAGGAGCACAGGGAGCACTTGAGGCTAGTGCTAGAGACGTTGAGACGAGAGAGGCTTTATGCCAAACTGAGCAAGTATGAGTTTCTTCTAGATCGTGTCGCATTTCTTGGATACGTTATCTCAGGAGATGGTATTTCAGTAGATCCCACAAAGATTTCATCAGTAGAGACGTGGCCGACCCCTACCAACGTCTCGGAGGTGAGGAGTTTCCTAGGACTTGTCGGATATTACCGGAGGTTCGTAGAGAACTTTGCAAGGATCGCAGAGCCGATGACCCGCTTGACCCACAAGGATCAGGAGTTCACCTGGACAGAGGAGTGTCAGACGGCATTCGACGAGCTAAAGAAGCGTCTGACTACAGCACCCATCTTGACCATACCCTCTGGACCTGGAGGATTCGTGATCTATAGAGATGCGTCCGGGAAAGGATTAGGATACGTCTTGATGCAGCATGGGAAGGTTGTGGCCTATGCCTCTAGGTAGTTGAGGACCCATGAGAAGAACTATCCTACCCATGACTTGGAGCTTGTCGCAGTGATCTTTGCTTTAAAGTTTTGGAGGCACTACCTGTACGGAGAGCGCGTGGAGATATTCACCGATCACAAGAGCCTGAAGTACGTCTACACACAGAAGGACCTGAACCAGAGGCAGAGACGTTGACTCAAAGTGATGGCAGACTTCGAGATCGAGCTGCAGAACCATCCGGGAAATGCTAATGTGGTAGCCGATGCTTTAAGCAGGAAGCCCATAGCATTTTTCCTGACTACCCAACAACACCTGTTGAGAGATCTAGAACAGTTGGGTATCGAAGTCGTCATGCCCGGAGTAGACGGCCAGATGTCGAGTTTCCAGGTGCAATCGATATTGGTAGAGAGAATCAAGGCTGCTTTGCCGACGGACGTGAGATTTCAGAGGCTTCGACAGAGGACAGAGGCTGGAATACAGACGGGACTGCGTATACACGAGGATGGGACCTTGAGATGTGGAGATCGTCTCTATGTTCCGAATGGAGAGCTACGCCAGGAGCTGATAACGGAGGCCCACAGTTCGACCTACTCTATTCATCCAGGAGGCACGAAGATGTACCGAGACCTGAGGCAGTACTACTGGTGGCATGGGATGATGAGGGAGATAGCCCGCTTCATGGCTAAGTGTCTAGTGTGTCAGCAAGTCAAGGCTGAGCATCAGAGGTCTGCCGGATTACTTCAACCGCTCCCGATACCGGAGTGGAAATGGGAGCACATCACCATGGACTTCATTACGGGTTTCCCGAGGAGTCCCAGTGGTCGCAATGCGGTATGGGTAATCGTAGATAGACTCACCAAGTCTGCCCACTCTTTACCCTTCAGGGCTGGGCAATCTACGGAAGTCTTGGTAGACATGTACATGAGGGAGATTGTACGATTGTATGGAGTGCCAGTCAGTATCGTATCTGATAGGGATACGAGATTCATATCGTACTTTTGGAGGAGTATGCAAGAGAGTCTTGGTACCCACCTTAAGTTCAGTACTTCATACCACCCGCAGACAGATGGACAATCCGAGCGCACCATTCAGATGCTGGAGGATATGTTGAGGGCATGCATGCTTGACTTCAGCGGTTCATGGAAGGACCACTTGCACTTGGTCAAATTTTCCTACAACAATAGCTATCAGGCGAGCATTCAGATGGCTCCCTATGAGGCATTGTATGGTAGGAAGTATCGTTCCCCAGTATGTTGGAGCGATGTTGGCGAGAGGCAGATTCTACGGCTAGAGTTGATCGTCCATACAGTGGAGAAGGTGAAGAAGATCCAGGGGCATCTACGAGCAGCACAGGACAGGCAGAAGCATTGGGCTAATGTGCATTGACGACCCCTAGAGTTCCGGGTGGGAGAACATGTGTTCCTGAAGATTTCATCTACTAGAGGAACCATCAGATTTGGAGGCAGAGGAAAGCTGAGTCCGAGGTACATCAGACCATTCGATGTGCTAGAGCGCGTCGAAGAAGAAGCTTACAGATTGGCCTTGCCGCAGACACTGGAGGGAGTTCACGATGTCTTCCATGTATCTCAGCTGAGGAGGTACATACCGGATCCGAGTCATGTTCTTGACCACTCGGAGATCACCGTCGGTCCAAGCTTGTCATACCAGAAGGAGCCGGTAGAGATCCTAGACCAAAGCGAGAAGGTACTGCGAGGCCAGACTATCCCTCTAGTTCGTGTCGCATGGAGGCATCACGCACCAGGTGAATCAACCTGGGAACAAGAGGACGATATTCGGCAACGCTTTCCCCACCTCTTCGAAGGCCTAGGTATGTGATAGTATTTATTTCATTCAATAGTTTTGATATATGTCTGTTTTAATTTTGAGGACGAAATGCTCTAAGGAGGGTATGTTGTAAACCCCCTCGACCAGAAATTAGGGTTAATTAAATTCAAATAGTCTAATTAGGGTTAACTAGATATAATTAATGATTTATCATATAGTATTATAATACCTGTGAAATAATTTGTTATTTTAGGATACTACCCTAGCTGTTGTCCTGAAACAATTTCCACATACCTGGCCTAGACATAATAACCTATCATACTGAACCTAGAACAAACCCCGGATATTGATTTTCGTGCATGATTTTGGTCGCACAAAAGTCGTTACAAACGTCCGTACGCAATTTAAATAAATTACGAAATTACGTTCGCTGTCTGTTCCAATCGAAATAGAGACCCCATCTCGATCCGTCTTGACCAACCCAGATCATGATATTATTGTACACTGAGCCTACCACACTAATGACCCTTGTCCAACCAAATTTAGACCCCCGGATTTTTATTAAATTAGATTAGAGACACCGGTGAATTAATTATGAAATTATTTACGTGGTGACCTAACCTAAATTAAATTAGACCCAACTCCAACCCACACCCACACCCACACCCACCCCCATAAGCCTCATACAAAACACCATACACCATCCTAGCCTAATGAAGAACACCAAACATGGTGTTTTGTTACATCAAATCCACAAATTCAAAAATTGTGTAAATACCAAATTGTTCAGGGGCCTTTTTGCAAAATTGCAATGAGGTGTCCCCCCCTCATTGGCCTAAAACCCATGGAGAAAAGAATGTCATTCCCTAACCGTATACATTCATTTTCCCCCTATTCCTAGTGTACTTGCACCCCTTTATGAAGGGTACATCATGGCCCTTCATTCAAAATGCCTCATTCCTAGCCCTCCCCTCATCTTGATGGACATCCCCAACACTCCAAAAACTAGGTCCAGCCGGCCCTAATCCCAAGACAGCCCCCCCCCCCACTCTCTCACCTACATAAACAACCTAGTACCTCATTAATGAGGGCACACAAACCAAGAAATCATAGAGAAAAACCCTAACTCTCTAAACCTCAGCTTAGCCCGACCCCAACCAATCATCACCCACCGCCTCCTCCCGGCCATTCACCGTGTCCGGCGGCCCCCCAACCAACTCAGACCCCTTCGCCGGACCTTCCCCCACCTGCCACCACCGCCACCCGCCGCCTAGCCGCCGGCAGCAACCCCCCAGCAGTCCAACACCAACCCGAGCCTCCTCCTCCCGCACACCCAGCCGACCACCCGACCTCCCCGTACTCCGCTACCACTACACCTCCGGCCGCCCAACTAAGCCAAACTCCTCCCCGGCCAACCACCTTCCTCCCCGCCAAGCCTCGCCGCCAGTCGACGTCGCAGCCGACCACAAACACCCCCGCAGCGCCGGTAGTTCCTGAACCGCTGCTGTGGCAGCCGACCACCCCGAGCTTCGCCGGAGCTCCGTCCGGCCACCCCAGCCGTCGATGGCCGGCCACCGGGACCCCCTCGACCCGAGCATCGCTGAGGTACGATATTTTATGTGTAAATATTAGTATTCAAGCATGTATTTTAGATTACAAACGTATATATATATATAGTATATATTTCTGTATTTAAATACGTATTCAGTATTATATATATTATTTCCTGTATTTCTGTTGTATTTATGTATATAAATGAATATATACTGTTTAATATTTTCTGGGTATAATTTATATGTGATATAAGTATATAAATACATATTTATAAA
The DNA here is from genome assembly GCA_036927795.1 of Iris macrosiphon. Taxonomy (NCBI): domain Eukaryota; kingdom Viridiplantae; phylum Streptophyta; class Magnoliopsida; order Asparagales; family Iridaceae; genus Iris; species Iris macrosiphon. The sequence goes on from JAYESA010000008.1 coordinate 325,260, forward strand.
TAATAAATGTATATGTATACATAGTATATATATATACTTGGGTATAAATACTTTAATTACCTAAAGTGTATATATATATATATATATATATATATATATATATATACATATAAATGTATATATTTCTGAAATACAGTAATATATGTATTATTACCTAATTATTAAATATTGTATATAAATATATATAATGGTATATTTATTCTTTGTGTATACCTATAAGTATATATATGTATATATATATATATATATATAAATGTGTGTATATATATAATTATATATACTTTATATATTTAGTATATTAGTATGGGAAATCTATGTATATTATATACATATATATATATATATCATTATTTACTTGTATACTTAGTACATAAATATGGTTATATGTCTATAAATATATATATATATATATATATATATATATATATATATATATATATATATATATATATATATATATATACTTGTGAATATTAATATGTGTAAGAATATATATATATATATTTAGATATATATAAGTATGTTATGTATTTTTTTACTTAGGCACCAAAATTACTATTTAAATACATATAAATAATGTTGTGTATATTTATTTATGTACATAATTAGTATCTAAATATTTGTATATGTATGACTTTATGTATGTTATCTATTTTATATATATGTATCTACTTAATATATGTATTATTGCTAAATAATACATAAATACTATTTTGTACTACTAAACATATATATTATTCTAATATAATTAAATATGATTTAGTGTACATATATATATATATATACTTGTATTAGCTATATATATATACAGTCCAGACCCTATGTCAGTTGTAGATACAAGCAGTGTGTCTTAGTCGTGCTATCGCAGCGACTAATATTGTCATTACTATATCATATATAGGACTGCTGGACAGTACCGCCGAGGCATCAGGAGCAGGACTTTGGATTTCGCAGCAACCCGGGACAGGCAAGTATACCTTGCTAATTTACTGCTTAAAATTAAATGATAAAAGTTGCAAATATGCATAAAACTGTGCACGTCTGAGATTGACTCGGGTGCAGTCGACAATGCGTCGATGAGTAGTGTACTTGACCTAGTTGCTAGCTGACTCACCCACTACTGCGAGGATATTTTGATATCTTCCTAGACCGTGACACTTACACGTATCACGATGGTACATTCATATTGGGATGCGGGTCCGTGTACCCGATTCGCTATCGGTACATACGACATGCATCACGGACTAGCGTGTATTCTAGAGTATTATAGTTAGATGAGACTTGGCATATAGATACGGTACACTTACGTCGTGTATTCGACTTGCGTATCTACATTGGGCGGGAAGGATAACTGATAAATGTATGGGATACACCCATCGGACTCCGTGGTATCCAGAGGAACCACAGACCCGGTGATTTCCTATATTCAGACACCGCGCTCTACGGAGTGTTGCGGACATATATACATTGCAGATACCACGTCCCTTAGAGTGTTGGACGTTATATATATACAGATACCTCATTCTTTGGAATGATGGACGTTGCAGATACCACACTCTAGAGGACGTTGGACGTTATGCCTACACCTACCTATACGTTCTGAGGTTGTCCTTACATTGCATTCACTTAGATGGGTAGCACACCCCTTACATTTTATTTATTCAGTACTATATCTGGCATGCATATTGTATCTTGTTACATCCCTCTGAGGACTTGGTTATCTTTCAGATCTGGACGAGGCCTTTTATCCCATAGTGTACGGGCCAGGTATGGAGACAAGGTTTGCTCTTGACGAGGAGCTAGAGGTCCTTCCATCAGAGTGCTCCTGATCATATTGGTAGGCCTTTCGCCTATGACTGGAGCTCCTTACCTAGTTAGCAGTTGTTCCAGCCACTCTTATTTTCAGTACTTTATTTCAGACTATCAGTACTTTATCTCCAACATTTGTCGTGGGTTTGTTCCCACCAGACATATTTCAGTTGTATTATGTCAGTCGACTATGTTTCTTATATTCCAGTCTTTCGTTTCAGTATTTACTTGTTATCTGTGGATGAGATTAGACATTGCCTGTTATTGATATTAGACTTGTTAGATTTAGGACAGCGTAGCACGCTTCGCCAGGATCCATTAAATTGGGATATCCTCGGAGACGTGTCAGCTGGCCAATGCCACGTGGCCTGGTTCCATATATTTTGGGACTGGGGCGTGACAAGATGGGTGAACTATAGGATGGGTAACCTCCCTAGGATAGGTGACCTCCCTTAGGATGGATAATCTCCCTAGGATGGGTGACCACTCTAAGGATGGGTAACCTCCCTAGGATGGGTAACCTTCCTTAGGATGGGTGACCTCCCTATGATGGGTAACCTCTTGTAGGATGGGTAACCTCCCGTAGGATGGGTGACCTCTATTTCGATGGGTGACCTCCCGTAGGATAGGTGACCTCCCTAGGATGGGTAATCTCCCTTAGGATGCGTAACCTCTCGTAGCATGGGTAACCTTCCTTAGGATAGGTAACCTTCATTAGGATAGGAAACCTCCCATAGGATAGGAAACCTCCATACGATGGGTGACCTTCATATGATGTGTAACCTCCCTTAGTATGGGTGACCTCCCGTAGGATGGGTAACCTCTCATAGTTAACCTCCTATGGGAGGTCACCCATACTAAAGGAGGTTACCCATCCTACGGGAGGTTACCCATTCTAGGGAGGTCACCCATCCTACGGGAGGTTAGTCATCCTAGGGAGGTCACCCATCCTACGGGAGGTCACCCATCCTACGAGAGGTTACCCATCCTAGGAAGGTCACCCATCCTAAGGGAGGTTACCCATCCTAGGGTGGTTACCCATCCTTAGAGAGGTCACCCATCCTAGGGAGGTTACCCATCCTAAGGGAGGTCACCTATCCTAGGGAGGTTACTCATCCTATAGGTCACCCATCCTAAGGGAGGTTACCCATCCTATAGGTCACCCATCCTAATGGAGGTTACCCATCCTAGGGAGGTTACCCATCCTAAGGGAGGTCACCCATCCTAGGGATGTTACCTATCCTATAGGTTACCTCTCATAAGGGAGGTTACCCATCCTAGGGAGGTTACCTATCTTACGGGATATTACCCATCCTACGGTAGGTTACCCATTCTACGGGAGGTTACCCATCCTATGGGATATCACACATACTACGAGAGGTCACCCATCCTATGGGGTATCACCCATCCTAGGAGAGGTCATCCATCCTATAGGTCACCCATCCTATGGGAGGTCACCCATCCTTAGAGGGGTTACCCATCCTAAGGTAGGTTACCCATGCAAATGGAAGTTACCCATCCTACGGGAGGTTACCCATCCTATGGAGGTTATACATCCTTAGGGAGGTTACCTATCCTATGAAGGTTACCCATCCTAAGGGATATCACCAATCCTATGTGAGGTCACCCATCCTATATGCCACCCATCCTATGGGAGGTCACCCTTCCTTAGGGAGGTCACCCATCCAAAGGGAGGTCACCCATCCTAAGGGAGGTTATCCATCATATGAAGGTCACCCATCTTATGAAGGTCATCCATCCTAAGGGAGGTCACCCATCATATGGGATATCACCCATCCTAAGGGAGGTTACCAATCATATAAAGGTCACCCATTGTATGGAGGTTACGCATATATGAAGGTCACCCATCCTAAGGGAGGTTATCCATCCAATAAAGGTCACCCATCGTATGGAGGTTACCCATCCTAAGGGAGGTCACCCATCCAAGGGAGGTTACCCATCCTATGGGAGGTCACCTATCCTACGAGTGGTTACCCATCCTACGGGATATCACCCATCCAGAGGTTACCTACTTAGGGAGGTTGCCCAACCTATAAGAGGTAACCCATCCTTAGGGAGGTTACCCATCATATAAAGGTCACCCATCCTAGGGAGGTTACCCATCCTACGGGATATTACCCAACCTAAGGGAGGTCACCAATCTTAAGGGAGGTTATCCATCCTATGATAGGTTACCCATCCTAAGGGTGGTTACCCAACATACGGGTTGTTATCCATCCAAATGGAGGTTACCCATACTTAGGGAGGTTACCCAACCTATGAGAGGTTATCCATTCTTGGGAGGTCACCCATCCTACGGGAGGTTACAAATCCTATGAGAAGTCACACATCATACGGAAGGTTACCCAACCTATGAGAGGTTACCCATCCAAATAGAGGTTACCTATTCGGAGGTTACCTATCCTACGGGAGGTCACCCATCCTATGGGAGGTTACCCATCCGGAGGTTACCCTTCCTACGGGAGGTCACCCATCATACCCATCCTAGGGAGGTCACCTATCCTATGTTAGGTCACCCATCCTATTTTAGGTCACCCATCCTAAGGGAGGTCACCCATCCTATAAGAGGTTACTCATCTTAGGAAGGTCACCCATCCTAAGGGAGGTCACCCATCTTAAGGGAGGTTACCCATTCTTTGAGAGGTTACCCATCCGAAGGTAGGTTACCCAACCTACTGGTGGTTACCCATCCAAATGGAGGTTACCCATCCTACGGGGGGTCACCCATCCTACGGGAGGTCACCCATCCAAATGAAGGTTAACCATCCTACGGGAGGTTATCCATCCTAGGGAGGTCATCCATCCTACGGGAAGTCGCCCATCCGGAGGTTATACATCCAAATGGAGGTTACCCATCCTACGGTGGGTCATCTATCCTATGAGAGGTCATCCATCCTAAGAGAGGTTACCCATCCTACGAGAAGTGACCCATCCTAAGGGAGGTTATCCATCATATGAAGGTAACCTCCCTTAGGATCGGTGACCTCTCGTAGGATGGGTAACCTCCCTTAGGATGGGTGACCTCCCATAGGATGTGTCACCTCTTGTAGGATGGATAACCTTCCTAGGATGGGAGACCTCTCTTAGGATGGGTAACCTTTCGTAGGATGGGTGACCTTCTGTAGGATGGGTGACCTCTCGTTGGATAGGTAACCTCCGGATGGGTGACCTCGATTAGGATGGGTGAACTCCATTTGGATGGGTGACCTCTCGTAGGATGGGTGACCTCCCTTAGGATGGTTGACCCCCCGTAGGATGGGTAATCTCCATTTGGATAGGTAACCTCCGGATAGGTGACCTCCCGTAGGATGGGTGACCTTTATTTGGATGGGTAACCACCCGTATGTGGGTAACCTTTCATAGGTTGGGTAACCTCCCTAAGTATGGGTTACCTCCCGTAGGATAGGTGACCTCCCTTAGGAGGGGTGACCTCTCTTAGGATGGGTAACCTCCGGTAGGATGGGTAACCTCCCTAGGATGGGTAAACTCCCTTAGGATAGGTAACCTCCCTAGGATGGGTGACCTTCATAGGATCGGTAACCTCCTTTAGGATGGGTGACCTCCATAGGATACGTAACCTCCCTAGGATGGGTGACTTTCATAGGATGTATGACCTTCATATGATGGGTAACCTCCCTTAAGATGGGTGAACTTCCATAGGATGGGTGACATCGCTTTGGATGGGTGACCTCCCAAAGGATGGGTGACATATTGGTTGGGAGACCTCTCGTAGGATGGGTGATATCCTGTAGTATGGGTAACCTCCCGTAGGATGGGTAACCACCATTTGGATGGGTAAACTCCGGATGGGTGACATCTCGTAGGATCGATAACCTCCATTTGGATGGGTGACCTCCCGTAGGATGGGTGACCTTCTGTAGAATGGGTGACCTCCCTTTGGATGGGTGTCCTTACTTAGGATGGGCAACCTCTCTTTGGATGGGTAACCTCTCGTAGGATGGGTAACCTCCCGTAGGATGTGTAACCTCCCGAAGGATGGGTGACTCTCTAGGATGGGTGACCTATCGTAGGATGGGTAACCTCCCTAGGATTGATTACATCCCTTAGGTTGGGTAACCTCCCTTAGGATGGGTAACCTCCCTAAGTATGGGTGACCTCCCGTAGGATGGGTGACCTCCCGTAGGATGGGTGACCTTTCGTAGGATGAGTGACCTATTTCCCTTAGGATGGGTGACCTATTTCTCTTAGGATGGTGACCTCCATTTGGATGGGTAACCTCCCTAAGTATGGGTGACCTCCCGTAGGATGGGTAACCTCCCTAAGTATGGGTGACCTCTCGTTGGATGGGTGACCTCTCGAAGGATGGGTAACCTCCTGATGGGTAACCTCCCTAAGTATGGGTGACCTTCAGTAGGATAGGTAACCTCTCGTAGCATGGGTAACCTTCGGATGGGTAACCTCCCTTAGGGTGGGTAACCTCTCGTAGGATGGGTGACCTCCCTAGGATGGATGACCTCTCTTATGATAGGTGACCTCCCGTTGGATTGGTAACTTTCTATAGGTGATCTCCCGTAGGATGGGTAACCACCCATAGGATGAGTGACCTAACTTAGGATGGGTAACCTCCCTAAGGATGGGTAATCTCTCTAAGGATGGGTGTCCTCCCGTAGGATGGGTGACCTCCCTAGGATGGGTGACCTCCCATTGGATGGGTATCCTCCCTAGGATGGGTAACCTCCCTTAGGATGGGTGACCTCCCGTAGGATGAGTGACCTCCCTTTGGATGGGTAACCTCTCTTAGGTTAGCTAACCTCTCATAGGATGGGTGACCTCTATTTGTATGGGTGACCTTCCTAGTATGGGTAACCTCCCTAGAATTGGTAACCTCTCGTAGGATGGGTAACCTCCCTTAGGATGGATAACCTCCCTAGGATGGGTAACCTCCCATAGGATGGGCAATCTCTATTTGTATGGGTAACCTCATGTAGGATGGGGGACCTTACGTATGATGGGTAACCTCCCTAAGTATGGGTGACATCTCATAGGATGGGAAACCTCCCTTAGGATGGATGTCCTCCATTTGGATGGGTGACCTCCCGTAGGATGGGTAACCTCCCTAGGATGGGTGACCTCCCGTAGGATGGGTAACCTTCCTAGGTTGGGTGACCTCCCTTAGGATAGGGGACCTATATGATGGGTGACCTCCCTTAGGATAGGTAACCTCTCTTAGGATAGGTAACCTTTCGTAGGATGGGTGACCTCCATTTGGATGGGTGACCTCCCTAGGATGGGTAAATTCCCTAGGATAGGTAACCTCCCTAAGAAGGGGTAACCTCCCTAGGATGGGTAATAGGATGGGTGACCTCCCGTAGGATGGGTAACCTCCTGTAGGATGGATAATCTAACGTATGATGGGAACCTCATTTATCATATTTGGATGTGTAACCTCTCTTAGGATGGGTAACCTCTCATAGGTTAGGTAACCTCCCTAAGTATGGGTAACCTCTATTTGGATGGGTAACCTCTCTTAAGATGGGTAACCTCTCATAGGTTGGATTACCTCCTCATGTATAGGTGACCTCCCGTAGGATGGGTAACCTCCCATAGGATAGGTGTCCTCCATATGGATGGGTAACCACCGGTAGGATGGGTGACCTTCCTTATGATGCATAACCTCCCGTAGGATGGATAACCTCCCTAGAATGGGTACCCATAGGATGGGTAACCTTAATAGGATGGGTAACCTCCCTAGGATGGGTGATCTGCCAAAGGATGGGTGACCTCCCTTTGGATGGGTAACCTCCCGTAGGAAGGGTAACCTCCACAGGATCGGAGACCTCCTATGGAGCTTGGGTAACCAAACTAAGGATGGGTGACCTCCCATAGAATGGATGACCTATAGGATGGATGACCTCTCGTAGGATGGGTAACCTCCCTAGGATGGGTAACTTCTCAAAGGATGGGTGACCTCCCTTAGGATGGGTAACCTCTCATAGGATGGGTAACCTACCTAGAATGGGTAACCTCTCGTAGGATTGGTAACCTCTCGTAGGATGGGTAACCTCTCGTAGGATGGGTAACCTCCCTAAGATGGGTAACCTCCCTAAGTATGGGTCACCTCCCTAGGATAGGTAACCTCCCTTAAGATGGGTAACCTCCCTTAGGATGGGTTAACCTCTCATAGGATGGGTAACCTCCCAAATTATAGGTGACCTCCCTAGGATGGGTGACCTCCTAAAGGATGGGTGACCTCTCGTAGGATGGTAATCTCCCTTAGGATGGGTAACCTCCTTTAGGATGGGTAACCTCCCTTAGGATGGGTGATCTCCCTTAGGATGGGTGACCTTTCATAGGATGGGTGGCCTCTCGTAGGATGGGTAACCCCTCGTAGGATGGGTAACCTCCCTAAGGATGGCTGACCTCCCATAGGATGAGTGACCTTCCTTAGGATGGGTGACCTAACATAGGATGGGTAACCTTATATAGGATGGGTAACCTCTCTTAGGATGGGTAACCTCCCTAAGGATGGGTGACCTCTCTTAGGATGGGTGACCTTCATAGGATGGGTAACCTCCCTTAGGATGGTTGACCTCCCGTAGGATGGGTGACCCCCCGTAGGATGGGTGACCTTCATAGGATGGGTAACCTCCCTTAGGACGGATGACCTCCCGTAGCATGGGTGACCACCCTTAGGATGGGTGACCTCTCGTTGGATGGGTAACCTCCCTTAGGATGAGTGACCTCTAGTAGGATGGGTAACCTCCCTAGGATGGGTGACCTTCCCTAGGCGTGGGTGACCCATTACGAGAGGTCACCCATCCTAAGAAAGGTTACCCATCGTACGAGAGGTTACCCATCCTTAGGGAGGTCACCCATCCTACGAGAAGTCACCCATCCTAAGGGAGGTCACCCATCCAAATGGAGGTCACCCATCATAAGCGAGGTCATGCATCCAAATGGAGATCACCTATCCAAATGAAGGTCACCCAGAGGACACCCATCCTAGGGAGGTTACCCATCCTACGGAGGTCATCTATCCTAGGGAGGTCACCCATCCTACGGGAGGTTACCCATCCTAGGGAGGTTACCCATCCTACGGGAGGTCAAGCATCCAAATGGAGGTCACCCATCCTAGGGACGTCACCCATCCTACGGGAGGTCCTCTTCCAAATAGAGGTTACCCATCCTAGCGAGGTCACCTATCCTAAGGAGGTTACCTATCCTATAGGAGGTCACCCATCTTAAGAGAGGTTACCCCTCCTAGGAGAGGTTACCCATCCTACGGGAGTAGGATGGGTGATCTCTATTTGGATGGGTGACCTCCCGTAGGATGGATAACTTCCCTAGGATGGGTGACCTCCCTAAGATGGGTAACCTCTATTTGAATGGGTGACCTATCATAGGATGCGTGTCCTATAGGATGGGTAACCACTATACAATGGGTGACCTTCATATGATGGGTAACCTCCATACGATGGATAACCTCTCGTAGGATGGGTAACCTCCCTAGGATGAGTGAACTATTTCCCTTAGTATGGGTAACCGCTTGTAGGATGGGTAACCTTCTGTAGGATTAGTGACCTATTTCCCTATGGATGGGTGACCTATTTCCTTTAGGATGGTGACCTCCATTTGGATGGGTGACCTATGATAAGATGGGTAACCTCTCGTAGGATGGGTGACCTCCTGTAGAATGGGTGACCTCCCGTAGGAAGGGTAACTTCCCTACGATGGGTAACCTCTCGTAGGATGGATAACCTCCCGAAGTATGGATAACCTCCCTTAGGATGGGTAATATCCCTTAAGATGGGTAACCTCCTGTAGGATGGGTGACCTAACATAGGATGGGTGACCTTCCGTAGGATGGGTGACCTTCCTTAGGATGGGTAACCTCCCTTAGGATGGGTGACCTCGCATGGGATGGGTGATCCAACATAGGATGGATGACCTCCCTTAGGATGGGTGACCTCGCGTAGGATGGGTAACCTCCCTTAGGATGGGTAACCTGACTTTTCCTAGGATGGGTGGTCCCCCGTAGGATGGATAACCTCTCTTAGGATAGGTGACCTCCCTTTGGATCGGTGACTTCCCTAGGATGGGTGACCTCCTTTAGAATGGGTGACCTCCCTTTGGATGGGTTACTTACCTTAGAAAGGGTGACCTCCCTTAAGATGGGTGACCTCCCTTAGGATGGGTGATATCCCGTAGGATGGGTAACCTCCCTAGGATGAGTGACCTCCCTTAGGATGGGTAACCTCTCTTAGTACGGGTAACCTCCCTTAGGATGGATAACCTTCCTAGGATGGGTAACCTCCATTTGGATGGGTGACCTCCCATAAAATGGATGACCACCCTAGGATGGATAACCTCCCGTAGGATGGGTAACCTCTCATAGGTTGGGTAACCTCCCTAAGTATAGGTAACCTCCCTAGGATGGCTGACCTCCCTATGGATGGGTAATCTATCTTAGGATGGGTGACCTCTCTTATGATGGATGACCCCCCGTAGGATGGATAACCTCCATTTGGATGGGTAACCTCTGGATGGGTGACCTCCCATCGGATGGATAACCTCCCTAAGGATGGGTGACCTCTCGTAGGATGGGTGATATCCCGTAGGATGGGTAACTTCCATAGGATGGGTGACCTCCCTAAGGATGGGTAACCTCCCGTAGGATAGGTAACCTCTATTTGGATGGATAATCTTTCTAAGGATGGGTGACCTCCCATAGGATAGGTGACCTATAGGATGGGTGACCTCTCGTTGGATAGGTGATATCCCGTAGGAAGGGTGAGCTCTCGTAGGATGGGTGATATCCTATAGGATGGGTAACCTCCCGTAGGATGGGTGATATCCCGTATGATGGGTAACCTTCCTAGGATGTGTAACCTCCCTAAGGATGTGTGACCTATAGGATGGGTAACCTACCTAGAATGGGTGACCTCTTTTAGGATGGATAATATCCCTAGTATGGTTTACCTCCCTAAGGATGGGTAACCTCCCTAGGATAGGTAACCTCCCTTAGGATGGGTGACCTGTAGGATGAGTAACCTCCCTAGGGTAGGTAACCTCCCTTAGGATGGGTGAACTATAGGATGGGTAACCTCCCTAGGATAGGTGACCTCCCTTAGGATGGATAACCTCCCTAGGATGGATAACCTCTCTAAGGATGGGTAACCTCCCTAGGATGGGTAACCTCCCTTAGGATGGGTGGCCTCCGTAGGATGGGTAACCTCTCGTAGGATGGGTAACCTCCCGTAGGATGGGTGACCTCCATTTTTATGGGTGACCTCCCGTAGGATAGGTGACCTCCATAGGATGGGTAATCTCCCTTAGGATGGGTAACATCCTGTAGGATGGGTAACTTTCCTTAGGATATGTAACCTTCATTAGGATAGAAAACCTCTCATACGATGGGTAACCTCCATACGATGGGTGACCTTTATATAATGGGTAACCTCCCTTAGTATGGGTAACCTCTCGTAGGATGGGTGACCTCCCGTATGATGGGTGACCTCCATTTGGATAGGTGACCGCTCGTAGGATGGGTGACCTCCCGTAGGATGGGTAACCTCCATTTGGATGGATAACCTCCGGATAGATGACCTCCCGTAGGATGGGTGACCTCTGGACGGGTGACCTTTATTTGAATAGCTAACCACCCGTATGATGGGTGACCTTTCATAGGTTGGGTAACCTCCCTAAGTATGGGTTACCTCCCGTAGGATGGGTGACCTCCCTTAGGATGGGTGACCTCTCTTAGGATGGGTAACCTCCGGTAGGATGGGTAACCTCCATAAGATGGGTAAACTTCCTTAGGATAGGTAACCTCCTTAGAATGGGTGACCTTCATAGGATCGGTAACCTCCTTTAGGATGGGGGACCTCCAATAGGATGGGTGACCTCTATAGAATGGGTAACCTCCCTAGGATGGGTGAACTCCTTTAGGATGGGTAACCTCCTTAGGATGGGTGACCTTCATAGGATGGGTGACCTTCATATGATGGGTAACCTCCCTTAGGATGGGTGAACTTCCTTAGGATGGGTGACCTCTCTTTGGATGGGTGACCTCCCTAAGGATGGGTGACATATAGGTTGGGATACCTCTCGTAGGATGGGTGATATCCCGTAGTATGGGTAACCTCCCATAGGATGGGTAACCTCCGGATGGGTGACCTCCAATAGGATGGGTGACCTCTCGTAGGATGGATTACCTCCATTTGTATGGGTGACCTCCCGTAGGATGGGTGACCTACCTTTGGATGGGTGTCCTCCCTTTGGATGGGTGTCCTCCCTTAGGATGGGCAACCTCTCTTTGGATGGGTAACCTCTCGTAGAATGGATAACCTCCCGTAGGATGGGTAACCTCCCGAAGGATGGGTGACTCCCTAGGATGGGTGACCTATCGTAGGATGGGTAACCTCCCTAGGATGGATAACATCCCTTAGGATGGGTAACCTCCCCTAGGAGGGGTAACCTCTCATAGGATGGATAACCTCCCTAAATATGGGTGACCTTCCGTAGGATGGGTGACCTCTCGTAGGATGGGTAACCTCCCTAAGTATGGGTGACCTTCAATAGGATGGGTAACCTCTCATAGGATGGGTAACCTTCGGATGGGTAACCTCCCTTAGGATGGATAACCTCTCGTAGGATGGGTGACCTCCATAGGATGGGTGACTCACTTATGATGGGTGACCTCCCGTTGGATGGGTGACTTTCCATAGGTGATCTCCCGTAGAATGGGTAACCACCCATAGGATGAGTGAGCTGTAACCTCTGATTTCCAAATTTTCGAAATAATTAGACTTTTAATTTATTTTAAATACCAAGCTTTTAAAATATTTTCTCCTTGAATTCTAGTATTAGATTTTGAACAGTGTTGATTTTAGAAGGTGATTTAAAATCTTTTATAAAAATCATTTTTCCTAAATATCGCTTTCTTATAAAATAAATAGATAAATAATGATGTAAATATGATACTCTAGCTTCGAATATTTATTGGCTTGAATCATAAAATTATTGTTTTAAATAAAAATTTATTTGAAGGACTAGTTGATAAAATATAATAAATTTTATATTTATTGGGATAGTAAATAAATAAATTTCATACTTTCTAAGATTTTACAAAATGGATTAATTAGTAGCTAATTGGGAATCAGTTAGCTTTCCAAAAATATTTTCTGAAATTATAATCTTCTTTTTAAAAATTTTACAAGTTTGCCTTTTCCCCATTAACTGGCCAACACACCCTCATTCCCACATGAACTTATTCATGTATAATCTGGGCCATTCATTATTTGGGCCAACCCTCACCCTTTATCCCACACCCTCTCTCCCTATTTAAGTCCCTCATCACCATTCCCAAGAAACCCTAACTAGCCCTCACAAATCCCCACAAAGCCAACAAGCCACCACCATTTTGTGTGCTCGTGTCCGTGTGTCCAGCATCACCGTGTCAGCCGTGTTGGCCTCGGGTCCGACCCCGGGTGTCCTACCGTATCCATTTATTTTCCTGTGTCCAGTGATTACAACTTTACAATCAGATTTCCGTGTCCGACACACCCGGACACATCCACCACCACAGCAAACACCCAATCCTGTGTCCAGCCTCGGACACATCTACCACAGTGTCACTACCACATTCCGGAAACAGGGGTATTTTCGACTTTTTACGATATTTAATATTATGGTATTTACAATTTAGTAATTGCATGATAGTATATTTAATTTAAATAATTATGTGTGATGTGTAATTAAATATAGTAATCATATACAGTGTTCAATTGTGTTTGTGCTGGTAGACTTGACCTGGAAGTCAGTAGGTGAACACCTGTCCGAATTGTGGGATTCGGTATTTTAATTGTTTATTTTAGAATTTAATTCTTGGAGGTCATAATTAATTACCGTATTTATTTATTTATTGCGCATTGCCTTTGCTCCGATATTTGGAGCAGTATCCTGACTTTTGTCTTCCAACAAATTTTACAATCTTGCCCTAGACATGCCCGCCTTCTATTTTGCTATTTTTTTGTAACTCATAATATAGCTCTCTGTGCATTATTCCTGGCCGCGCAAAAATCGTCGCGGACGTTATTTAATAAATTCCTATTTTGTATCGTTGTGCGTTCCAATCGAAAATTGGAGGCAATCTTGACCTATTTTTCGTGCGGCCCAAATTAGGGTAATATTCTGTTCTGAGTTTTCTTCAATATTGGTATTGATGACCTGACCTGATTTTGGCCCCATGTATTTATAATTAATTGTTGAACACAACTTGTATTTATTTCTATTTAAATTGAGGATACTATTTTATCTGATTCTAAAATCCCAATTTAATTTCAGTGCCCGTAAATTGAGCCCGTACCAAACTTACAGCGTCCCCTGACCCTACAAAACACCGGACACCGAACCGCCCGCCAAATTTTCGTCATTTCAGGTGTTTGTGCAATTTCCCAAATTTAAGGGGGCTAAATTGCAAATTTGCATTTTGTGGCCTCACCCAATTGTTGAACAATGAGGGAACCTAATATTTTATTTAAACCCTCACCCTCATCCCTACATGAATTATTTTTCCCTCATGATGAATCTGGACCACTCAATTAATGGGCAAATCCCCACCTTTCATTCAACACCCTCTTCATATATAATGTCACATCATAAGCCCATTTTCCTAGAAAACCCTAATCCCCAAGCCAGCCCCCACCTCTCTCTCTCTCCTCCATCCTCAACTACAAACCGTAGCCTCCATTTTTCTTCTTCTTCTTCCTTTCATTTTCATTTTCTTTTTCTTCTCTTCTTCTTCTTTTTCCTTCTTCTTCCTCTTCTTTTATTTTTGAATTTCAAATTCAAAAGGAATAAGGAAAAGGGGGGGGGGGAACTCACTGTTCATCACCCGGCCGGCCCGCTGCTGCACTCCACACGCCGAGTCCCGCTGCACCCATCCGACTCAGCCGCTCCACCCCGGGCTCCCCGCTGTCGACTGTCCGGCGACTCCGACACTCCACCCCCACCTTCATCAGCCACCACCCTTTTCCATCATCCGCCTCTTCCCTTAAAATTCCTCTACCATTCATTCCCTTATTCTAGTTGGACGCCACTACCCTGCTCGACCATGGAGTAGCAGTTTAGGCGTTGCGCCAGGCGTTTGACGAGCACGCCGAGGTCGTCTTCTCCGTGCGTTGGACACAGCCACTAGACAACGAGATTAGGCATTCTATCCTTCAACGATTGTCCTCGTTGTTTATCATCGGTGTACGACGTATCATTTTTGACCTACGGCTACTCTCGAAGACTCCGCTTTCCGTCGACTATTTCTTCTCGACATGGCAAGCACGGGTTTGACCTTCCCTTCCCGAGCAGTATCTATAGTGGGGTATGTTCTCACTCTCCTCCTTAATTCTATTTCCATTTAATCTTAGGACTTTATAGATAATTGCCATGGTAGTATTCTTTTTGTATAGAAATTATAATCCCTTTACAACTAAGCTATACCTCTTCCCTAGTATTTAATGGTGCATATGTATACTTGGTTTAGAAAGAAATGTGGCAGAATGTCTAGTAATAGAAGAGGAATTTGTATGGAAGAGAAATAAATGTGGAAAGTTTTGGAGACTTGGTTGTATGCAATGATCAGTTGTGTTTAGGTATGCATAAGTCTATATGAAGGAAACCCGTGGCATCATGATAGATTGAGAAAGCCAGTAATGTGTACATTTGGACATTTGTGTTTGTATGAAATTAATTGATGAGTGAGAAGTGGTCTAGGCCACCGAAACTAAGGCCAATGGAATAGAGTTTGATTGTGTGTTTGTAAGATTTAATTTAGGCTCATGTGTGGTAAAGGGTAGCCGAATGTAGACTGTGTAGCCAAAGTGCAGGATTACTTAGGATGGTGATTCCATAGGAGAGGGAGACAACATGAATGAATGGGATATTTAAGTATATATGTATGTATTAATTGTACATCAAATAGTGTGTTTAATATGTATAAATGTATTTAACTATTGTATATGATGTATATATTTCGTATATGCATTAGTATATTCTTAATATCTAGTAGTATGTATATGTATATATAGTATAATTTAATATATGTATTTTTGGTATATGTACAAACATATATAAATATGTATTTTGGCATAGATATGTATGGTATAGGTATTCAATGTGATGTATTAGTATTAGAAAATATTTAAATAAATACATTAACAATATATATATGTTTTAAAAATGTATTTTTATGTATGAGTATACGCAGGTAATGTTCAACTAGTATAAATCAAATATATATATTGTAAATACATTTAAATTGGTACATGTATATATATTGTAAGTATTAATGATAATTAATAATATGTATATTTATATACGTATCCCTACTAGATGACCCTAGTTGACTAGTGCCATACCTGGCAGAGCCCTGAGTTCATGTATTTGTGATGTGTTAGTGTAGCACCTGATGCAAATGTTGTATTGATATATTTTAGGACTGTTGGATCCTCCAGACGATACTCTGGGACAGGACATTGGTTTTACCAGCTAAGGACCCAAGGCGAGTACATTCTCTGACTAGTTTCTAATTTATGATATCTCCTATGTTCACTGTATCTAGTGTAAATATCCATGTTCCTGACACGTTGGTTACACGGATTGGTATACACGGATCTCGTCATGAGATGTTATTCCTTATTCATGGTGTAGCTTGTACATGACTTGTTTCCTTGATATCTTGTGCATGTACAGACACTGATTCCCGGGGAGATTTGCTACCTTCCTAGGGAATCTCGTGCCATAGCGTACCATGGTTGGATCTACTATACCAGTCGGGGGTTTGGGGAGTACTTTAGTGTAGATATGTGATCATACCCAACTTTATATGCACCATAGCTCACCCCACATCTCACGTCGGGTGCGGCCTGACCATTTACATGCTCCATAGCTGTTACGTGTGATTAGCCTGATCTCTACATGCATCATAGCTAACCAACGGTTAGCCTGACTTTATATGAACCATAGCTAATCACATGTAACCAGCCTGATCAAGTTCCCAAGCCGATCACATATTAAAGCTAGTACTCACACACTTAGTCATAGGTTTCTTGCTCATTGACATATTGTTCTTTTCCTGCATTTACTTACAGTATTTCCAGTATTTCTCTCATTGTACATTTCTCGTACCTATACATGCATCTGGTATGTTTCCATCTAGAACTGCTACATAGTTTATGTCATTTATATAGAACTGCTATTTAGAGATGTACTTTGCTCCTTCCTGACTGGAAAATATTTTTCCAGACTGTGACCTTAGTGGACTTGTTTCTGACACTTGGGGATTGGTTGTTACTGATTTCAGGTATATTTATTTTGCCAGTAGACTTGTGTTGTATTCTTTTGTTTCTTCAAATTCTTATCGTGCTGTAGTTGTGATTGAGTATGTTGTTAATATTTTTATAGTTTTATCCGAGTCTCCTTATGGAGTTGGATACTAGCGTGAGATTTTATAGATAGTACTTGACCTAGACAGCGTTCTACCGCCGATGCTGCGGCGTAGGCTGGACGTACCCACGCACTCGTGCCCCTAAACCGGGTGCGGGTCGTGACACGTTTTTAGTGGTGGCCCATGCAGGTCTGACTTCGCTAGTTGTGCGATGTCGTAGTAGTGCGACGTCATAGTTGTATTACTACGTACCTGCTATAGAATATAGGACATAGGATACTAGGATGAGAGATGATACTCAATCACAAATTCTTGAGAGATTCCTGGGACGACCCCTTGAGAATCTTATTATAACTTCTAATTTTGAATCCTAAGTTTTGTTTCCGTCCGCCCTTACTCATTGATATTGAATTTGATTATTGTGGATCAATTATTAAAATTTGAATCTTGGTATCATTGTTGAGTTTGATTCGTGTTGACCAGTTGTTAACTTTAATTCCTGGTATCGTTGTTGAGTTGATTTCAAATTGAGATGAATTTTACGGACTAAAATTTACGGTATCATCTGATGACATATATTGATGAGGACAGTGAGAAAGGTAAAACGTCTACTTTGGTTATGGAACCTAGAATTTATCGCAGCCATATTAGCTGTGGTGACGAGAACGTAGGGACCTGACTTGGATGTACATACTATAGTTATGAAGCTTAGAGTCTTTCGCAGCCATACCGGTTGGCGTGGCGAAGATTCTAGACGACATGATTATAGAGTGCATACCTTAGTTACGAAACCTATCGTTTATCGCATCTATGCTTACTGGCGTGGCGAGGATTCTGAGTGTCATGATTTCAGACAGACGTGTATGATTATCAGGTTGTATCCTAAATTGGTTCTTAAAATATCATCTCAAGACTTGTCTATTTCTGTTATTCCAGGACTTTGTTCCACCGCTTCTTTCTTTACTAGCAGTAAAGATACCTTCTGTCCTCAATTCAGTCTTTGAGCTCCTATTCCTTGAGGATTTCTTGTTAAGTATGATAATTAGTGGCTTGTAATTTTGTTTGTGTCTTGTATTAGTATTGACTGTGTTGCTAGTGAGTTGTAAGTGTTTCTTAGTTGGACATGTGAGCAGTAGGCTTTAATCTAGAGTTAGCCCTTAGCATAGTACCTTGTACCAATGATTCTAGGAGTAGTGTCATTAGAGACTGAGAGTTAAGGAAAGTATAGAGTATCAGTGATAGTTCTCAGAGTTAGTATCAGAGCCAATTACCCGTCCTGGATAATCATGATTATGTAATTGAGTGATCTACGTGAACAATTAAGTATCCAGGAATTGTGTTAAGGATTTATGGAGCATGATGTTCAATTTGATGATTGATATCGGAAATGTTAAAGGTAAAGAAATGAATATGCATAAAGGGTTTAATGAGATGTCATAAGTAGAGAAATATCAGGATTAGTAATGAAAGTTGTGAAGTGTATCACAATTAGTTTAACAGGCTGTAAAAGGATTAAGAGGTATGCTTATACATCAATCGAGATATAGAACCATATGCCTGCCCTTGAGATTGAAATAAAGCATGGGTATTATAGAAAGTGCATGTAATCATGAGTTCTAATGAGCTTGATGAGATAATCCATTAATGAAGCTAGTGATATAATATCAAGAGTGCTAATGATTCTATATCGAGGATTAGTCGAGAATAACGTTAATAACAGTAAGCACTCTGTGTGATGATAATTAAATGATATACCAGTTGACATAAATTTAAATCATGAAAGAAAATACAGGTGATGATAACTTTGATCATTGGAGGTAATAGTACAAGTGATTCAGGCAGTGCAATTTTAGTACAAAATTATAGACACTAGATGCATTGCGTGCACCTTGAGTATCAGAGACCGTGAGTACTGATATGTACCTTTGTGGAGTTATAAACTAAAAGGGGGAAATAAAATTTTTATTATAGAATAATTGAGGAGTTGAGATTATGTCATTAAATTTTTGAGGATTTTAAATATGAATTCAATAAACATGGTTAAGGCTACAAAGATTTTAGGAGTGATTAAATTTTTCGATGTTGAGTATCTAATTTTGAGGAGGTATATACAATTCATTTTAAGTTGATCGAGAAGTTAAACCTTGATGATTATTTTGAGGACTAATTTATGGTAGATGAGAAATATGAATATTAATATATGAGTAGATGATATACATGTGTAAGGATCTGATAACTTGGGCAGGATTGAGATGGCACCGCAGACTGATCTGGGTGTCCATTTAAAGTTGTATTGGAAACAGCAGTATTTAGTACGGTGTTGCACTTGACGTATATTGAGTGATAAGAACGAATAGTATGGACAATTGTAATAGAAAAGAGAACTGACAGAGAGTGTGGTACTAGAGAGATAGAGGTATCAAACTTGGATGCATTTTTGAACCATGGTTATATTGGAGAATCTTGGTATCAGATTTAGGTATTAATAAGCAGATGTACGCAATGAGGATGTAATCATGGATGTTGTGGACTAATGATTAATTGATATGAGTACCGGGGTACAGGAATATGAATTAGTTAGTGAATTTGCTAGAGCTAAGTGTATGCTAGAGATAGGAGATACTGCAGGTAATGTGTTAGCAGGTTCTTTCTTTTTCTCATGTTGTTTTTGTCTTCTGATTGATTGATTCCCTAGTACCATGGGTTGTATTCGTGATTTTTCTTGTTAGGATATAGTTAGTAGTACACCCTGACAGAGAATACAATACCATGATAAGACAGACCATAACCATGCATGTTTTCTCTAAGTTGGTTGTTGTAAGACTGTGGGCAAAATTTTTCTTAGACCATGATCGTTGGGGTTTTGACCATAGCAAGGATCTATGACAAGGTTATGACTTGACAAAATGGGACAAGATGATTAGAAATTCAATGATAAGCATTCATGAGTTGATATAACAGAATTGCTGGATCATTGGTTTTACAAGGATAGAGGTATGATTGAAATTGAGGATAAACACTAAATTAAATAAAGGATTAAAAATTTAACATGGCAAAATCGATGATTGTTAATTTCAGGAAGGTTGATTGTGATATAAGTTATCATTAAAATTTGAAAAAAATTTAGAAAATTATCATTATGTATATTTGATTGCAATACAGCAATTTAAATTTTATTGCGAACGTTGCATTGGAAGGATCCATAGGTGTCGCATTGTTAAGTATTTTGAGGAAAGAGGAGATCGAGGAATAAAATTATTGATAGACTAATGTTTGAATTCAAAACTTGTGGGACGAGATTACAATTATATATGAGCATAGATTAAAATCAAATTTGAGGAGTGGATATTAAATTCCGAGTATTGAATTATTAACCAAAACTTTCAAGAAATTTTTGATAAAAATAGACCTAGATTTTATTTCGAGGATTTTTTCGGAATGCAACAATTTTAGAATTTTTGAAAAGTCGTGAAAAGACATTGTGTATTATAACCTGATTTCATGGATGATGAATTTAAATTTTGAGAGAAATAATAATGTGTATGATAAACACTATTATGAGGATTTTAAATTTCGAGGACGAAATTCTTTTAAGGTGGGTAGACTTGTCACTACCATATTCCGGAAACAGGGGTATTTTCGACTTTTTACGATATTTAATATTATGGTATTTACAATTTAGTAATTGCATGATAGTATATTTAATTTAAATAATTATGTGTGATGTGTAATTAAATATAGTAATCATATACAGTGTTCAATTGTGTTTGTGCTGGTAGACTTGACCTGGAAGTCAGTAGGTGAACACCTGTCCGAATTGTGGGATTCGGTATTTTAATTGTTTATTTTAGAATTTAATTCTTGGAGGTCATAATTAATTACCGTATTTATTTATTTATTGCGCATTGCCTTTGCTCCGATATTTGGAGCAGTATCCTGACTTTTGTCTTCCAACAAATTTTACAATCTTGCCCTAGACATGCCCGCCTTCCATTTTGCTATTTTTTTGTAACTCATAATATAGCTCTCTGTGCATTATTCCTGGCCGCGCAAAAATCGTCGCGGACGTTATTTAATAAATTCCTATTTTGTATCGTTGTGCGTTCCAATCAAAAATTGGAGGCAATCTTGACCTATTTTTCGTGCGACCCAAATTAGGGTAATATTCTGTTCTGAGTTTTCTTCAATATTGGTATTGATGACCTGACCTGATTTTGGCCCCATGTATTTATAATTAATTGTTGAACACAACTTGTATTTATTTCTATTTAAATTGAGGATACTATTTTATCTGATTCTAAAATCCCAATTTAATTTCAGTGCCCGTAAATTGAGCCCGTACCAAACTTACAGCGTCCCCTGACCCTACAAAACACCGGACACCGAACCGCCCGCCAAATTTTCGTCATTTCAGGTGTTTGTGCAATTTCCCAAATTTAAGGGGGCTAAATTGCAAATTTGCATTTTGTGGCCTCACCCAATTGTTGAACAATGAGGGAACCTAATATTTTATTTAAACCCTCACCCTCATCCCTACATGAATTATTTTTCCCTCATGATGAATCTGGACCACTCAATTAATGGGCAAATCCCCACCTTTCATTCAACACCCTCTTCATATATAATGTCACATCATAAGCCCATTTTCCTAGAAAACCCTAATCCCCAAGCCAGCCCCCACCTCTCTCTCTCTCCTCCATCCTCAACTACAAACCGTAGCCTCCATTTTTCTTCTTCTTCTTCCTTTCATTTTCATTTTCTTTTTCTTCTCTTCTTCTTCTTTTTCCTTCTTCTT
Source organism: Iris macrosiphon (assembly GCA_036927795.1). Taxonomy (NCBI): domain Eukaryota; kingdom Viridiplantae; phylum Streptophyta; class Magnoliopsida; order Asparagales; family Iridaceae; genus Iris; species Iris macrosiphon. The sequence goes on from JAYESA010000008.1 coordinate 347,285, forward strand.
CCTCTTCTTTTATTTTTGAATTTCAAATTCAAAAGGAATAAGGAAAAGGGGGGGGGAACTCACTGTTCATCACCCGGCCGGCCCGCTGCTGCACTCCACACGCCGAGTCCCGCTGCACCCATCCGACTCAGCCGCTCCACCCCGGGCTCCCCGCTGTCGACTGTCCGGCGACTCCGACACTCCACCCCCACCTTCATCAGCCACCACCCTTTTCCATCATCCGCCTCTTCCCTTAAAATTCCTCTACCATTTATTCCCTTATTCTAGTTGGACGCCACTACCCTGCTCGACCATGGAGTAGCAGTTTAGGCGTTGCGCCAGGCGTTTGACGAGCACGCCGAGGTCGTCTTCTCCGTGCGTTGGACACAGCCACTAGACAACGAGATTAGGCATTCTATCCTTCAACGATTGTCCTCGTTGTTTATCATCGGTGTACGACGTATCATTTTTGACCTACGGCTACTCTCGAAGACTCCGCTTTCCGTCGACGATTTCTTCTCGACATGGCAAGCACGGGTTTGACCTTCCCTTCCCGAGCAGTATCTATAGTGGGGTATGTTCTCACTCTCCTCCTTAATTCTATTTCCATTTAATCTTAGGACTTTATAGATAATTGCCATGGTAGTATTCTTTTTGTATAGAAATTATAATCCCTTTACAACTAAGCTATACCTCTTCCCTAGTATTTAATGGTGCATATGTATACTTGGTTTAGAAAGAAATGTGGCAGAATGTCTAGTAATAGAAGAGGAATTTGTATAGAAGAGAAATAAATGTGGAAAGTTTTGGAGACTTGGTTGTATGCAATGATCAGTTGTGTTTAGGTATGCATAAGTCTATATGAAGGAAACCCGTGGCATCATGATAGATTGAGAAAGCCAGTAATGTGTACATTTGGACATTTGTGTTTGTGTGAAATTAATTGATGAGTGAGAAGTGGTCTAGGCCACCGAAACTAAGGCCAATGGAATAGAGTTTGATTGTGTGTTTGTAAGATTTAATTTAGGCTCATGTGTGGTAAAGGGTAGCCGAATGTAGACTGTGTAGCCAAAGTGCAGGATTAGTTAGGATGGTGATTCCATAGGAGAGGGAGACAACATGAATGAATGGGATATTTAAGTATATATGTATGTATTAATTGTACATCAAATAGTGTGTTTAATATGTATAAATGTATTTAACTATTGTATATGATGTATATATTTCGTATATGCATTAGTATATTCTTAATATCTAGTAGTATGTATATGTATATATAGTATAATTTAATATATGTATTTTTGGTATATGTACAAACATATATAAATATGTATTTTGGCATAGATATGTATGGTATAGGTATTCAATGTGATGTATTAGTATTAGAAAATATTTAAATAAATATATTAACAATATATATATGTTTTAAAAATGTATTTTTATGTATGAGTATACGCAGGTAATGTTCAACTAGTATAAATCAAATATATATATTGTAAATACATTTAAATTGGTACATGTATATATATTGTAAGTATTAATGATAATTAATAATATGTGTATTTATAAACGTATCCCTACTAGATGACCCTAGTTGACTAGTGCCATACCTGGCAGAGCCCTGAGTTCATGTATTTGTGATGTGTTAGTGTAGCACCTGATGCAAATGTTGTATTGATATATTTTAGGACTGTTGGATCCTCCAGACGATACTCTGGGACAGGACATTGGTTTTACCAGCTAAGGACCCAAGGCGAGTACATTCTCTGACTAGTTTCTAATTTATGATATCTCCTATGTTCACTGTATCTAGTGTAAATATCCATGTTCCTGACACGTTGGTTACACGGATTGGTATACACGGATCTCGTCATGAGATGTTATTCCTTATTCATGGTGTAGCTTGTACATGACTTGTTTCCTTGATATCTTGTGCATGTACAGACACTGATTCCCGGGGAGATTTGCTACCTTCCTAGGGAATCTCGTGCCATAGCGTACCATGGTTGGATCTACTATACCAGTCGGGGGTTTGGGGAGTACTTTAGTGTAGATATGTGATCATACCCAACTTTATATGCACCATAGCTCACCCCACATCTCACGTCGGGTGCGGCCTGACCATTTACATGCTCCATAGCTGTTACGTGTGATTAGCCTGATCTCTACATGCATCATAGCTAACCAACGGTTAGCCTGACTTTATATGAACCATAGCTAATCACATGTAACCAGCCTGATCAAGTTCCCAAGCCGATCACATATTAAAGCTAGTACTCACACACTTAGTCATAGGTTTCTTGCTCATTGACATATTGTTCTTTTCCTGCATTTACTTACAGTATTTCCAGTATTTCTCTCATTGTATATTTCTCGTACCTATACATGCATCTGGTATGTTTCCATCTAGAACTGCTACATAGTTTATGTCATTTATATAGAACTGCTATTTAGAGATGTACTTTGCTCCTTCCTGACTGGAAAATATTTTTCCAGACTGTGACCTTAGTGGACTTGTTTCTGACACTTGGGGATTGGTTGTTACTGATTTCAGGTATGTTTATTTTGCCAGTAGACTTGTGTTGTATTCTTTTGTTTCTTCAAATTCTTATCGTGCTGTAGTTGTGATTGAGTATGTTGTTAATATTTTTATAGTGTTATCCGAGTCTCCTTATGGAGTTGGATACTAGCGTGAGATTTTATAGATAGTACTTGACCTAGACAGCGTTCTACCGCCGATGCTGCGGCGTAGGCTGGTCGTACCCACGCACTCGTGCCCCTAAACCGAGTGCGGGTCGTGACACACAGTACAGCATCACCGCCGTGTCCAGCTTCGGACATGACCCAACACACCCCGACTCGATTCACAGAACCTGACCCTAACCCTAGATCAGACCCGCCGCCCGGAGCCGACGTCATCGCCGCCGCCCTGTTGCTGCTCTGGTTTAGACCGCCGCCTCCTCGAGCCAGATCCGTCGGTGGCCGCCTGCAACCACCACCTGGAGCATCCTCGAGCCGAGCCCTCGCTGAGTCGACCGCCGCCTCGGACCGCCTCACCCGCGTCGAGCCCGCGTTGAGCCGTGGCCGCCTCGGATCTCCCCAACCTCGCCGAGCTTCGACCGGACGCAGCCGCCTCGAAGCCGCCGCTGCTCTCGAGTTCCACGCAGCCGCCTCCTCGGGACGAGAGCACCGCCGCCTCCTCGAACAGAGCACCCGCCGCTGCCATCGAGTTCCACGCCGCCGCCTCGAGTCGAACCCCACGGCGCCGACCCCGGCGAGACCCCCGCGTCGACGACGAAACCCATCGTGAGCCCCTTCTCTTTTTCCCTCTTTCCTTTCTTCTGTCTGTGTGTTAAGTTAGAGTAATTAGTTATATTAATTAGTTAGTTAATAGATAATTAGTTTAGTTAATATCTGATTAGATTAGTTAATTATTTTTCAGTTAATTAAATTGTTAATTAGTAATTATTTAGGTGTATAATTAGTGTAATTAATGTTTAGTATATATGTGTACGTATATATGTTCGTGTATTTCTTCCTATATATATATATGTATTCAATATATTTTGTGGGTACGTATTAAATAATAAATATTAATATGTAATATTGGTATATGTATATGTATATATTTTGTATATGCTTAATATATTTCAATATAAAAATTGGTGTATATGTATATCTGTATTTTCAGTATATGTTGGTAATTATTAATTGGTATATGTATAACAAAAACATAATTTGGCATATATAAATAAATGTAGCATAATATATATTTTGGTATAATTATATATTGGTGAAGTATGTATTAAATTAATACTTTTTGGTATAAATATGTGTACCTATATATATATATATATATACATGTATAAACATATTTTTGGTATGTAAATATATACAGTATAAAACTGTATTGATATATATACATATGTACTTGTAAAATATATTTTGGTATATGTAAACAAATGTATATTTCACTAGTACATATATATGTATACATGTATATTCAGTAAATGTATATTCTTAAATATAGTTGTTATGAATGTTATATGTGTTATGTATATTTATTTATGTATCTATCTACTAGGTGACCAGTATCATACCTAGGGAAGTCCCGAACTCAGTATTTTTTGACTGTGTTAGTGTAGCATCTGATGCAAATATGGTTTTGCTTGTGATATGTTATAGGACTGTTGGTTTACCCAGGGGATACTCTGGAACAGGACATCAATAATTACCAGCTAAGGACCAAAGGCGAGTACATTCTCTGATTAGTTTCTAATTTATGATATCTCCTATGTTCACTGTATCTAGTGTAAATATCCATGTTCTTGACACATTGGTTACACGGATTGGTATACACGGATCTCGTCATGAGATGTTATTCCTTATTCATGGTGTAGCTTGTACAAGACTTGTTTTCCTTGTTATCTTGTGCATGTACAGACACTGATTCCCGGGGAGATTTGCTACCTTCCTAGGGAATCCCGTGCCATAGCGTACCATGATTGGATCTACTATACCAGTCGGGGGTGGGGAGTATTTTAGTGTAGATATGTGATCATACCCAACTTTTCATGCATTATAGCTCACCCCACATCTCACGTCGGGTGCGGCCTGACCATCTCCGTGCCTCATAGTTGTTACGTGTGATTAGCCTGACCTCTACATGCATCATAGCTAACCAACGGTTAGCCTGACCTTCGTGAATCATAGCTAATCACATTTAACCAGCCTGATCAAGTTCCCAAGCCGATCACATGTTAAAGCTAGTACTCACACACTTAGTCATAGGATTCTTGCTCATTGACATATTGTTCTTTTCCTGCATTTACTTACAGTATTTTTCAGTATTTCTTTCATTGTACATTTCTCGTACCTATACATGCATCTGGTATGTTTCTATCTAGAACTGCTACATAGTTTATGTCATTTATATAGAACTGCTATTTAGAGATGTACTTTGCTCCTTCCTGACTGAAAAATATTTTTCCAGACTGTGACCTTAGTAGACTGGTTTCTGACACACTTGGGGATTGGATGTTACTGATTGCAGGTACGATTAATTTGTCATTAGACTTGTGTTGTATTCTTTTATTTCTTCAAATTTCTATCGTGCTGTAGTTGTGATTGAGTATGTTGTTAATATTTTTATAGTGTTATCCGAGTCTCCTTATGGAGTTGGATACTAGCGTGAGATTGTTTAGATAGTACTTGACCTAGACAGTGTTCTACCGCCGATGCTGCGGCGTAGGCTGGACGTACCCGCGCACTCGTGCCCCTAAACCGGGTGCTGGTCGTGACACATTTTTAGTGGTGGCCCATGCAGGGCAGACTTCGCGAGTTGTGCGATATCGTAGTAGTGTGGCATCCTTGTTATACTACTGTGTGCCTACTATAGAATATAGGACATAGGATATTAGGATGAGAGAGGATACTCAATCATAAAATTCTTGAGAGATTCCTGGGACGACCCCTTGAGAATTTTATTAAAATTTCTAATTTAAATCTTTTTTCTTGTTTCCGTCCGCTCTCGCTTGTTGTTATTGAACTTGATCCTTATTGATCAGTTATTAAATTAAAATCTTGGTGTCATTGTTGAGTTTGATTCTTGTTGACCAGTTGTTAAATTTAATTCTTGGTATCGTTGTTGAGTTGATTTCATATTAAGATGAATTTTTACGGACTAGAATTTATGGTATCATCTGATGACATATATTGATGAGGACAGTGAGAAAGGTAAAACGTCTACTTTGGTTATGGAACCTAGAGTTTATCGCAGCCATATTAGCTGTCGTGACGAGAACGTAGGAACCTAACTTGGATGTACATACTTTAGTTATGAGATTTAGAGTTTCTCGCAGCCATACCGGTTGGCGTGGCGAGGATTCTAGATGACATGATTATAGAGTTGCATACCTTAGTTACGAAACCTGTCATTTATCGCATTTATGCTTACTGGCGTGGCGAGGATTCTGTGTGTCATGGTTTCTGACAGACGTGTATGATTATCAGGTTGTATCTTAAATTGGTTCTTAAAGTATCATCTCAAGACTTATCTATTTATGTTATTCCAGGACTTTGTTCCATCGCTTCTTTTCTTTACTAGCAGTAAAGATACCTTCCGTCCTTGATCCAGTTCCTTTTTGAGCTTATTTTCTTTGAGGATTCCTTGTTAGTATGATAATTAATGACTTGTAATTATGGCTGTGTTTTGAGTATTAGTATTGACTGAGTGTTGCTAGTGAGTTGTAAGTGTTTTCTAGTTGGACATGTGAGCAGTAGGCTTTAATCTAGAGTTAACCCATAGCATAGTACCTTGTAACAATGGTTCTAGGATAAGTGTCATTAGAGACTGTGATTAGAAGGAGAGTATAGAGTATCAGTGATAGTTCAAGAATTAGTATCAGAGCCAACATGCCTGTCCTGGATAATCATGAATAATATAATTGGATGATCTATGTAAACAATTAAGTATCCAGGAATTGTGTTAAGGATTAATGGAGCATGATGTTCAATTTGATAATAGATATCGGGAATGTTAAAGGTAAGGAAAAATATATGCATAAAGAGTTATAATGAGGTGTCATGAGTAGAGAAATATCGGAATTGGAAAGGAAAAATGGTGAAGCGTATCACGGATTAGTTTAACAGGCTATAAAAAGGTTAAAAGGAAATACATATACAACAATCGAGATGAGGAACCATACACATACCCATGAGAGTAAAGAAACATGAGTTCTAAAGAACTTGATGAGATAGTCCATTAATGAAGCTAGTGATATAATACCAAGAGTGCTAATGGTTCTATATCGAGGATTAGTCGAGAATGACGCTAATAACAGTAAGCACTCTGCGTGATGATAATTGGATGATATACCAGTTAACATAGATTGAAAATCATGGAAGAAAATACAAGTGATGATAACCTTGATCATTGGAGGTAATAGTGCAAGTGATTCGGGCAGTACAATTTAGTACACAGTTGTAGACAATAGAGGTATTGAATGCACCTCGAGTATTAGAGACCATGAGCACTTATATGTAAATTATGGATTTATAAATTAAAGAGTGGAAATGAATTTTAACTTTGAGAATTATTGAAGAGTTGAGATTGTGTCATTAAAATTTTGAGGATTTCAAATAGTGACTCAATAAACATGGTCAAGGCTACAAAGATTTTAGAAGTAATTAAAATTTTTATTCCGATGTTGAGTTTTTGACTTTGAGGAGGTATATGCAATTTATTTTTTAGTTGATCGAGAAGTTAAACCTTGATGATTATTTTGAGGATTAATTTTATGGTAGATGAGAGATATGAATATTAATATATGAGTAGATGATATACATGTGTAAGGACCTGTTGACTTGAGCATGATTGAGATGGCACCGCAGACTGACTTGGGTGTCCATCCAAAGTTATTTTGGAAAGAACAGTATTTAGTATGATGTGTTACACTTGGTATGCACTGGAGTGATAAGAACGACTAGTATGAACAATTGTAGTAGGAACGGGAACTGACAGAGAGTATGGTACTAAGGAGATAGAGGTATCAACTTGGATGCATTATTGATTCATGGTTATATTAGAGATTCTTAGCATCAGATTTAGGTGTAAATAGACAGGTGTGTGCGATATGGATGTATTCGTGGATCTTGTGGACTAATGATTAATTGATATGGGTACCAGTGTATAAGAATAGGAAATTAGTTAGTGAATGTGCCAGAGTTAAGTGTATGTTAGAGATAGGAGATACTGCAGGTAATATGTTAGCAGGTTCTTTTTCTAATGTTCCCATCTCTTGATTGATTGATTTCCCTAAGTGCTGTAGTTCGTATTCATGATTTTCTTGTTAGGATATAACTAGTAGTACACCTTAACAGAGACTGAAATACCATGACAAAAGATACATGACCTATATATTTTCTTAAATTGCATGGCTGTAGGTAGAGTTTTCTTAAACCATGATCATGAGGGTTTTGACCATAGCAAAGATCTATGACAAGGTTATGACCGACAAAAAGAGACAAGAGGATTAAATTTGTGGATGAGCATTAATTTAAATAAAGAATTTAGGGGTTGTTATAACGGAGTTGATGAATCATTGATTTTATGAAAATTGAGGTATGATTGAAATTCGAGGACAAACATTAACTTAAATGGAGAATTAAGAAATTCACAGAGCAAATTGAGAATTTATTAATTTTAGGAAGGTCTTGATATGATTAAATTGATTATTAAAATTTGAGAAAAATTGAGAGATTATCATTTTATCTGTTTGATTGCAAGATAGAAATTTTATATTATGAATGTTGCATTGAAGATTCTGAAAGTATCGCATCGTTGAGTATTTGAGGAAAAAGAAAATCAGGAAATAAAATCGTTAAGGGAATAGTGTCGAATTCAATTCTCGGGATGAGGATTTAGATTTGAATAAGCATCAATTAAATTTGAGTTAGAGGAGTAAGATGATTGATGGATTATTGCTTAAAAATTTAAATTTTGGGATACAGATTTTTTAAAATGTTATAAATATACATTGATTGGAATTCAATTGGAGAATTGGATATTAAAAACCTTGAGTATGTAGATACGAACTTAAATTTGGAGGAGATTATGATAAAAAATTTGAATTTGATTTTAAACTTGAAGATTTTCAGGAATATGATGTTATAAAATTTTTGAAAGGTTGTGAAATAGCATATGGAATTACTTCATGATTATTTGGGTTAAAATTTAAATTTTGATAGAAACAATACAATGTGTAAATGCAATCATTGTGGACCTTAAATTTCGAGGACGAAATTTTCTAAGGTGGGTAGACTTGTAACCTCTGATTTCCAAATTTTTGAAATAATTAGACTTTTAATTTATTTTAAATACCAAGCTTTTAAAATATTTTCTCCTTGAATTCTAGTATTAGATTTTGAACAGTGTTGATTTTAGAAGGTGATTTAAAATCTTTTATAAAAATTATTTTTCCTAAATGTCGCTTTCTTATAAAATAAATAGATAAATAATGATGTAAATATGATACTCTAGCTTCGAATATTTATTGGCTTGAATCATAAAATTATTGTTTTAAATAAAAATTTATTTGAAGGACTAGTTGATAAAATATAATAAATTTTATATTTATTGGGATAGTAAATAAATAAATTTCATACTTTCTAAGATTTTACAAAATGGATTAATTAGTAGCTAATTGGGAATCAGTTAGCTTTCCAAAAATATTTTCTGAAATTATAATCTTTTCTTTTTAAAAATTTTACAAGTTTGCCTTTTCCCCATTAACTGGCCAACACACCCTCATTCCCACATGAACTTATTCATGTATAATCTGGGCCATTCATTATTTGGGCCAACCCTCACCCTTTATCCCACACTCTCTCTCCCTATTTAAGTCCCTCATCACCATTCCCAAGAAACCCTAACTAGCCCTCACAAATCCCCACAAAGCCAACAAGCCACCACCATTTTGTGTGCTCGTGTCCGTGTGTCCAGCATCACCGTATCAGCCGTGTTGGCCTCGGGTCCGACCCCGGGTGTCCTACCGTATCCATTCATTTTCCTATGTCCAGTGATTACAACTTTACAATCAGATTTCCGTGTCCGACACACCCGGACACATCCACCACCACAGCAAACACCCAACCCTGTGTCCAGCCTCGGACACATCTACCACAGTACAGCATCACCGCCGTGTCCAGCTTCGGACATGACCCAACATACCCCGACTCGATTCACAGAACCTGACCCTAACCCTAGATCAGACCCGCCGCCCGGAGCCGACGTCGTCGCCGCCGCCCTGTTGCTGCTCTGGTTTAGACCGCCGCCTCCTCGAGCCAGATCCGCCGGTGGCCGCCTGCAACCACCACCTGGAGCATCCTCGAGCCGAGCCCTCACTGAGTCGACCGTCGCCTCGGACTGCCTCACCCGCGTCGAGCCCGCGTCGAGCCGTGGCCGCCTCGGATCTCCCCAACCTCGCCGAGCTTCGACCGGACGCAGCCGCCTCGAAGCCGCCGCTGCTCTCGAGTTCCACGCTGCCACCTCCTCGGGACGAGAGCACCGCCGCCTCCTCGAACAGAGCACCCGTCGCTGCCCTCGAGTTCCACGCCGCCGCCTCGAGTCGAACCCCACCGCGTCGACCCCGGCGAGACCCCCGCGTCGACGACGAAACCCATCGTGAGCCCCTTTTCTTTTTCCCTCTTTCCTTTCTTCTGTCTGTGTGTTAAGTTAGAGTAATTAGTTATATTAATTAGTTAGTTAATAGATAATTAGTTTAGTTAATATCTGATTAGATTAGTTAATTATTTTTCAGTTAATTAAATTGTTAATCAGTAATTATTTAGGTGTATAATTAGTGTAATTAATGTTTAGTATATATGTGTATGTATATATGTTCGTGTATTTCTTCCTATATATATATATATGTATTCAATATATTTTGTGGGTAGATATTAAATAATAAATATTAATATGTAATATTGGTATATGTATATGTATATATTTTGTATATGCTTAATATATTTCAATATAAAAATTGGTGTATATGTATATCTGTATTTTCAGTATATGTTGGTAATTGTTAATTGGTATATGTATAACAAAAACATAATTTGGCATATATAAATAAATGTAGCATAATATATATTTTGGTATAATTATATATTGGTGAAGTATGTATTAAATTAATACTTTTTGGTATAAATATGTGTACCTATATATATATATACATGTATAAACATATTTTGGTATGTAAATATATACAGTATAAAACTGTATTGATATATATACATATGTACTTGTAAAACATATTTTGGTATATGTAAACAAATGTATATTTCACTAGTACATATATATGTATACATGTATATTCAGTAAATGTATATTCTTAAATATAGTTATTATGAATGTTATATGTGTTATGTATATTTATTTATGTATCTATCTACTAGGTGACCAGTATCATACCTAGGGAAGTCCCAAACTCAGTATTTTTTGACTGTGTTAGTGTAGCATCTGATGCAAATGTGGTTTTGCTTGTGATATGTTATAGGACTGTTGGTTTACCCAGGAGATACTCTGGAACAGGACATCAATAATTACCAGCTAAGGACCAAAGGCGAGTACATTCTCTGATTAGTTTCTAATTTATGATATCTCTTATGTTCACTGTATCTAGTGTAAATATCCATATTCTTGACACATTGGTTACACGGATTGGTATACACGGATCTCGTCATGAGATGTTATTCCTTATTCATGGTGTAGCTTGTACAAGACTTGTTTTCCTTGTTATCTTGTGCATGTACAGACACTGATTCCGGGGAGATTTGCTACCTTCCTAGGGAATCCCGTGCCATAGCGTACCATGATTGGATCTACTATACCAGTCGGGGGTGGAGAGTATTTTAGTGTAGATATGTGATCATACCCAACTTTTTATGCATTATAGCTCACCCCACATCTCACGTCGGGTGCGGCCTGACCATCTCCGTGCCTCATAGCTGTTACGTGTGATTAGCCTGACCTCTACATGCATCATAGCTAACCAACGGTTAGCCTGACCTTCGTGAATCATAGCTAATCACATATAACCAGCCTGATCAAGTTCCCAAGCCGATCACATGTTAAAGCTAGTACTCACACACTTAGTCATAGGATTCTTGCTCATTGACATATTGTTCTTTTCCTGCATTTACTTACAGTATTTCCAGTATTTCTTTTATTGTATATTTCTCGTACCTATACATGCATCTGGTATGTTTCTATCTAGAACTGCTACATAGTTTATGTCATTTATATAGAACTGCTATTTAGAGATGTACTTTGCTCCTTCCTGACTGGAAAATATTTTTCCAGACTGTGACCTTAGTAGACTGGTTTCTGACACACTTGGGGATTGGATGTTACTGATTGCAGGTACGATTATTTTGTCATTAGACTTGTGTTGTATTCTTTTATTTCTTCAAATTCCTATCGTGCTGTAGTTGTGATTGAGTATGTTGTTAATATTTTTATAGTGTTATCCGAGTCTCCTTATAGAGTTGGATACTAGCGTGAGATTGTTTAGGTAGTACTTGACCTAGACAGGGTTCTACCGCCGATGCTGTGGCGTAGGCTGGACGTACCCGCGCACTCGTACCCCTAAACCGGGTGCGGGTCGTGACATGAGCTAACTTAGGATGGGTAACCTTCCTAAAGATGGGTAACCTCTCTTAGGATGGATGACCTCCCGTAGGATGGGTGACCTTCCAAGGATGGGTGACCTCCCGTTGGATGGGTGTCCTCCCAAGGATGGGTAACCTCCCTTAGGATGGGTGACCTTTCGTAGGATGAGTGACCTCCCTTTGGATGGGTAACCTCTCTTAGGATGGATAACCTTTCGTAAGATGGGTGACCTCCATTTGGATGTGTGACCTCCCTAGGATGGGTAACATCCCTAGAATTGGTAACCTCTCGTAGGATGGGTAACCTCCCTTAGGATGGGTGACCTCCCTTAGGATGGGTAACCTCCCTAGGATGGGTAACCTCCCATAGGATGGGCAACCTCCATTTGTATGGGTAACCTCTTATAGGATGGGGGACCTGACGTATAATGGGTAACCTCCCTAAGTATGGGTGACCACTCGTAGGATGGATAACCTCCATTAGGATGTGTGTCCTCCATTTGGATGGATGACCTCCCGTAGGATGGGTAACCTCCCTAGGATGGGTAATCTCCCGTAGGATGGGTAACCTCCCTAGGATGGGTGACCTCCCTTAGGGTAGGTGACCTATAGGATGGGTGACCTCCCTTAGGATAGGTAACCTCTCTTAGGATAGGTAACCTCTCGTAGGATGGATGACCTCCATTTGGATGGGTGACCTCCCTAGGATGGGTAACCTCCCTAGGATAGGTAACCTCCCTAAGGAGGGGTAACCTCCCTAGGATGGGTAATAGAATGGGTAACCTCCCATAGGATGCGTAACCTCCTGTAGGATGGATAACCTAACGTATGATGGGTAACCTCCCTTATCATATTTGGATGTGTAACCTCTCTTAGGATGGGTAACCTCTCATAGGTTAGGTAACCTCCCTAAGTATGGGTAACCTCTATTTGGATGGGTAACCTCTCTTATGATGGGTAACCTTTCATAGGTTGGGTTACCTCCCTAAGTATGGGTGACCTCCCGTAGGATGGATAACCTCTATTTTGATGGGTAACCTCTCATAGGTTTGGTAACCTCCCTAAGTATGGGTGACCTCCCTAGGATGGGTAACCTCCTTTAGGATGGGTAACCACCCTTAAGATGGGTGACATCCCTTAGGATGGGTGACCTCCCTTAAGATGGGTGACCTCCCGTAGGATGGGTAACCTCCTTTAGGATGGGTAACATCCCTTAGGAAGGGTAACCTCTCTTAGGATACGTGACCTATAGGATGGGTGACCTCCCGAAGGATGGGTAACCTTTCTTAGGATGAGTGACCTCCCATAGGAAGGGTAACCTAACGTATGATAGGTAACCTCCCTTAGGATGGGTGACCTCTCGTAGGATGGTTAACCACTCATAGGTTGGGTAACCTCCCTAAGTATGGGTAACCTCTATTTGGATGGATAACCTCTCTTAGGATGGGTAACCTCTCATAGGTTGGATAACCTCCCAAAGTATAGGTGACCTCCCTTAGGATGGATAACCTCTATTTGGATGGGTAACCTTTCATAGGTTGGGTAACCTCCCTAAGTATGGATGAACTTCCTAGTATGGGTAACCTCCATTTTGATTGGTGACCTCCATTTGGATGGGTGACATCACGTAGGATGGGTGACCTCCCTAGGATGGGTGACCTCCCTAGGATGGATAACCACCCTTAGGATGGGTGACCTCCCTTAGGATGGGTAACCTCTCATAGAATGGATAATCTCCCGTAAGATGGGTGACCTCCCTAGGATGGGTAACGTCCCGTAGGATGGTTACCCATCCTACGAGAGGTTACCCATCCTAAGAGAGGTCACCCATCCTATGGAGGTCACCCATCCAACGAGAAGTTACCCATCATAAGGAAGGTTACCCATCCTAAGGGAGGTCACCTATCATATGCGAGGTCACCGATCATAAGGGAGGTTACCCATATTAAGGGATGTCACCTCCCGTAGGATGTATGACCTCCCTTGGATGGGTGACCTCCCATAGGATGAGTGACCTCCCTTAGGATGGGTAACCTCTCTTAGGATGGGTAACCTCTCATAGGATGGAGGATCTCACGTATGATAGGTGACCTCCCATAGGATGGGAGACCTCCCTTGGGATAGGTGACCTCCCTAGGATGGGTGACCTCTCGTTGGATGGGAAACCTCTCGTAGGATGGGTAATTCCCGTAGGATGGGTGACCTCCTGTAGGATGGGTTACCTCATGTAGGATGGGGGACCTCACATATGATAGGGGACCTCCCATAGGATGGGTGATATTCCGTAGGACCACCTATAGGATAGGTGACCTCCCTTAGGATGTGTGACCTCCCAAGGATGGGTAACCTCCACTTGGATGTGTGACCTCTCTTAGGATGGGTGACCTTCATAGGATTGGTAACCTCCCTTAGGATGGGTGACCTCCCGTAGGATGGATGATCCCCCGTAGGATGGGTGACCTCTCGTAGGATGGGAAACCTTCCTTAAGATGGGTGACCTCTCGTACGATGGATAACCTTCCGTATGATGGGTGACCTCCCTACGATGGATAACCTCCTGTAGGATGGCTAACCTCCATTTGGATTGGTGACCTCCCGTAGAATGGTGACCTCCCTAGGATGGGTTACCTCCTATGGGAGGTCACCCATCCTAGGGAGGTTACCCACACTATGGGGGGTTACCTATCCTAGGGAGGTCACCCATGCTACGGGAGGTCACCCATCCAAATGGAGGTTACCTATCCTACGGGAGGTACCCATCCTAAGGGAGGTCACCTATCATTCGCGAGGTCACCCATCATAAGTAAGGTTACCCATCCTACGGGAGGTTAGCCATCTTATTGGTCACCTATCCTAAGGGAGGTTACCCATCCTAAGGGAGGTTACCCATCCTATGAGTGGTACCCATCCTAAGGGAGGTTACGCATCCGGAGGTTACCCATCCTACGAGAGGTCACCCATCCAAATGAAGGACACCCATCCTAGGGAGGTTATCCATCCTATGGGAGGTCACTCATCCAAATGGAGGTCATCCATCCTATTGGAGGTCATCCATCCTAAGAGAGGTTACCCATAATAAGGGAGGTCACTCATCCTACGGGAAGTCACCCATCCTAAGGGAGGTTACCCATCCTACGATAGGTACCCATCCTAAGGGAGATTACCCATCCTAGGAAGGTTTCCCATCCTACGAGAGGTCACCCATCCAAAGGAGGTCACCCATCCTAGGGAGGTTTTCCATCCTAAGGAGGTCACTCATCCTATGGGATGTCACCCATCCTAAGATAGGTTATCCATCCTACGAGAGGTGACCCATCCTATAAGAGGTTACCCATCCTAGGGAGGTCACCCATCCTAAGGGAGGTCACCCATCCTAGGGAGGTCACCCATCCTAAGGGAGGTTACCAATCCTACGGAGGTCACCCATCCTAAGAGAGGTTACCAATCCCTAGGATGGGTGACCTTAAGGGTGGTTACCATCCTAAGGGAGGTTTCCCATCATATAAAGTTCACCCATCCTACTAGAGGTCACCCATACTAAGGGAGGTAACCCATCCTAGGGAGTTTACCCAACCTACGGGTGGTTACCCATCTAAATGGAGGTTACCCATCCTACGGGGGGTCACCCATCCTACGGGAGGTCACCCATCCAAATGGAGGTCACCCATACTACGAGAGGTTACCCATCCAAATGGAGGTTACCCATCCTAAGGAGGTTACCCATCCTACGGGAGGTCACCCATCCTAAGGGAGGTTACTCATCCTACGGGAGGTCACCCATCCAGAGGTTACCCATCCTAAGGGTGTTTACCCGTCCTTAGGGAGGTCACCCATCCTACAAGAGGTTACCCATCCTTAGGGAGGTTACCCATCCTAAGGGGGGTTACCCATCTTACGAGTGGTTACCCATCATATGAAGGTCACCCATCCGGAGGTCACCCATCCTAGGAAAAGTAAAGTCACACATCCTACGGGAGGTTACCCATCCTACGAGAGGTCAACCATCCCAAGGGAGGTTACCCATCGAAAGGAAGGTCACCCATCAGGAGGTTACCCATCCTAAGAGAGGTTACCCTTCCTACGGGAGGCCACCCTTCTTTAGGAAGGTCATCCATCCTAAGAGAGGTTACCCATCCTTTGGGAGGTCACCCATCCTACGGGAGATCACCCATCCTACGAGAGGTTACCCATCCTAAGAGAGGTTTTCTATCCTAGGAGAGGTCACCCACCCTATGGGAGGTCACCCATCTTAGGGAGGTTACCCATCCAAATATAAGTCATCCATCCTACGAGAGATTACCCATCCTATGGGAGGTTACCCATCCTATGGAAGGTTATCCAACCAATGGGTGACCTCCCATAGGATGGGTAACCTTCCGTAGGATGAGTGACCTAACTTAGGATGGGTAACCTCCCTTAGGATGGGTAACCTCCATAGGATGGATGACCTCCCTAGGATGGGTGACCTCCCTTAAGATAGGTGACCTATAGGATGGGTGAACTCCCATAGTATAGGTAACCTCCCATAGGATGGGTGACCTACCTTAGGATGGGTGACCTCCTTTAGGATGGGTGACCTCCCGTAGGATGGGTGACCACCCTAGGATGTGTAACCTCTCTTAGGATGGGTGACCTCGCATATGATAGGTGACCTATCTTAGGATAGGTAACCTTCCTTATGTTGGGTAGCCTCCCTTAGGATGGGTGACCTTCATGGGATGGGTAACCTCCTTTAGGATGGGTAACCTCCCTTAGGATGGGTAACCTTCCATAGGATGGATGACCTTCCTTAGGATTGTTGACCTCCTGTAGGATGGGTAACCTCCCTGACGATGGGTAACCTCCCTAAGGATAGGTGACCTATAGGATGGGTGACCTACCGTAGGATGCGTAACCTCCCTAGGATGGGTGACCTCCCTTAGGATGGGTGACCTCCCTAGGATGGGTGAC
This sequence comes from Iris macrosiphon, assembly GCA_036927795.1. Taxonomy (NCBI): domain Eukaryota; kingdom Viridiplantae; phylum Streptophyta; class Magnoliopsida; order Asparagales; family Iridaceae; genus Iris; species Iris macrosiphon. The sequence continues at coordinate 364,385 of JAYESA010000008.1, forward strand.
CTCCCGTAGGATTGGTAACCTTCCTTAGGATGGGTTACCTCCCTTTCGATAGGTAACCTCCCTTGGGATGGCTGACCTCCCGTAGGATGGGTAACCTTCCATAGGATGGGTAACCTCTATTAGGATGGATAACCTCCCGTAGGATGGGTGATCTCCCGTAGGATGGGTAACCTCCAAACGATGGGTGACCTTCATATGATAGGTAACCTCCTTAGGATGGGTTACCTCTCTAAGGATGGATGACCTCCATTTGGATGGGTAACCTCACGTAGGATGGATAACCTCTCGTAGGATGGGTAACCTCTAGTAGGATGGGTGACCTCCCTAGGATGGGTGACCTCCCTAAAGATTAGTGACCTCCCTAGGATAGGTGAACTCCATTAGAATGGGTGACCTCCAGTAGGATGGGTGACCTAACTCGGATGGGTAACCTTCATAGGATGGGTAACCTCCCTTAGGATGGGTGACCTCCCGTAGGATGGGTGACCTCCCTTAGGATGGGTGACCTTCATAGGATGGGTAACCTCTATTTGGATGGGTGATATCCCGTAGGATGGACAACCTTCCTTAGGATGGGTGACCTTCATAGGATGGATGAGCTCCCTTCGGATGGGTAACCTCCCTTAGGATGGGTGACCTCCCTTAGAAAGGGTGACCTTTATAGGATGGGTGACCTCCCTAAGGATGGGTAACCTCTCTTAGGATGGTTAACCTCTCGTAGGATGGGTAACCACTCTTAGGAAGGGTAACATCCATTTGGATGGGTGACCTACCATAGGATGGGTGACCCCCCGTAGGATGGGTAACCTCCCGTAGGATGGATGACCTACCTAAGGACGGATAACCTCCCTTAGTTTGGGTGTCCTCGCGTATGATAGGTAACCTCTCGTAGGATGGGTAACCTCTCTTAGAATGGGTAACCTCCGGATGGGTAACCTCCCGTAGGATGGGTGACCTCCATTAGGATGGCTAACCTTCCTCCATTTGGATGGGTGACCTCCCGTAGTATGGGTGTCCTCCCTAGGATGGGTAACCACTCTTAGGATGGGTGACCTCCCTAAGGATGGGTGACCTCCCATAGGATGAGTGACCTATATTTGGATGGGTAACCTCTATTAGGATGGGTAACCTCCCATAGGATGAGTAACCCATTTCCCTTAGGATGGGTGATATCCCGTAGGATGGGTGATCTTTATAGGATGGGTAACCTCTATTTTGATGGGTAACCTCTCTTAGGATGGGTAACCTCCCTAGGATGGCTGACTTTCTATAGGATGGGTGACCTCTCGTAGGATGGGTAACCTCTCTTAGAATGGTAATATCTCTTAGGATGGGTAACCTCTCGTAGGATGGGTGGCCGCCCATAGGATGGGTAACCTCTCGTAGGATGGGTGATTTCCCTTAGGATGGGTGGCCTCCCTTTGGATGGGTGATTTTCCTAGGATGGGTGACCTCCCTTAGGAAGGTTATCCATCCGGAGGTTACCCATCCTACGGGAGGCACCCATCCCAAGGGAGGTTACCCATCCCAAGGGAGGTTACCCATCCTACGGGTGGTTACCCATCCGGAGGTTACCCATCCTAAGGGAGTTTACCCATCCTAGGGAGGTCACCCATCCTAGGAAGGTTACCAATCCTACGGGAGGTTACCATCCTAGGGAGGTCAGCCATCCTACGGGAGCTCAGCCATCCAAAGGGAGGTTACCCATCGAACCTACCTTAGGATAGGTGACCTCCATTTGGATGGGTAACCTTCCTTATGATAGGTGACCTCGTGTATGATAGGTAAACTCCCTTAGGATGGGTGACCTCCCTAGGATGGGTGACCTCCCTTAGGATGGTAAACCTCACTTAAGATACGTGACCTATAGGATGGGTGTCCTCCCTAGGATGGGTGACCTTCCTTAGGTTAGGTGACTTATAGGATAGGTAACCTCTCGTAGGATGGGTGACCTCTCGTAGGATGGGTGACCTCCCGTAAGATAGGTGACCTCCCTAAGATGGGTGATATCTCTTAGGATGGGTAACCTCTCTTAGGATGGGTAACCTCCATTTGGATGGGAAACCTCTCTTAGGATGGGTAACCTCCCTTAGGATGGGTAACTTCCCGTCTGATGGGTGACCTCTCTTAGGATGGATAATCTCCCATAGGATGGGTGACCTCTCGTATGATGGGTAACCTCCTTTAGGATGGGTGACCTTTCAAGGATGGGTAACCTCCCTAGGATGGGTGACTTCCTGTAGGATGGGTGACCTCTCGTAGGATGGATAACCTCTCTTAGAATGGGTAACCTCTCTTAGGATGGGTAACCTCTCGTAGGATGGTGGCCTCCTATAGGATGGGTAACCTCTCGTAGGATGGATGACCTCCCTAGGATGGGTAAACTCCCGTTAAATGGGTAACCTCCCTTAGGATGGGTGACTTCCCTAGGATGGGTTACCTCCCTTAGGATGGGTAAACTCCCTAAGGATGGGCAACCTCCGGATGGGTGACCTCCTGTAGGATGGGTGATTTCCCTTAAGATGGGTGACCTCCCTTTGGATGGGTGACTTTTCTAGGATGGGTGACCTCCCTTAGGAAGGTTACCCATCCGGAGGTTACCCATCCTACGGGAGGTCACCCATTCTAAGGTAGGTTACCCATCTTACGGGAGGTCATCCATCCGGAGGTTACGCATCCTTAGGGAGTTTACCCATCCTATAGGAGGTTACCCATCCTAGGGAGGTCATCCATCCTACGGGAGGTCACCCATCCTAGGAAGGTTACCAATCCTATGGGAGGTTACCATCCTAGGGAGGTCAGCCATCCTAAAGGAGGTCAGCCATCCCAAGGGAGGTTACCCATCGAACCTCCCTTAGGATAGGTGACCTCCATTTGGATGGGTAACCTTCCTTATGATTGGTGTCCTCGTGTATGATAGGTAACCTCCCTAAGGATGGGTGACCTCCCTTAGGATGGGTGACCTCCCTAGGATGGGTGACCTCCCTTAGGATGGGTAACCTCACTTAAGATAGGTTACCTATAGGATGGGTGTCCTCCCTAGGATGGGTGAGCTCCCTTAGGATAGATGACCTATAGGATGGGTAACCTCTCGTAGGATGGGTGACCTCTCGAAGAATGGTTGACCTCCCATAAGATGGGTGACCTCCCTAAGATAGGTGATATCTCTTAGGATGGATAACCTTTCTTAGGATGGGTAACCTCCATTTGGATGGAAAACCTCTCTTAGGATGGGTAACCTCCCTAAGGATGGGTGACTTCCCGTCGGATGGATGACATCTCGTATGATGGGTAACCTCCCATAGGATGGGTGATCTCTCGTAGGATGGGTAACCTATTTTAGGATGGGTGACCTTCCAAGGATGGGTAACCTCCATTAGGATGGGTGACCTCCTGTAGGATGGGTAACCTGTATTTGGATGGATAACCTCTCGTAGGATGGGTAATCTCTCATAAGATGGGTGACCTATAGGATGGGTGACCTCTATTTTGATGGGTAACCACCCGTAGGATGGGTGACCTCCCTTATGAGGGGTAACCTCCCGTAGGATGGGTAACCTCCCTAGGATGGGTACCCATAGGATGGGTAACCTTCATAGGATGGGTAACCTCCCCAGGATGGGTGACCTCCCTAGGATTGGTGACCTCCCATAGGATGGTTGACCTCCCTTTGGATGGGTAACCTCCCATAGGATGGGTAACCTCCATTGGATGGGTGACCTCCTATGTAGGTTGGGTAACCTCCCTAAGGATGGGTGACCTATAGGATAGGTAACCTCTAGTAGGATGGGTAACCTACCTAAGATGAGAAACCTCTCGTAGGATGGGTGACCTCCCTTAGGATGGATAACCTCTTATAGGATGGGTAACCTCCCTAAGATCGGTAACCTCTCGTTGGATGGATAACCTCTCGTTGGATGGGTGACCTCTCGTAGGATGGGTAACCTCTCATAGGATGGGTAACCTACCTAGGATGGGTAACCTCCCTATGTATGGGTCACCTCCCTAGTATAGGTAACCTCCCTTAGGATGGGTAACCTCCCTTAGGATGAGTGACCTCTCGTAGGATGGGTAACCTTCCAAAATATGGGTGACCTCCCTAGGATGGGTGACCTCCCATAGTATGGGTGACCTCTCGTAGGATGGGTAACCTCCCTTAGAATGTGTAACCTCCTTTAGGATGGGTGACCTTCATAGATGGGTGACCTCTCATAGGATGGGTAACCTTACTAAGGATGGGTGGCCTACCGTAGGATGAGTGACCTCCTTTAAGATGGGTGACCTAACAGGATGGGTAACCTAACATAGGATGGGTAACCTCTCTTAGGATGGGTAACCTCCCTAAGGATGGGTGACGTCTCTTAAGATGGGTGACCTTCATCGGATGGGTAACCTCCCTTAGGATGGGTGACCTTCATAGGATGGGTAACCTCCCTTAGGATGGATGACCTCCCGTAGGATGGGTGACCTCTCGTAGGATCGGTAACCTCCTTTAGGATGGGTGACCTCTCGTAGGATGGGTAACCTCCCTAGGATGGGTGACCTTCCTTAGGGATGGGTGACCGATTACGAGAGGTCACCCATCCTAAGGGAGGTTACCTATCCTAAGGGAGGTCTATCACGCCCCTGTCCCAAAGTACGTAGGACTAGGACACGTAACCATGCCAGCCGCATGGGTATGGCAACTCCAATATATGGAAATCAACCCATACGTACGCTGTAATATGAATATCAAATCCACAAGTGGTATAAATCTATCACAAGTCACATGGTACAATCTAAATCTCATCCACGAAAATTAATAGAAATAAATAACCAATATCTATATAACTAGATCTCAATAAGAAGTATCTAAAGAGGATAGTTGGATGAAAACAAATCCACTACCAACTCGAATGGAAAAGTACAACACAATAAACACAATATAGGAATACCAGCTAACAATCATGGGGCTCGGAGAGAAGACATCCCCGAAACATATGTAACCATCCGAATCTGCGCTCTTACAAATACTCAAGAACAGATACACCTGGAAAGGGACCAGGTCCTCAGAGGGACGTAACAAGATACATAAAAGCAAGCTAATTTGAATACAGTAAACATGCATAATATTTGAAAATAAATAAGTACGCTGTACAAGACAATCTATATGAATGCAAATGAGGACAACTTTTTGACGTATGGGCAAGGGTAGGCTACTCGATCTAATCCTCACACCTCATGCGCTCGTCAGTGGACATCATCAGCCGACATACCTCTGGGGTAGCGACCCTCGGACTCCATCAATTAACATACCTCTGGGATAGCGACCATCGGACACGACCACCATAGTGCGTGCTAGTTACTACAGTTTACCAGAGTGGTTAAAAGCCCATACGCCTAATGATTGTCCTCTATGATACTAAGTGCCATGTGTGTGTCAACATATCTAATATATAGTAATGACTGAAAGGAACTACACATGCAATAAATAAACAGAAATGCAATAAATATATAAGAATATACTAAGCATGCAAACTACTGTAAACAATTTGGCAAGGTATCTTGCCTAGTCTGAAAAGGATGAAGTTCCAACTCAAGGCGTCGTCCGATCTACCCGTCACATAAATTAAACAAGTTAGATTACAAAAGTGGGTGAATAGGTTCCTCCATTTTAATTTATTTTAATCCTGAATAAAATAAACTAAAATAGTATTTTAATCTTATTATAATATGATTTTTTGTTAAACCCTAATTTTGGTCCAACGAAAGTCAACTTTACGGATTTGTGATCCATGGCACGCAAATCGAGGCAATCCGTTGACCAAAAAGTCAACCAACTAAAATCCTTGATTTGTGTGTAGATTATATAGATTTTAGTGTTACATGAATACCATAATCAACGGTTTCATAAAATCACAAGTCGGTAAAGAGTTATGTCCATAAGGGCGCACAGATGATAGTTTTTGGTGGTTTTCTATTTACGTCTATGTTGCACAAATTTTACAGTAGAATAAACTTATATTTTAAATTCTGCAAAAATACTTTTCTCGAAGCTCATCATGTCATCTTTCCGAAACATCAAACGGTTCATAATTCCGAGTTCGAGATCTCCCGAAATCTCAAAAATATCAAAATACGTCTGATTTTGGACAGCTGGCACTTTTAGAATATTCTGGAAAAATAGGTTTTGAGATTATTAAAATAATTTATATATTCAGAAAACTAACCTTGATATGATTCTAACAAAAAAAACTGGAGCACGTTTGGAGTCCGGAGCTAGGAGATATCGTCTTTTTAAGTCGTCATAACATACTAGAAAATGAGGCTGAATTTATGACAAATTTTGACTCTTTTTGGACGAAAAAGAGGTGAATTTGGGAGAGAAAAATATGAAGGATGAGGTATTTATAATGGTGGACACTACTTAATTGAATACGACTAGGATTGGTTAATTTAGATATGAATAGGATCAGTTTAAATAAGGATAGGATATGCATGAAGTTGCTTTCCTAGTAGGCTCAGGATTTGAATTAATTTAAAATAGAGTTTGAGTTTATCTCAATGATTTATAATCTTAAATAGAATTAAAGATAATAAAAATAATTTAAATATAATCTTATTAATATTTATTAACACTAAATTAGCATCTATCTAATATTAAGACTATATATAACCAAATAAATCCTAAATAATTTCAAAAATCTAAATAAATTCCTTAAAATTCTAAATAAATTACAGAACAATATAATTAAATATTTTAACCTAAAATAAATATTTGGTAGGAATAATATGCAAGTATGGTCTCATAGTAAATCATGAAAGTCCTAGAAATTTATGTTCCATATGTTTTAGTTACCTAAAAATTCTAGAAAAATCTCCAAAAATATAAAATAGTCTAAAAATATAAAATATTTACATAAGTAAATATACTAAAAATTTATTTTCTAATTAACTAATAGAATACTCTAAAGTAATTCAATATTTAAAATAATCTATAATGAATATAATAATATAAAATATACACAAAATACCTATTTCTAGTGAGGGGTTTACAATCTACCCAACTTAAAAAAATTTTGTCCTCAAAATTAACACTAACCCATATTCATAATAAATTACTATAGCTATTATACTTCATTGTTGTCTAGCAGTGCTTCTCTAAAGGTTATGGTCAGCCACCCTGACACTTTTCTCCCTTATTGTCCATATACTATTCTTTTATCCTCTAACTCATCTACACTACCCAACTTAAATTTTTTTTACTAGTAGTCAAAGTCTTTTGAGGCTATTGTCTAGGTTGTAAGACAAATTTATTTATTGGGTCAAAAATCTTGGGGTACTTGTCTTGAATCTCACAACCATAATTTTTCTTTATAACCGTCAAGTATCGTAGTCTAATACTTCCAGGCCACCTGACCAATATGTCTACAAGTACTTCCACTACTCTACTACCATGGTCTAGCTGCAGCTGTCGCTACCTTGCCAGCGATTTGTCATAGTTGTCAGTTCGTAACAAGTGCCTTCAATTCTTTCCTAGGCATAGTCTAAGTTTTAGGGAAACACTTAAGGTCTTGACTAAAACTATTAGTAGTATGACCTACTTCAAACAATCTAACAAATTTCTATTATGCTAAATGATGCTACTTAAGGGTTAAACTAATAAGGAATATATATATTATTATAGTGCATCTACATAAGGGTTATTATTAAAAACTCATCCTTAGTTATCAAGCATAACTAAAACATTTATGTTTTAACTAACAAAATAAGGGTGAGGTTGATATAAATCAAATAATTCATAATGGCACGAAAAGATACAACTATGATAGAAAGAGCTAAGCACGAGATAAGGAATGGATATAGGAGAGAAGATGAGCCACCCAAGAGGGCGATATGGTGATAGGAAGAGAATACTACTACTGCTACGCGTGTCATCCATTAGCTTCGTGGATATGCCATCTAGTTAGGATATCAATATATCATCCTAACTACTAAATTACCTTATATATAATTCTACGTCTACTATGCACCTAAGATCTCGTGTCATAAAGGGGATCATGAGTATGCAATGACAAATATAACTAAATGTCGTACCTGTATCTACGACTTCCTGTGCCTGCGCTTCCTTATTTGTCAACATGAGTGCTTGGCCTATAGGGTATATCTAGTACTATCCGTGTATCAACTTATACTAAGCACGAACGTTCATCTTTCCGAAATAGGGGAAGACGAAGAACAACAATAAAGAGTTCAAGGAGGAGGTGATATAATACAAGTACATGATTCAAAGGGATTAGAGGATTCGAAAGGGAGTTGCCAAGGCAGTTGTGGATTGAAATCTTATTTTGGTAAATTCCTATTCTCATGTTCACATCAGAATAGTTATGTACCTGACATGATATGCTCTGACCAGTCTAGAGGGCAAGTATATTTGTCTAACAAGTTGAGTTAATTATATCTCAATCCACGTAAGGTAGTGATACAAAGATCGAACCAAGTGCACTACAGTTGATCATACCATAATACACCGATTCTGATTTAGACAATGTATTAGTGTAGGCCCCCAATAATACATTTGTCATGAACAAGCTCAATAAAAGAATAAGCTTGCAAAACTAGGCTATAATAGCAGCATAAGTCAAGGTAGTAAAAATATAAGTACGCCTGATTATGATGGAGAAAGGTACAGAATAATCTAAGTTCACCAAGAAGATCGGTGTTGTGCCTCTACAGTTTTCATAATAATTTTTTGTCTAAGTCTAAAGTCAACCAAATGGGTGTATGAGCCTCTAAGTTCTACAGTCTACATAAATACTAAATTTCTATAGTCTAGATAAACACTAAAGTTCTATAGTCTAGATAAACACTATCTTCTTATGCAAGCCTATAGTTGGTGTTATTTATTTATACTTTATTACTTGGTCAGAAGGACTATGTAATACTAGGTTATGAGACATACTACCAAACTTACAAAAATTTAACTAATAGTGTTATTGAATACTAGAGTGTATATACCTAGTACAAGGCACCTTCCTAATCCTTATCAAGCACGAGAGAAGATTGACGCTGAGAAGGGATCAAGCAAGATGCAATACAAGCAATCAAATAAGAATATGAAATAAAATCAAGGGAGGTGATAAATAAGTGGATGAGATCCTATATTCTAATCCTATGCGCAGGCTTGCTCGGTACAGTAATGTAACCGAGACAATATGCTCTCGACCTGCATGGGCCACCACAAAAATATGTCACGTCCCAGTCCCAAAGTACGTAGGACTAGGACACGTAAGCATGCCAGCCGCATGGGTATGGCAACTCCAATATATGGAAACCAACCCATACATACGCTGTAATATGAATATCAAATCCATAAGTGGTATAAATCTATCACAAGTCACATGGTACAATCTAAATCTCATCCACGAAAATTAATATAAATAAATAACCAATATCTATATAACTAGATCTCAATAAGAAGTATCTAAAGAGGATAGTTGGATGGAAACAAATCCACTACCAACTCGAATAGAAAAGTACAACACAATAAACACAATATAGGAATACCAGCTAACAATCATGGGGCTCGGAGAGAAGACATCCCCGAAATATATGTAACCATCCGAATCTGCGCTCTTGAAAATACTCAAGAACAGATACACCTGGAAAGGGACCAGGTCCTCAGAGGGACATAACAAGATACATAGAAGCAAGCCAATTTGAATACAGTAAACATGCATAATATTTGAAAATAAATAAGTACGCTGTACAAGGCAATCTATATGAATGCAAATGAGGACAACTTTTTAACGTATGGGCAAGGGTAGGCTACTCGATCTAATCCTCATACCTCATGCGCTCGTCAGTGGACATCATCAGCCGACATACCTCTGGGGTAGCGACCCTCGGACTCCATCAATCGATATACCTCTGGGATAGCGACCATCGGACACGACCACTATAGTGCGTGCTAGTTACTACGATTTACCAGAGTGGTTAAAAGCCCATACGCCTAATGATTGTCCTCTATGATACTAAGTGCCATGTGTGTGTCAACATATCTAATATATAGTAATGACTGAAAGAAACTACACATGCAATAAATAAATAAAAATGCAATAAATATACAAGAATATACTAAGCATGCAAAATACTGTAAACAATTTGGCAAGGTATCTTGCCTAGTCTGAAAAGGATGAAGTTGCAACTCAAGGCGTCGTCCGATCTACCCGTCACATAAATTAAACAAGTTAGATTACAAAAGTGGGTGAATAGGTTCCTCCATTTTAATTTATTTTAATCCTGAATAAAATAACCTAAAATAGTATTTTAATCTTATTATAATCTGATTTTTTTGTTAAACCCTAATTTTGGTCCAACGAAAGTCAACTTTACGGATTTGTGATCCATGGCACGCAAATCGAGGCAATCCGTTGACCAAAAAGTCAACCAACTAAAATCCTTGATTTGTGTGTAGATTATATAGATTTTAGTGTTACATGAACACCAGAATCAACGGTTTCATAAAATCACAAGTCGGTAAAGAGTTATGTCCATAAGGGCGCACAGATGATAGTTTTTGGTGGTTTTCTATTTACGTCTATATTGCACAAATTTTACAGTAGAATAAACTTATATTTTAAATTCTACAAAAATACTTTTTTAGAAGCTCATCATGTCAACTTTCCGAAACTTCAACCGGTTCATAATTTCGAGTTCGGGATCTCCCGAAATCTCGAAAATACCAAAATACGTCTGATTTTAGACAGCTGGCACTTTTAGAATATTCTGGAAAAATAGGTTTTGAGATTATTAAAATAATTTATATATTCAGAAAACTAACCTTGATATGATTCTAACAAAAAAAATGGAGCACGTTTGGAGTCCGGAGCTAGGAGATATCGTCTTTTTAAGTCGTCATAACATACTAGAAAATGAGGCTGAATTTATGACAAATTTTGACTCTTTTTGGACGAAAAAGAGGTGAATTTGGGAGAGAAAAATATGAAGGATGAGGTATTTATAATGGTGGACACTACTTAATTGAATACGACTAGGATTGGTTAATTTAGATATGAATAGGATCTGTTTAAATAAGGATAGGATATGCATGAAGTTGCTTTCCTAGTAGCTCAGGATTTGAATTAATTTAAAATAGAGTTTGAGTTTATCTCAATAATTTATAATCTTAAATAGAATTAAAGATAATAAAAATAATTTAAATATAATCTTATTAATATCTATTAACACTAAATTAGCATCTATCTAATATTAAGACTATATATAACCAAATAAATCCTAAATAATTTTAAAAATCTAAATAAATTCCTTAAAATTCTAAATAAATTACAGAACAATATAATTAAATATTTTAACCTAAAATAAATATTTGGTAGGAATAATATGCAAGTATGGTCTCATAGTAAATCATGAAAGTCCTAGAAATTTATGTTCCATATGTTTTAGTTACCTAAAAATTCTAGAAAAATCTCCAAAAATCTAAAATAGTCTAAAAATATAAAATATTTACATAAGTAAATATACTAAAAATTTATTTTCTAATTAACTAAGAGAATACTCTAAAGTAATTCAATATTTAAAATAATCTATAATGAATATAATAATATAAAATATACACAAAATACCTATTTTTAGTGAGGGGGTTTACAAGGTCACCCATCCAAAGGGAGGTTACCCATCCTATGAGAGGTTATCCATCCTTCGGGAGGTTACCCCTCCTAAGGGAGGTCACCCATACTATGAGAGGTTACCCATCCTAAAGGAGGTTACCCATCATAGGAGAGGTCACCCATCCTACGAGAGGCCACCCATCCTAAGGGAGGTCACCCATCCAAATGGAGGTCACCAATCCTACGGGAGGTCACCCATCCAAATGGAGGTCACCCATCCTACGAGAGGTTACCTTCATAGGATGGATAACCTCCATTAGGATGGATAACCTCTATATGATAGGTAACCTCCCTTACGATGGGTGACCTCCTGTAGGATGGGTAACCTCTCTTAAGATGGGTATCCTCTCGTAGGATGAGTGACCTAACATAGGATGGATAACTTTCCATAGGATGGGTGATCTTCCTTAAGATGGGTAACCTCCCTTAGGATGGGTGACCTCGCGTAGGATGGGTGACCTCCCTTAGGATGGGTGACCTCACGTAGGATGGGTGACTTGACTTTCCTTATGATGGGTAACCCCCCGTAGGATGGATAACCTCCCTTAGGATGGGTGACCTCTTTTAGGATGGGTGACCTCCTGTAGGATGGGTAACCTCCCTTAGGATAGGTGACCATAGGATGGGTGATCTCCTGTTGGATGGGTAACCTTCCTTAAAATGGGTAACCTACCATAGGATGGGTAACCTAACATAGGATGGGTAACCTCCCATAGGATGGGTGACCTCCTTAATGATGGGTAAACTCCCTTAGGATGGGTGACCTCGCGTAGGATGGGTGACCTCCCTTTGGATGGGTGACCTAACATAGGATGTGTGACCTCCCTTAGGATGGGTGACATCGCGTAGGATGGGTAACCTCCCTTAGGATGGGTGACTTGACTTTCCCTATGATGGCTGACCCCCCGTACGATTGATACCTCCCTTAGGATGGGTGACCTCCCTTAGGATGGGTGACCTCCCGCAGGTTGGGTAACCTCTCGTAGGATGGGGGACCTCTCGTAGGATTGGTGACTTCCCGTAGGAAGGGTAACCTTCCTAGGATGGGTGACCTCCCTTAGGATGGGTAACCTCCATACGATGGGTGACCTTCATAGGATGGGTAACCTCCCTTAGGATAGGTGACCTTAGGATGGGTGATCTCCTATAGGATGGGTAACCTACCTTAAGATGGGTAACCTCCTGTAGGATGGGTGATGGGTAACCTCTCATAGGATGTGTGACCTCCCTTAGGATGGGTAACCTCCGTTAGGATAGGTGACCTCGTGTAGGATGGGTGACCTAACATAGGATGGGTGACCTCCTATAGGATGGGTGACCTCGCGTAGGATGGGTGACCTCGCGTAGGTTGGGTAACCTCCCTTAGGATGGTGACTTGACTTTTCCTAGGATGGTTGACCCCCCGTAGGATGGATAACCTCCCTTAGGATAGGTGACCTCCTGTAGGATGGGTAACCTCCCTTTGGATAGGTGATCTCCTGTAGGATGGGTGATCCCTTGTAGGATGGGTGATCTCCTGTAGGATGGGTGACCTCCCTTAAGATGGGTAACCTCCCGTAGGGTGGGTGACCTAATATAGGATGGGTAACCTCCCATAGGATGGGTGACCTCCATTAGGATGGGTAACCTCCCTTAGGATGGGTGACCTCGCGTAGGATGGGTGACCTCCCATAGGATGGATGACCTAACATTGGATTGGTGACCTCCATTAGGATGGGTGACCTCGCGTAGGATGGGTAACCTCCCTTAGGATGGTTGACCTCCCTTAGGATGGATAACCTCACGTAGGATGGGTGACCTCCCTTTGGATGGATGACCAAACATAGGATGGGTGACCTCCCTTAGGATGGATGACATCGCGTAGGATGGGTAACCTCCCTTAGGATGGGTGACTTGACTTTTCCTAGGATAGGTGACCCCCCGTAGGATGGATACCTCCCTTAGGATGGGTGACCTCCCATAGGTTGGGTAATCTCTCATAGGATGGGTGACCTCTCGTAGGATGGGTGACTTTCCGTAGGAAGGGTATCCTTCCTAGGATGGGTGACCTCCCTTAGGATGGGAAACCTCCATACGATGGATTAACTTCATAGGATGGGTAACCTACTTTAGGATGGGTAACCTCCCTTAGGATAGGTGACCTTAGGATGGGTGATCTCCTGTAGGATGGGTAACCTCCCTTAAGATGGGTAACCTCCTGTAGGATGGGTGACCTAACATAGGATGGGTAACCTCTCATAGGATGGGTGACCTCCCTTAGGATGTTTAACCTCCCTTAGGATGGGTGACCTCGCGTAGGATGGGTGACCTAACATAGGATGGGTGACCTCCCTTAGGAGGGGTGACCTCACGTAGGAGGGGTAACCTCCCTTAGGATGGGTGACTTGACTTTCCCTAGGATGGGTGACCCCCCGTAGGATGGATAACCTCCCTGAGGATGGGTGACCTCCTGTAGGAGGGGTAACCTCCCTTAGGATGGGTGATCTCCTGTAGGATGGGTGATCTCCTGTAGGATGGGTAACCTCCCTTAAGATGGGTAACCTCCCGTAGGATGGGTGATATAACATATGATGGGTAACCTCTCATAGGATGGGTGACCTCCCTTAGGATGGGTAACCTCCCTTAGGATGGGTGACCTCGCGTAGAATGGGTGACCTCCCTTAGGATTGGTAACCTCCCTTAGGATGGGTGACCTAACATAGGGTGGGTGACCTCCCTTAGGATGGATAACCTCCCTTAGGATGGGTGACCTAACATAGGATGGGTAACCTCCCATAGGATGGGTGACCTCCCTTAGGATGGGTAACCTCCCTTTAGGATGGGTAACCTCCCTTAGGATGGGTGACCTCGTGTAGGATGGGTGACCTCCCATAGGATGGGTGACCTAACATAGGATTGGTGACCTCCTTAGGATGGGTGACCTCGCGTAGGATGGGTAACCTCCCTTAGGATAGGTGTCTTGACTTTCCCTAGGATGGGTGCCCCCTGTAGGATGTATAACCTCCCTTAGGATGGGTGACTTCCCTTAGGATGGGTGACCTCCCATAGGTTGGGTAACCTCTCGTAGGATGGGTGACCTCCCTAGGATGGGTGACCTCCCTTAGGATGGGTAACCTCCTTACGATGTGTGACATTCATAGAATGGATAACCTCCCTTATGATAGGTAACCTCCATATGATGCGTAACCTCCCTTAGGATGGGTAACCTCCCTTTGGATGGGTGACTTTCCTAGGATGGGTGACCTCCCTTTGGATGGGTTACTTGACTTTCCCTAGGATGGGTGACCCCCCGTAGGATGGATAACCTTCCTTAGGATAGGTAACCCCCATAGGATGGGTGACCCCCCAAAGGATAAGTAACCTCCATTTGGATGGGTGACCTCTCGTAGGATGGGCGACCTCCATACGGATAGGTTATCCATCCTAAGGGAGGTTACCCATCCTAGGAAGGTCACCCATTGTATGGAGGTCACCCATCCTCCGAGAGGTCACCCATCTTATGGAGGTTACCCATCCTATGAAGGTTAGCCATACTAGGAAGGTCACCCAACCTATGAGAGGTCACCCATCCTATAGGTCAGCCATCCCAAGGGAGGTTACCCATCCTATAAAGGTCACCCATCATATTGATATCACCCATCCTACGGGAAGTCACCCATCCTACGAGAGGTCACCCATCCTAAGGGAGGCAACCCATCCTAGGGAGGTTATCCAACCTACTGGTGGTTACCCATCCAAATGGAGGTTACCCATCCTACGAGAGGTTACCCATCTTAAGAGAGGTTACCCATCCTACGTGACGTCACTCATATTAAGGGTTGTTACCCATCCTAAGGGAGGTTACCCAACCTAGGGAGGTCACCCATCCAAATGGAGGTTACCCATCCTACGAGAGGTTATCCATCCTACGGGAGGTTATCCATCCTACTAAAGGTCACCCATCCTAAGGGAGGTTACCCATCCTACGGGATGTCACCCATCCAAATGGAGGTTACCCATCCTAAGGACGTTATCCATCCAACGGGAGGTCACCCATCCTAAGAGAGGTTATCCAGCCTACGAGAGGTTACCCATCCTACGGGATATTACCCATCTTAAGGGTGGTTACCCATCCTTAGGAAGGTTACCCATCCTAGGGAGGTCACCCATCCTATGGGAGGTCACCCACCCTAATAGAGGTCACTCATCCTATGGGAGGTCACCCATCCTACGAGAGGTTACCCATCCTAAGAGAGGTTACCCATCCTTAGGGAGGTCACTCATCCTACGGGAGGTCACCAATCCTAAGGGAGATCACCCATACTTAGGGAGGTTACCCAATCTAATAGGAAGGTCACCCATTCTACGATAACCCATCATACGGGAGGATATCCATCCTAAGGGAGGTTACCAATCCTAGGGAGGTTACCCATCCTACGAGAGGTTACCCATCCAAATGGAGGTTACCCATCCTAGGAAGGTTACCCGTCCTACGGGAGGTCACCCATCCTACGGGAGGTTACCCGTCCTAAGGGAGATTACCCATCCTATGGAGGTCACCCTTCCTACGGGAGGTCACCCATCCAAATGGAGGTTACCCATCCTAGGGAGGTCACCCATCTTACAGAAGGTCACCCATCCTATGGAGGTTACCCATTCTACCGGAGGTCACCCATTCTAGGGAGATTATCCATCCTACGGGAGGTCACCCATCCTACCGGAGGTCATCCATCCTACCGGAGGTCACCCATCTTATAGAAGGTCTCCCATCCTAAGGGAGGTCACCCATCCGATGGAGGTCACCCATCCTACCGGAGGTTACTATCCTAGGATGCGTAACAACCGTAGGATGGGTAACCACCATAGGATGAGTGACCTCCCTTAGGATGGATAACCTCTCTTAGGATGGGTGACCTCCCGTAGGATGTGTAGCCTCAATTTGGATGGGTGACCTCCTTAGGATGGGTGACCTCTCTTAGGATGGGTAACCTCTCGTAGGATGGGTAACCTCCCGTAGGATGGGTAACCTCCCTAGGATGGGTGACCTCCCATAGGATGGGTGACCTCCCGTAGGATGAGTGACATCCATTAGGATGGGTAACCTCCCTTAGGATTGGTAACCTCCGTCCTAAGTTAGGTCACTCTTCCCATCCTATGGGAGGTTACCCATCTTAGGAAGGTTACCCATCCTAGGTAGGTCACCTATCCTATGAGAGGTCACCCATCCTAAGGGAGGTCACCCATCCTACGAGAGGTCACCCATCCTACGAGAGATTACCAATCTTAAGAGAGGTTACCCATCCTAAGAGTGGTTACCCATCCTAAGAAGGTCACCCATCATATGGAGATTACCCATCCTATGAAGGTCACCCATCCTAAGGGAGTTTACCCATCCTATGAATGTCACCCATCCAAATGGAGGTTACCCATCCTAGGGAGTTCACCTAGCGTAGGATGGGTGACCTCCCTTAGGATGGGTAACCTAACATAGGATGGGTCACCCATCCTTAGGATCCTACGGGATATCACCCATCCTATGGGAGGTCACCCATCTTAATTGAGGATACCCATCCTACGGTAGGTCACCCATCTTAATTGAGGATACCATTCCTAAGGGAAGTTACCCATCATATGAAGGTCACCCATCCTAAGGGAGGTCACCCATCCTTGGGAGGATACCTATCCAAAGGGAGGTCTCCCATCCTAAGGAAGGTCAGCCGTCCCAAGGGAGGTTACCCTTCGAAAGGGAGGTCACACATCCGATGGGTAATTACCAATCCTAAGTTAGGTCACTCATCCTAAGGGAGGTTACCCATCCTACTGGAGATTACCTTCATAGGATGGGTGATATCCTATGGGTGACCTCCCTTAGGATGGGTGACCTTCACATGATGGGTAACCTCGCTTAGGATGGATGACCTCCCTTAGGATGGGGGACCTCCCTTTGGATGGGTGAACTCCCTAAGGATGGGTGACCTTCCATAGGATGGGTGACCTCTCGTAGGATAGGTGATATCCCGTAGGATGGGTAACCTCCATAGGATGGGTAACCTCCCGTAGGATGGATAACGTCTATTTGGATAGGTAACCTCCCTTAGGATGGGTGACCACCCATATGATGGGTGACCTATAGGATGGGTGACCTCTCGTATGATGGGTGATATCCTGTAGGATGGGTGACCTCTCGTAGGATCGGTGATATCCCATAGGATGGCTAACCTCCCATAGGATAGGTGACCTCGCGTAGGATGGGTAACCTCCCGTAGGATGGGTGATATCCCATAAGATGTTAACCTCCCAAGGATGGGTAACCTCCCTTAGGATGGGTGACCTATTGGATGGGTAACCTAACAAGGATGGGTTACTCCCTTAGGATGGGTAACCTCCCTAGGATGGGTGACATCCCGAAGGATGGGTATCCTCCCTAGGATGGGTAACCTCCCTTAGGATGGGTGACCTATAGGATGGGTAACATCCCTAGGATGGATTACCTCCCTTTGGATGGGTAACCTCCCTTTGGAAGGGTGACCTCCAGTAGGATGGGTAACCTCCATTTGGATGGGTGACCTCCCATAGGTTGGGTGACCTCCCTAGGATTGGTAACTTCCCGTATGATGGGTGACCTCCCTACGATGGATAACCTCCCGTAGGATGGGTGACCTCTATTTGGATGGGTGACCTCCCATAGAATGGTGACCTCCCTAGGATGGGTAACCTCCTATGGGAGGTCACCCATCCAAGGGAGGTTACCCACACTATGGGGGGTTATCCATCCTAGGGAGGTCATCCATCCTACGGGAGGTCACCCATCCAAATGAAGGTTACCTATCCTACGGGAGGTACCCATCCTACGGGAGGTCACCCATCCTAAGAAAGGTTATCCAGCCTACGAGAGGTTATCCATCCTACGTGATATCACCCATCTTAAGGGTGGTTACCCATCCTTAGGGAGGTTACCCATCCAAGGGAGGTCACCCATCCTATGGGAGGTCACCCACCATAATGAAGGTCACTCATCCTACGGGAGGTCACCCATCCTAAGAGAGGTTACCCATCCTAAGGGAGGTCACTCATCCTACGGGAGGTCACCCATCATAAGGGAGATCACCCATACTTAGGTAGGTTACCCAATCTAATAGGGAGGTCACCCATCCTACGAGAACCCATCATACGAGATGATACCCATCCTAAGGGAGGTTACCAATCCTAGTGAGGTTACCCATCCTACGAGAGGTTACCCATCCAAGTGGAGGTTACCCATCCTAAGGAGGTTACCCGTCCTACGGGAGGTCACCCATCCTACGGGAGGTTACCCATCCTAAGGGAGGTTACCCATCCTATGTAGGTCACCCATCTTACGGGAGGTTATCCATCCAAATAGGG
This sequence comes from Iris macrosiphon, assembly GCA_036927795.1. Taxonomy (NCBI): domain Eukaryota; kingdom Viridiplantae; phylum Streptophyta; class Magnoliopsida; order Asparagales; family Iridaceae; genus Iris; species Iris macrosiphon. The sequence continues at coordinate 383,416 of JAYESA010000008.1, forward strand.
GTTACCCATCCTAGGGAGGTCACCCATCTTACGGAAGGTCACCCATCCTAAGGGAGGTTACCCATCCTATGGAGGTTACCCATCCTATGGGAGGTCAGCCATCCTAGGGAAATTACCCATCCTACGGGAGCTCACCCTTCCTACGGGAGGTTACCATCCTAGGATGCGTAACCACCGTAGGATGGGTAACCACCGTAGAATGAGTGACCTCCTTCAGCATGGGTAACCTCTCTTAGGATGGGTGACCTCCTGTAGGATGTGTAACCTCAATTTGGATGGATGACCTCCCTAGGATGGGTGACCTCTCTTAGGATGGGTAACCTCTCGTATGATGGGTGACCTCCCGTAGGATGGGTAACCTCCCTAGGATGGGTGACCTCCCGTAGGATGAGTGACCTCCATTTGGATGGGTAACCTCCCTTAGGATAGGTAACCTCCATAGAATGAGTGACCTCCCTTAGAATGGGTAACCTCTCTTAGGATGGTTAAACTCCGTAGGATGAGTGACCTCCCTTAGGATGGGTAACCTCTCTTAGGATGGGTAGCCTCTCGTAGGATGGGTGACCTCTCATTGGATGGGTAGACTCCCTAGGATGGGTGATCTTCCTTAGGATGGGTAACCTCCCTAGGATGGGTAACCTCCCTTAGGATGGGTGACCTCCCTAGGATGGGTAACCTCCCTTAGGATGTGTGATATCCCGTAGGATGGCTTACCTCCTGTAGGTCATCTATCATACGTGAGGTCACTCATCCTACGGGAGGTTACCCATCCTATGGGAGGTCACCCATCCTAAGAAAGGTTATCCATCCTACGGGAGGTCACCCTTCCTAAGGGACGTCACCCATCCTAAGTTAGGTCAATCTTCCCATCCTATGGGAGGTTACCCATCTTAGGAAGGTTACCCATCCTCGAAAGGTCACCCATCCTACGAGAGGTCACCCATCCTAGGGAGGTCATCCATCCTACGAGAGGTCAGCCATCCTACGAGAGGTTACCAATCTTAAGAGAGGTTCCCCATCCTAAGAGAGGTTACCCATCATAAGAAGGTCACCCATCGTATGGAGGTTACCCATCCTATGAAGGTCACCCATCCAAAGGGAGTTTACCCATCCGATGAAGGTTACCCATCCAAATGGAGGTTACCCATCCTAGGGAGTTCACCTAGCGTAGGATGGGTGACTTCCCGTAGGATGGGTAACCTAACATAGGATGAGTCACCCATCCTTAGGATCCTACGGGATATCACCCATCCTATGGGAGGTCACCCATCTTAATTGAGGATACCCATCCTACGGGAGGTCACCCATCCTACGGGAGGTCACCATTCCTAAGGGAAGTTACCCATCATATGAAGGTCACCCATCCTAACGGAGGTCACCCATCCTTGGGAGGATACCCATCCAAAGGGAGGGTACCTATCCTAAGGGAGGTCAGCCATCCCAAGGGAGGTTACCCTTCGAAAGGGAGGTCACACATCTGATGGGTAATTACCAATCCTAAGTTAGGTCACTCATCCTAAGGGAGGTTACCCATCCTACTGGAGATTACCTTCATAGGATGGGTGACCTCCCTTAGGATGGGTGACCTTCATATGATGGGTAACCTCGCTTATGATGGATAACCTCCCTTAGGATGGGGGACCTCCCTTTATATGGGTGAACTCCCTAAGGATGGGTGACCTTTCATAGGATGGGTGACCTCTCGTAGGATGGGTGATATCCCGTAGGATGGGTAACCTCCCGTAGGATGGTTAACCTCTATTTGGATGGGTAACCTCCCTTAAAATGGGTGATCTCCCATAGGATAGGCGACCTATAGGATGGGTGACCTCTCATAGGATGGGTGATATCCTGTAGGATGGGTGACCTCTCATAGGATAGGTGACATCGCGTAGGATGGGTAAACTCCCGTAGGATGGGTGATATCCCGTAGGATGGATAACCTCCCTAGGATGGGTAACCTCCCTTAGGATGGGTGACCTATTGGATGGATAACCTAACAAGGATGGGTGACCACCCTTAGGATGGGTAACCTCCCTAGGATGGGTGACATCCCGAAGGATGGGTATCCTCCCTAGGATGGGTAATCTCCCTTAGGATGGGTGACCTATACGATGGTTAACATCACTAGGATGGGTAACCTCTCTTTGGATGGGTAACCTCCCTTTGGATGGGTGACCTCCAGTAGGATTGGTAACCTCCATTTGGATGGGTGACCTCCCGTAGGATGGGTGACCTCCCTAGGATGGGTAACTTCCCGTATGATGGGTGACCTCCCTACGATGGATAACCTCTCGTAGGATGGCTAACCTCTATTTGGATGGGTGACCTCCCGTAGAATGGTGACCTCCCTAGGATGAGTAACCTCCTATGGGAGGTCACCCATCCTAGGGAGGTTACCCACACTACGGGGGGTTACCCATCCTAGGGAGGATACCCATCCTACGGGAGGTCACCTATCTAAATAGAGGTTACCTATCCTACGGGAGGTACCCATCCTAATGAGGTCACCCATCCTACGGGAGGTTACCCATCATATGAAGGTCACCCATCGTATAGAGGTTACCCATCCTAAGGGAGGTTACCCATCCTATGGAGGTTATCCATCCTACGGGAGGTCACCCATCATACGAGATATTACCCATCCTAAGAGAGGTCACCCAACCTAAGGAGGTTACCCATCCTAAGGGAGGTCACCCATCCTTAAGGAGGTCACCCATCCTATGGAGGTTACCCATCCTACGGGATATCACCCATCCTACGAGAGGTCACCCATCTTATAGGTCACCCATCCTTAGGGAGATCACCCATCCTAAGAGAGGTCACCCATCCTAAGGGAGGTTACCCATCCAAATGGAGGTTACCCATCCTAGGGTGGTTACCCATCCTTAGGGAGGTCACCCATCCTATAGGTCCTATCATACATGAGGTCCCCAATCCTACAGGAGGTTACCCATTCAATTGGTGGTTACCCATCAAAAGGAGGTCACCCATCCAAAGGGAGGTCACCCATCCTACGAGAGGTTACCCATCCTAGGGAGGTCACCCAACCTAAGGGTGGTTAATTATCCTATGAATGTCACCCATCCTACGAGAGGTCACCTATCCTACAGGAGGTCACCCATCCTAAGGGAGGTTACCCATCCTATGATGGTCACCCATCGTATGTAGGTTACCCATCCTATGCAGGTCACCTATCCTAAAGGAGGTTACCCATCTTAAGCGAGGTCACCCATCCGGAGTGACCTTCCTAGGATGGGTGACTTCTCGTAGGATGCGTAACCTCTCGTAGGATGCGTAACCTCTCGTAGGATGGGTGACCTCCCATAGATGGGTTCCCTCTCATAGGAAGGGTGACCTCCCGTAGGATGGGTAACCTCCCTAGGATGGGTGACCTCCCGTAGGATGGGTGACCTCCCTAGGATGGATAACCTCCCGTAGGATGGATAACCTTTATTTGGATGGGTAACAACCTGTAGGATGGGGGAACTCACGTATGATAGGAACTATAGGATGGGTGACCTCTCGTAGGATGGGTGATATCCCATAGGATAGGTAACTTCCATTGGGATGGGTGGCCTCCATAAGGATAGGTAACCTCCCTAGGATAGGTAACCTCCCATAGGATGGATAACCTATATTTGGATGGGTAACCTCCCTTATGATGGGTGACCTCTCTTCGGATGGGTGACAACACTAAGGATGGATGACCTCCCATAGGATGGGTGACATATAGGATGGGTGACCTCTCGTAGGATGGGTGATATCCCGTAGGATGGGCAACCTCCATAGGATGGGTGACCTCCCTAAGGATGGGTAACCCCCTTAGGATGGGTGACCTCCCTTAGGATGGGTAACCTCTCTTAGGATGGGTAACCTCTCGTAGGATGGGTGACCTCTATTTTGGTGTATGACCAATAGGATGGGTAACCTCCCTAGGATGGGTAACCTCTTTTAGGATGGGTGACCTCCTTAGTATGGGTAAGCTCTCGTAAGATGGGTAACCTCCCGTAGGATGGGTGACCGTCCTAGGATGTGTAACCTCCCGTTGGATGGGTATCCTCCATTTGGATGGGTGACCTCCCGTAGGATAGGTGACTTTCCTAGGATAGGTAACCTCCCTTAGGGTGGGTAACCTCCCTAGGATGGGTGATATCCCGTAAGAGGTTAACCTTCCTAGGGAGGTCACCCATCATACGGGAGGATACCCATCCAAATAGAGGTTACCCATCCTACGGAAGGTTACCCATCCTAGGGAGGTCACCCATCCTATGGGAGGTTACCCATCCTACGAGAGGTTACCCATCCTAGGGAGGTCACCCATCCTAAGGGAGGTTGCACATCCTAGGGAGGTTACCCATCCTTATAGAGGTCACCCATCCTAGGGAGGTTAACCATCCTAAGGGATGTTACCCATCCTACGGAGGTTACCTATACTATAGGTTACCTATCCTAAGGGAGGTTACCCATCCTCGGGAGCTTACCCATCCTAGAGAGGGTACCCATCCTTAGGGAGGTCACCCATCATAGGGAGGTTACCAATCCTAAGGGAGGTCACCCATCCTAGGGAGGTTATCCATCCTATAGGTCACCCATCCTAAGGGAGGTTACCCATCCTAGGGAGGTTATCCATCCTACGGGATATTGTAGCACCCCGTTCTCCCGGTGCGGAGAGCGCGGCTAAGAAACACAAGACGGTATCGTTCGATCGGGATAGATTGAATTAAGAACTCATCCTCGTTATGAATTTGTTTCTTCGGAATCGATTTCCATATTCAGTGGACTGTACCCCAAGGATCGGCTTAGCGGCAGAGTCAGGAGGGACCTCTCCGCTGCTATCTTTTATTGCCTCAGTTTTCGATGTCGCTTGTTGCTTTTGTGCTTTGAGTTGGTTTTATGATTTGCTTGTTTTCCTTGAACGGTTTCGATGGTTTTCATTGTTTTCGTTCATTGACTTGCACTTCTATTCCGAGATTAGAAAGAGAGGAAGAAGTATTAATCGAGCTGTTCGTGTGCAGGTGAACGAGCAGTAGGCGGCTTGCGAGCGGAGTCGTGAAGCGCCTCTTTCCTTCTTCTTTCCAAAATCTAAGTGAGTGGCTACCAACCCGATTAGCTAGCCTTGCTTCCAAGCCTCACTCCTTCGCCCGATCAAACGATACCAAGTAATAATAAAAGAAACAAAGATAAAAGAGAATAACTTGGTTATTATGCTTGTCAACAAACTTATGAACGGTTATCATCCTGTATGCTAGTTCGTCTATAACTGTTCTATGAATCGTGCTAAGTATGGAAATATATGCTTGTTATGAAATAAACTGTCAGGATGACTATGTAAAACTGTATGCTATGGAACAAATTCTATGAGTATTCTCGATCACGGACGACTTGTGCACAAGGTATGTTATGAGTTCCGCGGACGGTCACCGGGGCGCCGGGACCGATCCGATCCGGACGGAACGTATGTATAGTCGTATGTTATGGGGCAAAGTGTTATGCAGCGGGGCTCGCCACCTGCGGTGTATATTATTTGTGTCTTGAGACTATAACCTGTCCCTTCGTGGCATCAAGCCAGTGATCCTATGTATATTTAAACCTGTTGCATACTAACTTGTGTCTTCGTTTCAGGGAAGGCATGGTAAGTATTGTGCAGGTAATTCAGACGGTCAGGTAAAATCCACTGAACGGTGGCACGTTCATTTCAGTAAATTCAATATGCTGCTTACTTGTAAATGAACTAAGGCAAGATAGAAACCCATAAAAATATGCATGCTTCACTAAACAACGTGTTGATTGGTATAGTTCGGCTAGCTCGCCTTCACCAGCATGTTTCGATATGCTGACCCTCGTTGAAACAGGTTCTCCGTACCAAGGCGAACCGAGCGAGGAGCCGAAGTCGTCTACCCGATCCAGTCCAAGCTGTTGGTGCATCTTCACCGCGCCTCGAAGCCTTTTGAAGTCCGAAGCTGCAACTCTTCATACACAAATGCAGCTCCGTGGCAAAGCGATCCTCCAGCCAGGAGGTCTTTATCATTTTAAGTTTATAAAGGGATGTGATGTACAGGACTGCTATCTCATTTTGAGTCAACCCTTTTGTAAGCCGTTCGGCATATTAGCTGACTCGTTCAGGAGTTTGTAATAGATGTTCATTATCAATAAAGAGAACTTTTCTTTGTTTCAAATCTGTGTTTCAATTTATCTGCATACTCTGAATATGTGCTTGCTATGCAAATCATTAAAGCCTTGTGCGGGCGCAACTCCAGGCCCGCACGGCGGTCACGATTCGGGGAACGCCTCAAGTGATTCTACGGAATTGGGTCGTGACATAGTGGTATCAGAGCACAGATTCAAAGTTCCTTAGACTTCGTGCTGGAAAAGTTCCTTTAACGATCAAATTCCTGTGCGAACTCTTGAACTCGCTAGGCCAAAATGAGATACATTCATGCAATAAGTCCATAATACATTATGATCCTAATGTAATTTACCTTCTTTTGAAGGAATGGATCCAGCGCAATCTGCAGCGCAACCACCGAACGAAACACAAGAAAGCAGTTCGGATACTTCGGGAAGCTCTCGGAGCCAACGAGGCATGTCTCAAGTCGACCCGCTTGAGCGGGTAATGCAAATGTTAGAATCGCAACGACAACGAGACAATGCTCGCCAAGCCAAGCTCGAGAGTAATCTAGAGACCCAATTCTCAGTCCAACAAAAGCAGGTAGATGCCCTGCAACAGATCGTTCAGACTTTGGCTGCCAACCATTCTGCCACAACAGCAACGACTCCGGTGGAACAGCCCGTGCTTGAAGTGGAGACGCCTCAGATTCCAAGGTCGAGGGACGTGACTGCCTTCAACTTGGGATACTTTAAGAAAGTTTGCAACACCCCGTTCAACGGGACTGAGGACCCAGTGGTAGCTCTAGATTGGCTAGCCGAGATTGAAGACCACTTCACTCTGCTAGAGGTCCCCGAAGATAAGCGCGTCGCCTGCGCGCAACTACAGCTCCGCCTCAACGCACACGATTGGTGGGACGTGCATCGACGATCTCTCCAATTTGATCACGGAGAGGAGGCGATCTCGTGGACGACCTTTCGTGCCATGTTTGAAGAGGAGTTTATACCCCCTCCAGTGCAACGTAAGATGGAAAACGATTTCGTGCAACTACGGCAGGGCAGTATGACAGTCAAGCAATACTCCGCTGAATTCAACCGACTCTCCAAATTCGCTAGGGCCTATTTACCTGATGCAGCGAGTCGAGCCAGAAGGTTTGAAGGTGGATTACGCCCTGCCATCCATTCGCACGTGGCCAATAATCAGTACGGAACAATGCGTGAAGTCATGAATCACGCCCTATCGCTCGAGCCACAGTATCCTCATATTTCCACCGGCGCTGTGCATACCTACAATCACAAACGCCAAGGCAACGATAGAGAAAACACCACTGCAAAGCGCCCTAACCATGGCGGTCCCCACAAAGGAAACCCGAGACTATTCTGTGATTTCTGTAAAAGGCAAGGACACTCTACGGAGAGATGTTACAGCAGAAAAGGTCTATGCTTCAACTGTGGCGGGCCTGGCCACGTAGCTCGAGATTGTCCACTCCCCTCTAAGCTCCTGCCTCAAATCGATAATCCCTAACGGTTGGTTCTATTCCTAAGTTTCGGGACGAAACTTCCAATTAGTTGGGTAGGATGTAGCACCCCGTTCTCCCGGTGCGGAGAGCGCGGCTAAGAAATACAAGACGGTATCGTTTGATCGGGATAGATTGAATTAAGAACTCGTCCTCGTTATGGATTTGTTTCTTCGGAATCGATTCCCATATTCAGTGGACTGTGCCCCAAGGATCGGCTTAGCGACAGAGTCAGGAGGGACCTCTCCGCTGCTATCTTTTATTGCCTCGATTTTCGATGTCGCTTGTTGCTTTCGTGCTTTGAGTTGGTTTTGGGATTTGCTTGTTTTCCTTGAACGGTTTTGATGGTTTTCATTGTTTTCGTTTATTGACTTGCACTTCTATTCCGAGATTGGAAAGAGAGGAAGAAGTGTTAATTGAGCTGTTCGTGTGTAGGTGAACGAGCAGTAGGCGGCTTACGAGCGGAGTCGTGAAGCACCTCTTTCCTTCTTCTTTCCAAAATCTAAGTGAGTGGCTACCAACCCGATTAGCTAGCCTTGCTTCCAAGCCTCACTCCTTCGCCCGATCAAACGATACCAAGTAATAATAAAAGAAACCAAGATAAAAGAGAATAACTTGGTTATTATGCTTGTCAACAAACTTATGAACGGTTATCATCCTGTATGCTAGTTCGTCTATAACTGTTCTATGAATCGTGCTAAGTATGGAAATATATGCTTGTTATGAAATAAACTGTCAGGATGACTATGCAAAACTGTATGCTATGGAACAAATTCTATGAGTATTCTCGATCACGGATGACTTGTGCACAAGGTATATTATGAGTTCCGCGGACGGTCACCGGGGCGCCGGGACCGATCCGATCCGGACGGAACGTATGTATAGTCGTATGTTATGGGGCAAAGTGTTATGCAGCGGGGCTCGCCACCTGCGGTGTATATCATTTGTGTCTTGAGACTATAACCTGTCCCTTCGTGGCATCAAGCCAGTGATCCTATGTATATTTAAACCTGTTGCATACTAACTTGTGTCTTCGTTTCAGGGAAGGCATGGTAAGTATTGTGCAGGTAATTCAGACGGTCAGGTAAAATCCACCGAACGGTGGCACGTTCATTTCAGTAAATTCAATATGCTGCTTACTTGTAAATGAACTAAGGCAAGATAGAAACCCACAAAAATATGCATGCTTCACTAAACAACGTGTTGATTGGTATAGTTCGGCTAGCTCGCCTTCACCAGCATGTTTCGATATGCTGACCCTCGTTGAAACAGGTTCTTCGCACCAAGGCAAACTGAGCGAGGAGCCGAAGTCGTCTACCCGATCCAGTCCAAGCTATTGGCGCATCTTCACCGCGCCTCGAAGCCTTTTGAAGTCCGAAGCTGCAACTCTTCATACACAAATACAGCTCCGTAGCAAAGCGATCCTCCAGCCAAGAGGTCTTTATCGTTTTAAGTTTATAAAGGGATGTAATGTACAGGACTGCTATCTCATTTTGAGTCAACCCTTTTGTAAGCCGTTCGGCATATTAGCTGACTCGTTCAGGAGTTTGTAATAGATGTTCATTATCAATAAAGAGAACTTTTCTATGTTTCAAATCTGTGTTTCAATTTATCTGCGTACTCTGAATATGTGCTTGCTATGCAAATCATTAAAGCCTTGTGCGGACGCAACTCCAGGCCCGCACGGCGGTCATGATTCGGGGGACACCTCAAGTGATTCTACGGAATCCAGGCCCTCTCTTAGGATGGGTGACCTCCCTTAGGAAGGGTAACCTAACATAGGATGGGTAACTTCCCTTAGGATGGATAACCTCTCGTAGGATGGATAACCTCCCGTAGGATGGATGACCTCCCTTAGGATTGGTGACCTCCCGTAGGATGTGTAACCTCCCTAGGATGGATAACTTCCCTAGGATGGGTGACCTTTCGTAGATTGGGTGACCTATCGTAGGATGGGTACCCTCCATATGATGGATGGCCTTCAAAGGATGGGTGACCTCCCTTAGGATGGGTGACCTTCATAGGATGGATAACCTCCCTTAGGATAGGTGACCTATAAGATGGGCATCCTTAGGATGGATGACCTCGCATAGGATGGGTGACCTTCATTTGGATAGGTAACCTATCTTAGGATGGGAACTTCCCATAGGATGAGTGACCTATTTCCCTTAAGATGGGTGATATCCCGTAGGATGGGTGACCTTCATAGGATGGGTAACCTCTCATAGAATGGGTGACCTCTCGTAGGATGGGTGACCTATAGGATGCGTGACCTTTCGTAGTATGGATGATATCCCGTAGGATGGATAACCTCCCTAGGATGGGTGACCTTCAAAGGATGGGTGATATTCCGTAGGATGGGTAACCTCCCTAAGGATGGGTGACCTTCATAGGATCGGTAAGCTCCCTTAGGATGGGTGATATCAAGTAGGATGGGTAACCTCCCTAGGATGGGTAACCTCCCTAGGATGTGTAACCGTCCATAGGATGAGTGACCTTCCTAAGGATGGATAACCTCCATTTGGATGGGTAACCTCCCTTAGGATGGGTAACCTCTCTTAGGATCAGTAACCTATCGAGGGATGGGTGACCTCAATTTGGATGGGTGACCTCCCGTAGGATGGGTGACCCCCCGTAGGATGGGCAACCTCGCTAGGATATGTGACCTCTCTAGGATGGGTAACCTCCCGTAGAATGGGTAACCTCCCGTAGGAGGGGTGACCTCCCTAGGATGGGTGACCTCCCTTAGGATAGGTGACCTCCAATAGGATGGGAGACCTCCAATAGGATAGGTAACCTAACGTAGGATGGGTAACCTCTCTTAGGACGGGTGACCTCCTATATGATAGGTAACCTCCATTAGGATGGGTGACCTATAGGATGGGTGACATCTCCTAGGATGGGTGACCTCCCTTAGGAAGGGTAACCTTACGTAGGATGGGTAACCTCCCGTAGGATGGGTGACCTCCCGTTGGATGGGTAACCTTTCTTAGGATCGGTGATCTTCCGTAGGATGGATGACCTCCCTTAGGATGAGTGACCTCCTGTAGGATGGATAACCTCCCTTAGGATAGGTGACCTATAGGATGGGTGACCTTTTGTAGGATGGGTAACCTCCCTTAGGATGGTTAACCTCCTTTAGGATGGGTGACCTCTCATAGGATGGGTGACCTCCCGTAGGATGGGTGACCTCCCGTAGGATGGGTAACCTCCATTTGGATGGGTGACCTCATGTAAGATGGGTAACCCCCGTAGGATGGATAAAATCCATTTGAATGGGTAACCACCCGTAGGTTGGGTAACCCCTCATAGGATGGATAACCTCTAGTAGGATGGGTGACCTCTCGTAGGTTGGGTAACTTCCCTAAGTATGGGTGACCTCCCTAAGGATGGGTGACCTTTATAGTATCGGTAACCTCCCTTAGGGTAGTTGGGTAACCTCCCTTAGGGTGGGTAACCTCTAGTAGGATGGGTGACCTCCCTAAGTATGGGTAACCACTCTTAGGATGGGTGACCTCCTGTAGGATGGGTAACCTCCCGTAGGATGAGTGACCTATTTTCCTTAGGATGGACAACCTGCCTTAGGATGGGTGACCTCCCATAGGATGGGTAACCTCTCGTAGGATGGGTAACCTCCCTAGGATAGGTAACCTCCCATAGGATGGGTGTCACGCCCCAGTCCCAAAATACATAGGACCAGGAACACATGACATGCCAGCTACGCATTCGACCAGACTCTGGTCTGACTATCTAGATATCCCATAAATATATAATACAAAGGGCACTATCTAGATATCCCATAAATGTAAACCTCTATGTCTCAATCCATAATGAACAGAAATATACAAAAAGAGCTACATGTGCTAAAGTCGGCCGCCTAATAACACACAAACTCGAATAGACTCGAGAAGAGATTAGTCTACAAAACTAGGCTACAACAGCAGATGAATAATCAATAAGAATAATGTAATCATAATGTTGGTGGAAATAATATGAGTACCTGTTACAATGCCCGCAAGACGTGCAACTCCATCAGCAACTCCAATGCTCCGTAATCGTCTATACTGCAAAACTGGCAGGGGACCAGGTCCTCAGAGGGATGTAACAAGGTACAAAAATACAGTATGCCAAGTATAACAGAAAGTACAAGTGCAACAACGGGGTAATCTAGCATAACCAACTAAGTGTGACAAAGTTTGAAGAGAATGTTCGACGCGTGGGTTATCTAAAATAAAACTGTAGCTCCGAACACAGAGACACATGGGGCGTACCGTAGCTCCGAGCACAGAGTCACACGGGTGATACAACTACACTAGATACAGGATCACTACAGATATAATACATATATATATATATAAGTGCATGCAGAGGAGCCCAAGCGTATAGTAACTGTCTTTTCCATCCCAAGCGGTCAACGATGGTGCGCTGAACCTGAACCTCTATCTAACAGTCTCGTCACATAGAAATAACTCAACAGACGCGACCCTAAGGTCATCCCAGTCTCTGGTAATGATATTAGTATCAGGATACAGGAATCTGGCATGATCACAGTGTATGAGTGTGTCCTGGGGTGACGATATACTCAGGTACATATATCGAGGTGTTACGAACATCTAGTATTCGTTACAAGACGTTACGACGAACGTCTGCACCCGGTTGTGATCGGGACGCGAAGCAACGATCTAAAACAAACACGCACACAATGTACATAATGAAACAATAAATATTTGTAATTGAAATACAGGGTGGCAAGGTACACTTGCCTGCGTTTGGCTGCTGATGACGGGGATCCGGTACCACATCCAAGTCCTCAGGTCCCGTAGTACCTAGAGATGAGATACAAACCCAATCAAAATCTAACACACGGCAAACAGGAATGTGACACACTTCTATACATATGCTCAGTCTCAGCTATGACTCACAGGGACAAGACGCTAGGGGGTTAACCACAGTTGACTATCGGTGCGATATATCAAATCAACTAGTCATCTGTACACTATCATCAAGCCATCCTCAAAACACAATTATGATTATTAACCCTTCATTTTATATCATTTATTACCAAATCACAAAGTACTACTCTAATTTAACCACCTTTAATTTTTAGTCCCCAAATTACCGATTAGGGATTTTACACTACACACTAGTCCACAATCAACCACGTGCTCCTCAGTGTTCATCAACGTTCAAAATATCAGAATCTTATTTCTCCATAATTTAATTCCTCATTAATTTATTTAGCATTTTTCCCACCATGTAATATGTCAAGCCCCGATTTTGCCCAATCGATAATCGTCCCCCGGGCGTGATGCCGTGCACGCGTAGGGCCCGCGTGCACAAGGCCTAGGCATAAATATAGTCGTTAGAGCATATGCAACAGAGTACGCAAATAAGATAACACATCAGTTGAGGCATAGAAAAGTTTTCTTTTATTGATAATGAACATCTGTTTATAGACTCTTGACCCAGAATAGTAAAGATGCCGCACGGGCTTACAACTTGGACACAAAATGAGATAGCCGATCCATACATTACATCCCTTACTTAAATTCAAAACACCAAAACACCATGGGTGCGAGTCAGCACCATCGCCTTATGGCTTCTAAAAGTAAGAACGAGCTCCTTGCTTCTTATGTACTGGAGCTACCAAAAGTTATGACACGAATGCGTCTCGATTCAGGAGGAGGTTAGAGAAAACTTCAGCTCCTCGCCGCGTTGCCTTGGCTCGGGGAACCTGCTGCAACGAGGGTCAGTACTTCAAAAAGTACCGGTGAGGGCGAGCTAACCCAACTTAACCAAAATTTATAACGAGTTCATATGAGAATACAACATTTATTATTATGTGATCTATCTATCTTATCTTAGTTCAATTCTTCGCATAAGATAGAGTACAATAACATAACCAAATATGCCACCGCTCAGTGACTTTACCTGTACCGTCGGAGCCACCTGTACAATACTTACCATGACCTTCCCTGCCACGAAGACATAGTTAGTCTGCACAGTTTAAATATACATAACAATCACTTGGTTGGACTTGGGATGGGTCGGCTGCCATTCTGCCTCAGGTAGCTAGCCCTTAGCGGACGCACGGACCCATCCAATGATAGGACTACACTAGCAAATTGTTCTACCCGGGGCAAAGCGGTCCCAGTGCCCCGGCGACCGTTCGTAGAACGATATCCTTTGTATACAAGTTGTCCAAGACCATGCCACCACAACCAACCAAGTTATCACATGAAACACATATTTAAGCAAATACAAGCAAGTGAACATAGTGTATTTTCTATAGCCTATGCTACTTTGTGTAAGGATCACATTTTTCTTTCCTATTTTGCACCATACCATGTGTAGCGCCCCGTTCTCCCGGTGCGGAGAGCGCAGCTAAGAAACACAAGACGGTATCGTTCGATCGGGATAGATTGAAACAAGAACTCATCCTCGTTATGGATTTGTTTCTTCGGAATCGATTCCCATATTCAGTGGACCGTGCCCCCAGGATCGACTTAGCGGCAGAGTCAGGAGGGACCTCTCCGCTGCTATCTTTTATTGCCTCGAATTTCGATATCGCTTGTTGCTTTCGTACTTTGAGTTGGTTTTGGGATTTACTTGTTTTCCTTGAACGGTTTCGATAGATTTTATTATTTTCGTTCATTGAACTGCACTTTAATTCCGAGATTGGAAAGAGTGGAAGAAGTATTGATCGAGCTGTTCGTGCAATACAGGTGAACGAGCAGTAGGCGGCTTGCAAGCGGAGTCGTGAAGCACCTCTTTCCTTCTCCCTTCCAATCAACTAAGTGAGTGGCTACCATCCCGATTAGCTAGCCCTGCTTCCAAGTCTTCACACCTAAAAACTCTTGCATTCTTGTTGCCCCGATCAGATGATACCAAGTAATAAAAAAAGATACCAAGATAAAAAGAGAATAGACTTGGTTAATACTGCTTGTCAATCAAACTTGTGAACGGTTACTTACTTGCATGCTAGTTCATTCAAAATATTCATCATATACATCAATTATAGTTAGAATGTATCTTCTTCTATAAATTTTGCTATCTATGAATCATATCTTGTATGCGCATAATTGTTCATGGAGGCTATGCAAAATGAATCATGCATTACTCGTGTTGCCGCAACTGCATCAAGTGATAATTTAACTAAATATCGTGTGTTCGATCATGGACAACTTGTGCACAAGGGTATAAGTTCTGCGAACGGTCTGGGGCACTGGCACCGATTCGATCCGGGCGGAACTTCGTTTGTAGTCAAATTGTGTACGGACTAGATGGCTTGCAACGCATCATATTTTATGAGCTCCTCGTGTTCTTATTGCATGGTATCCTTGTCCTTGACTAGTCCATTATGGAATCAAGCCAGTGATCCTCGTGTGTATATGCTTGCAACGTCTCGTGTGTTATCGTATGAATATGGCTTGCAATGCATCATGTGTTTATCGTGTGCATTTAAACCTGTTGCAAACTAACTTGTGTCTTCGTGGCAGGGAAGGCATGGTAAGTATTGTGTAGGTAGTACAGACGGACAGGTAAAATCCACCGAACGGTGGAAAGTTCATTTTCAGTAAATTCTATATGCTGCTTACTTGTAATTGAACTAAGGCAAGATAGAAACCCATAAATAATATGCATGCTTCATATAGACAACGTGTTGATTGGTATAGTTCGGTTAGCTCGCCTTCACCAGTATGTTTCGACATACTGACCCTAGTTGAAACAGGTTCTCCGCACCAAGGAGAACCGAGCGAGGAGCCGTAGTCGTCTTCCCGATCCAGTCCAGCTGTAGGCGCATCCTCTGATCGCGCCCCTTTTGAAGTACTGGAAGATAGAAGCTTGCAACTTTATATACAATGCAGCTTCGTGGCAAAGCCGTCCTCCATCCTGGAGGTCTTTATCATGTTGAAGTTTATAAAGGGATGTAATGTACAGGACTGCTATCTCATTTTGAGTCAACACTTTTGTAAGCCCGTGCGGCAAATTAGCTGACTCTTTCAGGAGTTTGGAATAGATGTTCATTATCAATAAAGAGAACTTTTCCATGTTTTAAATCTGTGTTTCAATTTATCTGTGTACTCTGAATATGTGCTCGTTATGCAAAACATTAAAGCCTTGTGCGGGCGCAATCCCAGGCCCATACGGCGGTCACGATTCGGGGGACGCCTCAACGATTCCACGGAATTGGGTCGTGACATAATGGTATCAGAGCACAGATTCATGTTCCTTAGACTCTCGTGCTGGAAAAGTTCCTTTAATGATCAAATTCCTGTACGAACTCTTGAACTCGCTAGACCAAAATAAGATACGTTCATGCAATAAGTCCATAATACATTATGATCCTAATGTAATTTACCTTCTTTTGAAGGAATGGTACCAGCGCAATCTACAGCGCTAGCACCGAACGAAATGCAAGGCCAAGAAAGTAGTTCGGGCACTTCGAGAAGCTCTCGGAGCCAGCGAGGCATGTCTCAAGTCAATCCGCTTGAGCGGGTGATGCAAATGTTAGAAGCACAACGACAAAGAGACGATGCTCGCCAAGCCAAGTTTGAAAGCAATCTAGAGACCCGATTCTTAGTCCAACAGAAGCAGGTGGATGCCCTATAACTGATCGTTCAGACTTTGGCTTCCAACCATTCTGCTGCAACAACAACGACTCCAGTTGAACAACCCATGCTTCAAGTTGAGACACCGTAAATTCTAAGGCCAAGGGACGTGACTGCCTTCGACTTTGGCCACTTCAAGAAAGTCTGCAATACTCTATTCAACGGGACTGAGGAGCCAATTGTGGCCCTAGATTGGCTGGCCGAACTTGAAGACCACTTCGCTCTGCTAGTGGTCCCCGAAGTGAAGCGTGTCGCCTGCGCGCAACTACAGCTCCTCCTCAACGCACACGATTGGTGGAACGTGCATCGACAATCTCTCCAATTTGATCACGGAAAGGAGGAGATCTCATGGATGACTTTTCGTACCGCGTTTGAAGAGGAGTTTATACCCCCTCCAGTACAACGTCAGATGGAGAACGAGTTCGTGCAGCTGCGGCAGGGCAGTATGACAGTTAAACAGTATGCCGCCGAATTCAACCGACTTAAAATTTGCTAGGGCCTATTTACCTGATGTAGCCAGTCGAGCAAGAAGGTTTGAAGGTATTTTGCGTCCTGCCATCCATGCGCACGTGGTCGTAAATCAGTATCAGACAATGCGTAAAGTCATGAATCATGCTCTATCACTTGAACCGCAGTATCCTCACGTTCCGACCGACGTTGTGCATACCTACAATCACAAACGCCAAAGCAACGATAGAGGAAATACCGCTACAAAGCACCGAAACAACGGTGGTCAGCAGAGGGCAAATTCCAACCAAGTTTGTCAATATTGCAACAAACGTGGGCACGCCTTCAACCAATGTCATAAGAGACTTGGGTTATGCCTCGCCTGCGTCGATCCAGGCCATGTCATAAATTCCTGCCCGAACCTCCCAGATCGCCTTCCACAATGGAACAATCCCTAACGGTAGGCTCTATTCCTAAGTTTCGGGATGAAACTTCCAATAAGTTGGGTAGGATGTAGCGCCCCGTTCTTCCGGTGCGGAGAGCGCAGCTAAGAAACACAAGACGGTATCGTTCGATCGGGATAGATTAAAACAAGAAATCGTCCTCATTATGGATTTGTTTCTTTGGAATCGATTCCCATATTCAGTGGACCGTGCCCCCGGGATAGACTTAGCGGCAGAGTCAGGTGGGACCTCTCCGCTGCTGTCTTTTATTACCTCGGATTTTGATGTCGCTTGTCGCTTTCGTGCTTTGAGTTGGTTTTGGGATTTGCTTATTTTCCTTGAACGGTTTTGATGGATTTCATCATTTTTGTTCATTGAACTACACTTTAATTCCGAGATTGGAAAGAGTGGAAGGAGTATTGATTGAGCTGTTCGTGCAATACATGTGAACGAGCAGTAGGCGGCTTGCGAGCAGAGTCGTGAAGCATCTCTTTCCTTCTCCCTTCCAATCAACTAAGTGAGTGGCTACCATCCCGATTAGCTAGCCCTGCTTCCAAGTCTTCACACCTTAAAACTCTTGCATTCTTTTTGTCCTGATCAAACGATACCAAGTAATAATAAAAGATACCAAGATAAAAAGAGAATAGACTTGGTTAATACTGCTTGTCAATCAAACTTGTGAACGGTTACTTACTTGCATGCTTGTTCATTTGGAATATTCATCATATGAATCAATTATAGTTAAAATGTATCTTCTTATATAAATTGTGCTACCTATGAATCATATCTTGTATGCGCATAATTGTTTATGGAGGCTATGCAAAATGAATCATGTATTACTCGTGTTGCTTCAACTACGTGAAGTGATAATTTAACTAAACATCGTGTGTTCGATCATGGACAACTTGTGCACAAGGGTATAAGTTATGCGGACGGTCGCTGGGGCACTGGCACTGATCCGATCCGGGCGGAACTTCGTGTGTAGTCAAATCGTGTGCGGACTGGATGGCTTGCAACGCATCGTATTTTATGAGCTCCTCGTATTCTCATTGCATGGTATCCTTGTCCTTGACTAGTCCATTATGGCATCAAGCCAGTGATCCTCGTATGTATATGCTTGTAATGCCTCGTGTGTTATCATATGAATATGGCTTGCAATGCATCGTGTGTTTATCGTGTGCATTTAAACCTGTTGCAAACTAACTTGTGTCTTCGTGGCAGGGAAGGCATGGTAAGTATTGTGCAGGTAGTTCAGACGGGCAGGTAAAATCCACCGAACGATGGCAAGTACATTTTAAGTAAATTCTATATGCTGCTTACTTGTAAATGAATTAAGACAAGATAGAAACCCATAAATAATATGCATGCTTCATATAAACAACGTGTTGATTGGTATAGTTCGGTTAGCTTGCCTTCACCACTATGTTTTGACATACTGACCCTCGTTAAAACAGGTTCTCCGCACCAAGGCGAACCGAGCGAGTAGCCGAAGTCGTCTTCCCGATCCAGTCCAGCTGTAGGCGTATCCTCTGATCGCGTCCCTTTTGAAGTACTTGAAGATAGAAGCTTGCAACTTTATATACAATGCAGCTTCGTGGCAAAGCCGTCCTCCAGCCTGGAGGCCTTTATCATTTTGAAGTTTATAAAGGTATGTAATGTATAGGACTGCTATCTCATTTTGAGTCAACACTTTTGTAAGACCGTGCGGCAAATTAGCTGACTCGTTCAGGAGTTTGTAATAGACGTTCATTATCAATAAAGAGAACTTTTCCATGTTTCAAATCTGTGTTTCAATTTATCTGCGTACTCTGAATATGTGCTCGTTATGCAAAATATTAAAGCCTTGTGCGGGCGCAATCCTAGGCCCGCACGGTGGTCACGATTCGGGGGACACCTCAACGATTCCACAGAATCGGGTCGTGACACCATGAACAGTTATAGATAAATGAATCTAACTACAACTTGACACAGAAATGGTTATGATATATGACGGGCATGCACGTTACAGTGTGATCGTTCAGAACAATTCCTTATGACAAGCATTATTAGTGTTTCAAGCCTACTTCTTTTCTATTTTGACTCAGTCATATGTGTTTTAGTATCGTTTGAGCGGGATGAACAATGAGTCAATCTATTTAGAATGCAGACTTGGAAGAAGGGAGCTAATCGAAATAAAGCCACTCACAAGTTGGTGAAGTAGGAGCGAAGAGGAGAACTTTAAGACTTCGTACGAGCGTCGTCTACCCGATCACCTGCACGCACCAACAGACGATCAATATCCCCTTCTTCGGTCTCCGAGGTTCAATACGAAATGCAAAATCCTACGAACGAAAGCAATGAAATCCATTGAAACCGTTCAAGAAAATGCAAGTCATAAAACCAATAAGAAAGCAATCAAGCGGCATCAAAAATGGGCAAGTAAACCAACGCAACGGAAAGGCCCCTCTTGACTCTGCCGCTGAGTCCTTCCTTGAGGCAAGATCCATTGAATATGGGACCTGATTCTGAAGAAACCAATCCATAACAAGGAAAGGATCTTGATTCAATCTGTCCCGTACGGACGGTCGTAAGTATTTCTTGGCCGTGCTTCCCGAATAGGGGGAACGGGGCATTACATCATAACCATCCAAAAGAAAGTTTTATCCCGAAACTTAGGAATATAACCTACCCCTAAGGAATAATAAGGGAAACTTTTCCCTCATATCAGATTTGATTTCCCACGTCGATTCTTCGACCGCGTGGTTCCACCACAGAACGCGCACTAGCGATACTGCCCGATTCCGTAACTGCTTTTCCTTACGTTCCAAGATCTGTACGGGTTCTTCGACGTACGACAAGTCTGCCTACAGATCTAACTGACTCAAGTCTACCACATGGTTCAGATTATGCACATACTTTCTTAGCTGAGATACATAAAACATATCGTGCACATCTGGTAGGGCTGGCGACAATGCAATTTGATAAGCAACTGAAGTGACTCATTTGAGAATTTTGAACGGGCCAACAAATCTCGGACTTAACTTTCCTTTTATCCCAAATCTCGTAACACCACCATGGGCGAGACTTTTAGGAATACATGGTCCCCTTCTAGGAATTCAAGAGGGCGGCGACGAACATCAACATAGCTCTTTTGCCGACTTTATGCTACTTTTAACCGTTCTCGAATCAGCCGAACCTTCTGCACTGTTTGTTCAACCAGTTCTGGCCCAAGGATTTGCCTCTCCCCAACTTTATCCCAGCAGATCGGTGACCTACACTTCCGCCCATACAGTGCCTCATACGGAGCCATCTGGATGCTAGACTAATAACTGTTGTTGTAAGCAAATTCGGCTAGCGGCAGGTTGACATCCCAACTTGACTTGGAATCGATTACGCAGAGGCGCAGCATATCTTCTAGTACCTGATTCACCCGTTCTATTTGTCCATCTGTTTGAGGATGGTAGGCTGAGCTAAATTTCAACTTGGTCCCCATCGACGACTGAAGGCTTTCCCAGAAACGTGAGATGAACCGTCCGTCCCGATCTGATACTATAGAAACTGGCACTCCGTGCAGCCGGACTATCTCGTCAAGGTAGGTCTGAGCAAGGCGATCAGCACCCCAAGTACTTTTAGTGGCAATAAAGTGTGCAGACTTGGTTAACCGGTCGACGATGACCCAGATTGCGTCGTTCCCCTGTTGGGTCCTTGGCAGACCAACAATAAAGTCCATGCTGATGTGCTCCCACTTCCATTTCGGGATAGCAAGATTCTGCATTTCTTCACCCGGCCTCTGATGCTCTGCTTTTACCCTCTGACAGGTTATGCATTGTGACACAAAGAGTGCTACTTCTCTCTTCATGTCGTGCCACCAGAAGATAGTACAAAGGTTCTTATACATTTTTGTGCTCCCGGGATGGATCGCATAGGCTGTATAATGTGCTTCTGTGAGGATTTCCTTTCTGAGTTCTGAATTATTGGGGATGCATAGCCTTCCTTTCACTCGTAATGCCCCATGCTCATCTACTGCAAAGTCTTTCGCCTTTCCCGCTTGAATCTGCTCTCGCATTTTTCGGAGGAATGTGTCATCTCTTTGAGTAGATGTGACTCTCTCTATCAAGTTAGGTATAAATCTCATCTGAGCAACCCGCGTGCCACGATAATGAATCCTGAGTTCGATGCCCATTTCTTCTAAATCCTTTCGTAACCTGCGATCGACGGACAGAGATCCCGCAAAGACCCGACTCAACGCATCTGCTACCATATTTCCCTTGCCAGGCGTATAGTCTATCGTTAAGTCATAATCCTTTATCAATTCTAACCAGCGCCGCTGTCGCAGGTTCAGATCTGCTTGGGTGAATAAGTACTTTAAACTTTTATGATCGGTATAGATTCGGCAAGGCACTCCATAAAGGTAGTGCCGCCATAATTTCAACCCGAACACAATTGCTGCCAGTTCCAGATCATGTGTAGGATAATTCTTTTCATGCTTTTTCAACTGTCTGGATGCTTAGGCTATCACTCTGTCTTGCTGCATAAGTACACACCCTAAGCCCTGCCCTGAAGCGTCACTGAAGATTTGGATTCCCGAAGTCTCGTCCGGTAGTGCAAGTAACGGGATAAAAGTGAGGCGCTGCTTTAACTCAGCAAACGATGCTTCACAGTCGGCGGACCACTCAAACGCGACTCCCTTCTGTGTGAGGTGAGGCAGAGGTGAGTCAAGCTTGGAAAAATCCTTTACGAACCGTCTGTAGTAGCCCGCTAACCCGAGAAAGCTTCAAATTTCACTAACGGATGCAGGTCGTTTCCACTCGACAATGGCCTCTACCTTCTTCGGATCGACTGAAATGCCTCCCGTAGAAATGATGTGCCCTAGGAAAGATACACTGCTTAGCCAAAATTTGTACTTACTCAGTTTCGCATACAACTTATTGTCTCGAAGGGTTTGTAGCACAGTACGCAAGTGCTCTGCATGCTCCACCCTATTCTTCGAGTACACCAAGATATCATTAATGAACACTACTACAAATCGATTGAGGTACGGTCGAAACACTTGGTTCATCAAACCCATAAAGGCAGCGGGGGCATTGGTCAAACCGAACGGCATTATTAAAAACTCATAATGGCCGTAGCGAGTGCGCAAGGCTGACTTCGGCACATCTTTTGGCTTAATTTTGAGCTGATGGTAACCCGAACGGAGATTGATTTTCGAGAACACTGTGGCAGCTTGGAACTGATCAAAATGATCATCTATCCTGGGAAGGGGGTATTTGTTTCGAACAGTTGCCTTGTTTAATTCTCGATAGTCGATGCAGAGTCACATCGAGCCATCCTTTTTCTTAACGAATAGTACCGGTGCACCCCATAGAGAGACACTAGGACGGATATACCTACGATCAAGTAATTCCTCTAACTGAATTTTAACTCTTTTAGTTCTGCTGGGGCCATTCGATACAGAGGTTTAGAAATGGGCTGGGTTCCTGGAAATATGTCAATGGTGAACTCTATCTCTCGATCGGGCGACATACCGGGCAACTCATCGGGGAACACATCAGGAAAATCTGCCACAACGGGAATGGACTCAACGTTTGCGCAATCTTACCGAGTATCTCGAACGAAAGCCAGGTACCCTATGCAGCCGGAGTGAATCATCCGTCGAGCAGACACTGCTGATATCACCATGCAGGCACTTGACGCTTTCAACTGTGGACTGCACTAATAGCAAAACTCGATCTCGCTAGGAAGACGAAACATGACTTTCTTCTCCGTACAATCGATAGTAGCTGAACAAGCACCTAGCCAATCCATTCCCAGAATGATGTCGTAGTCCCCTATGTCTAGAACTATCGCATCAAGTGATAATTTTCTCCCTCCGATGCAAATATAGCCGTCACGACAAACTGAATCTGCAGGCAAGATCGTGCCTGACGGTGTACTGACGCTAAGCCTTAGGCCTAACGGGGTTTGAATTAATTTGTGTTCCCTAGGAAAGTTTGTTGACACAAAACTATGTGTTGCACCAAAATCAAACAATACTTGAGCAGGTACATCATTAAAGAGTAATATACCTGACACCGTCGTATTTAATGCGAGTGCCTCATCCTGAGTCAGAGCATAGACTCGGCCTTGAGCGTTCTGTTGTGCCATCTAATTTGCTCGAGGTACTTGCCCATGGTCCTGAGGCACACGATTTTGTTGTTGCCCGATAGTTCGCTGCCATATGCCCCTGACGACCGTACTTAAAGCATGATCCGTTGAATACTCGACAGTTTTGAGCGATGTGTCCAGCACGATTACATCGGTGAAAAACAAGCTTGCCACCTTTACCCTGATTTGCACCCCTGTTACCGCCGTTATTGGAGCGCTTAGGTACATTGTTACCCCCTGTGTTGCTAGGACGCTTGTGATTGAGATTTTGTACAGCGTCGGTGTGAACTGGTGGGTACTACGATTCAAGGGAGAGGGCATGGTTTAGGGACTCACGCATGGTGCGGTATTGAGAAACGACGACGTAGGCACGAATGGAAGGTCACAGTTCTATCTCAAATCTTCGTGCACGTGCCTCTGTATCACAAATATGAGATTTAGCAAACTTAGCAAGTCTATTGAATTCTGAAGCGTACTGCCGCACAGTCATGTCTCCCTGTTGCAGATGTGTAAACTCGTCTTCCTTTTCGTGGCGGACGGCGGGTGGAAGATACTCCTCTTCGAAGGCCTTACGGAACGCCGACCAGGAGATAATCGTTGTGCCACCTTTACTCAATAAAGCTTGTTTGTGCACATCCCACCAATCATGGGCGTTTAAACGGAGCTGAAGTTGGGCGCAAGCGACTCTCCTGGTTTCGTCCATACGGAGCACTTCGAAGTGGTCTTCTAACTCCACCAGCCAATCCAACGCCACGGAAGGGTCTTCGGTCCCCTTAAAGGTAGTATGGCACATTTTCTTAAATTCTGATATCTGTAGGATGGACCCCTTATCATCTAAAAGTGGAGGTTTCGGAGAGCCCTGAGGTCCTGCAATGTCAGCTAGAACTGGCGCTGCCACGGCGGTCGCGGATGCAGAATGGTTGCTGGCGACTAGCGTCGTCACAATCGTTTGCAAGGTATCCATTTGCTTCTGCTGCATTTTAGCCTGAGTCCGTTGCACTAGAAATTATGCTTCTATTCGAGACTCAAATTGACTCTGTCGTAGTTTGGCTTGTCTCTGTTGCGTTTCCATCGTACTCATCATTCGTTCGAACGGATCAACAGAGGGCGCGGCAGCCGGACTTCCTGAGCTGCCTGACGAACCAGAACTACTCCCTTGCACCTGCACCACCATCTGCGCTTGTGCACCCGGCTCAGAGGCCGTTCCTTCAAAGAAAAGTAACTTGTATCAGTCTTAAAGTATATTACGGACTCACTGTATGGAACGTATCTCATTTTGGCCAAGCGAATTCAAGGGTTCAACTGGGAGGGACAGGGTCATTTTTAGAAAACTTTTTAACACGAGATCAAAGGATCTGAAGCCACACTCTGATACCAATATGTCACGCCCCGATTTTGCCCAATCGATAATCGTCCCCCGGGCGTGATGCCATGCACGCGTATGGCGTGCGTGCACAAGACCTAGGCATAAAGATAGTCTTTAGAGCATATACAACAGAGTACGCAAATAAGATAACACATCAGTTGAGGCATAGAAAAGTTTTCTTTTATTGATAATGAACATCTGTTTACAGACTCTTGACCCATAATAGTAAAGATGCCGCACGGGCTTACAACTTGGACAAAAAATGAGATAGCTGATCCATACATTACATCCCTTACTTAAATTTAAAACACCAAAATACCTTGGGTGCGAGTCAACACCATCGCCTTGTGGCTTCCAAAAGTAAGAACGAGCTCCTTGTTTCTTATGTACTGGAGCTACCAAAAGTTACGACACGAATGTATATCGATTCAGGAGGAGGTTGGAGAAAACTTTAGCTCCTCGCCGCGTCGCCTTGGCTCATGGAACCTGCTGCAACGAGGGTCAGTACTTCAAAAAGTACCGGTGAGGGTGAGCTAACCCAACTTAACCAAAATCTATAACGAGTTCATATGAGCATGCAACATTTATTATCATGTGATCTATCTATCTTGTCTTAGTTCAATTCTTCGCATAAGATAGAGTACAATAACATAACCAAATGTGCCACAGCTCGGTGACTTTACCTGTACCGTTTGAGCCACCTGTACAAAACTTACCATGACCTTCCCTGCCACGAAGACATAGTTAGTCTGCACAGTTTAAATATACATAAAAATTACTTGGTTGGACTTGGGATGGGTCGGCTGCCATTCCGCCTTGGGTAGCTAGCCCTTAGCGGACGCACGAACCCATCCAATGCTAGGACTACACTAGCAAATTGTTCTATCCGGGGCGAAGCGGTCCCAGTGCCCCGGCGACAGTTCGTAGAATGATATCCCTTGTATACAAGTTGTCCAAGACTATGCCACCACAACCAACTAAGTTATCACATGAAACACATATTCAAGCAAGTGAACATAGTGTATTTTCTATGCCACCACAACTACTTTGTGCAAGGATCATGTTTTTCCTTCCTATTTTGCACGATACCATGACCAGTTATAGATAAATGAATCTAACTACAACTTGACACATAAATGGTTATGATATATGACGGGCATGCACGTTACAGTGTGATCGTTCAGAACAATTCCATATGATAAGCATTATTAGTGTTTCAAGCCTACTTCTTTTCTATTTTGACTCAGTCATATGTGTTTTAGTATCGTTTGAGTGGGATGAACAATGAGTCAATCTATTTAGAATGCAGACTTGGAAGAAGGGAGCTAATCGAAATAAAGCCACTCGCAAGTTGGTGAAGTAGGAGGGAAGAGGAGAACTTTAAGACTTCACACGAGCGTCGTCTACCCGATCACCTACACGTACCAACAGACGATCAATATCCCCTGCTTTGGTCTCCGAGGTTCAATACAAAATGCGAAATCCTAAGAACGAAAGCAATGAAATCTATTGAAACCGTTCAAGAAAACGCAAGTCATAAAACCAATAAGAAAGCAATCAAGCGGCATCAAAAATGGGCAAGTAAACCAATGCAACGGAAAGGCCCCTCTCGACTCTGCCGCTGAGTCCTTCCTTGAGTCACGATCCGTTGAATATGGGACCTGATTCCGAAGAAACCAATCCATAACGAGGAAAGGATCTTGATTCAATCTGTCTCGTACGGCCGGTCATAAGTATTTCTTGGTCGCGCTTTCCGAATAGGGGGAACGGGGCATTACATAATATATCCAGGACATTTATTTAAAATCAAATCCTAAATCTTCATGAAAAATCCTTTATCATTTTTATAATTTATTTATGCAAACACTAAACCTAACCCTCCATGCAAAACATTTAAATTCATTTTAATTCATGTAACCAATGAACCCTAACCTACATTAACCCTAATCAAACATACATACATTTAAGCTCAAAGACAACACTCCACCACACTACATAAACCCTAAAACACATTAAACCTCATTAAACCCAATCTCAAGTTATTATCTGTCATGACCCGCACCCAAAAATTGGGCATGAGCCGTGGGTACGTCCAGCCTACGCCGCAGAATCGGCAGTAGAACGCTATAAAGGTCCGTTCTAGGTCAACCAACTGTCTATATATCTCACAAAAAATTTGCCATGACCTCTCCAAAAGGAGGGCAACCACGCAATATATATAATCTCTCAATCACAATAATTAGGGGAAGAAATAAAGCACGATATGATAGCAAAAGGAAACCAGAACCGAGGAGCAAGACAAAATCCAAAATACAGACCAAGGCCATAATATCTACAACATCTCACAGCATCAAAAGAATAAGTACAATCATCCAAAATAATCAACTGGGAACAACCCAGGAAACCCACCTAGCTAACTAGGGCACTAACGGCGTCTCCTCCTCGATCTCGGGGTCACAACCCTCGTCAACACCCGGCCCATAGAACGTCGGGCAGAAATCCTCAAGATCCTCTAGAAAAAATATGCCCAGTCAGGACTGGAGCGAAGTACATAACTCTGAAAGCAACTCCAAATACATGGTAAGGTGTATATGACTAGCAATAGAAAAGTATACAAGATGCACAGGAAATAAATATATACTGGAGCAGAATAAGTAGCTGCAAAGTAAACTAGAGAACAATACAAGTAGGGAAGTAACTGCATGTGAGAAAACATGAATACTAGCTAAGTGCATTGAGCACAAGTTCGTTATGTGATCGGCTTAGGTTGCACATGAAAATCACTACGATAACTCCGTTATGCGTGAGTTGCATAACCGACATACACATGAATACTGTTTGGCTTTGATCACATAACCAACTCCTACTTCCCTCCCCAACTAATACTCTTAGATCCAACCATAGCACACTACGTACATGATAATAGCTCGCGCATACGAAGGCGAGAGCACAAGAAGCACATGATAGCACATGAGAATCAATACCCGAAGTACATGATGAAATACACGTGATAGAGTACCCGCTGAACACGGTAAGGGAGATAGCATCTCATGACGGGATCCACTAGTACCAGCTCGTGTAACAATGTGTCAGAATCAAGTATCACAGTCCTAGAACAGGTGATATAAACGCTATCATGAAATGGAAACTATCAGAGGTAGGTACTCGCCTGATGTCCTGAGCAACTGATGAGGATCGAGATCCGGACTGGTGTCGCAAGAACCTATTGCGAAAAGCAGAATTAAATAGGGTTCTAAGGATTTAAAATGATATAAAATAATTAAAAACAGGCTTCTAGGGATATTCTAGGTCGAACGGGTCAAACCGGTGAAATTTGGGTCAAAAAGTCAACCCAGGGTCCAAAAAGTCAACTTTAGGTCAAAACTAGGTCAAACGTTGACTTTTATGGTCAACGGAGACAATTATGGTCAAAGCTAGGTCAAACTAGGGTGCCCCTGAAATTCTAGGTCAATCCGAGCTCATTAAGCTAGAAAACTCTCAAACTCGCCTCCTCGAGATACTGGGATACCCTCGGTATCCGATACCTCGCCCTAGGCCACGCACCCCGCCTAAATCTGCTAAAACCTATGCTAGCACGCGTAAATATATATACATAAGCATATAAAAATCACTCCAATACAATTCCTAGGCTATTGCTCAAATACCCCGCTCGAAACTCAATACCTTGGATATCTCAAGGTATTGAGATACCTCGGTATCTCAAGGTATTGAGATACCGCTCTCATACCCCTCTAACTAGCTATCTAGGCTTATAAATATATACCTAGTTATTAAGCTAGGCTAGAAAATATATATAGCACATATATATATATATATACACCTGGATATTTATATGCATATACATATATATATTCACAACACATATATATATAACCCATACCTTACCTTACCTATACATATATATATAACTATATGTATATAGATATCTATACACTTAGATAGACATATATCTAATACCTAGCTATCTATCTATCCTTCTAACTATCTATCTATCTATGTATCTAATCTATTATTTAACTAGCTATCTACTTAATCTAGTTAACTATCTATTCAACTACTTATCCATCTATCTAAGTAATTATCTATCAATCCACCTCTATAACTCACTCACCCTTGCTACTACCTAGCTAACTACCCAAGCCTCGCTGCTACTGCTCCCTTGCCTTGCTGCTGTTGCTGGCTCATACTGCTGTTGCTGCTGTGCCCTTCATGCTGCTGCTGCTGCTGCTTGCTGTCTACCTCCCCCCCTTCTCACAATCACACACAGACACACACACACACCTATATACATATATATATACCACTATATATATATACAGACACACTAATACATATATTCTAATATCTATATACCAACACACACACACATATAATTATATACATAGCTAGATATATATATATATAAACACCTATATATATATATATATATATACACACACACTCTCAAATATATATATACACATACACACACACACACATATATATATATATATATATATATATATATATATATATATATATATATACACACACAAGCACACTTATACATATACATATATATATATACACATAGACATATACACACACAAGCACATAGATATAAATACACACATATATATATATACAAACACATATACATATATATATATATATATATAGACACACACATAAATATATATATAAAGACACAAACACCACTCAACCACAACGCACAACCACGCACACAACACTCTCCAACGCACGCCCAACGGCCCCGACACTCACAAACACCCTAAAATATATAAAATATAGCTCGAGAAATCTAGCACACACTCCCTGATACAAACCCAACGCGCGCACAATCCCAAAACGAGGAAACGAAGTCGAAATGGCCGTTCGGTCATTTCGACGAACATGTGGTGCGCGGTTCAGAAAACCTCCTGAAACGCACACCAAATAAACTCGGAATCGGCCCAAAATTTACCCACGGGTTCTAAACGATGCCTAGATCCTAGAAAAAATGCTACCCTGTCAATTCTAGGCCCGTGGTGAAAATGCGCACGCACTTAGAACCGGCGACGACGAAAATCCCAAAAATGCCCGTTTCTTCGCGACACGACTTCCCGTGTCCGAACGGAGACACGCACTCACCCTCAAGACACCCGATAACGTCTACCTAGGTCCGTCTAACCTAGGGCATCACCCAAAATTGGGCTAATTTTGGATTCCACCCGAAATTGACACAAAATCTAGTGTCAAAGTCTCCAAACTCAACCAAACTAGTTCCAACTTCCTCCCACGGGTAGGCTTAGGGTCTATGAAGGTTCTAAACCACTAATTATACTACATAAAAGTAATTAGCAACGGGAAAGTTAGGGTTTTACCTCTTGGGAGTTGGAATCCCAAGGCCAAAGTCTCCTATCTACTTGGAATCACCTTCCTCAAGCTCCAAGCCACCAAATCTAGCCTCCACACTAAATCTAGGCTCCACACACCTAGGTTAGGGAAAAATGAATGGTTAGGGTTTACATAAAGAAGAAGGAATGGAAGAAAGAAGGAAGAAAAAGGAAGGGGAACTTACTTGGAAGAAGAAGGAAGAAGAAAGAAGAAGTGGAGAAGAAGAAGTAGTGAAGAAGAAGAAGAATACAAGGGAATGGGGGCTGCTGCTGTGTTCTCACGGAATGGGGGGTAGGTAGGGCCGGCCATGTAATAAAGGGGGTTCTCCAAAGTGGCAAATGTCCAAAATGCCCTCCCGAAACTCGGTTTTTGGGTTTCGGGTTCCAAAAGCACTCAAACTAACTCCAATCTCTCCAATTAACCCACTAAAAATATAATAAATATTTTTAAGCCCTAAAATAATCCTCACAAGGGTGTTGGCTGGGTCGAACATGGGTCCACTAGGGTCTGACATGGGTCCAGGCTAGCCAAAACCCTAAAACAATCAATTAAAAATAATACAATCACTAAATAAATATAAATATAATTAATTAAATACAATTCACAATTTATCAAATAAAAAAAAAATAACCCTATTTTTTAGAATCGGGTAGTGACATTATCCATTCTCATCATCAACACTATATCTTCATCAACAATATATAAAAACCTTAGTTAAAATAACTCAACAAGAATATAAACAAGAAGAGGGGGAGAGAGTCGACCTCGACGTGGCAACGTCGACCGGGGGTTGGCCGAAGAACAAGCTGGAGATGGAGGTGGTGGTGTGAAGAGGTGATGGTGCAATGGTGGTGGAGGTGATGGTGCAATGGTGGTGGTGTGCAATGGTGGTGGTGGTGATGGTGCAATGGTGGTGGTGGAGGATCAATAGTGTGGTGACCGGAGGGGGATCGGCAGGGTGGAGGAAGAGGTGGTGTAATGGCAAAGCTCGCCGGGGGGGGGGGGGGGCAGTGCCGGAGCCGCGGGGTACAGCTGTAAGCAGTAGGCCGGAGCAGTGACCGGGTGTCTCGGTGCGGGTAACAGCAGGCCAGAGCCGCGGGGCTCGTGGCTGGACGAAAGTGGTGGGAACGGTCAGCAGGGTGGCGGTTGCACAGCAGTAGGCCGGATGTGGGTGGAGCTGCGGTGGCTGCGCCGGACTGGTAGGTGCAGAGATCCGCCGGACTGGAGGGTGCAGAGATATGACTGGCCTGATTGGCAGCCCGCCGGAGCTCAAGGCAGGAATACTGCTCGTGACTGGAGGGGTGATGCTCGGCCGCAGGGGATCGGTCAGTTGACCGGAGGGGTGATGCTCGGCCGCCGGGGATCGGTCAGTTGGCCGGTGGGGTGATTCTTCATGGAAGGTGAAGAAGAAGGAAAGAAGAAGAATGGAAGAAAATATAGAGGGCTCGGATTTCAAGGTGGAGGAGTGAGGAGAGAGAGGGGGGTAAGGTTTCCTAGGATTTTAAGGATTAGGGCCGGCATGGGGAAGAGGGAGGTGATATAACATTTTATAGGAAGGGGTGTGTTGAATGGAGGGTGGTGATGTTCCCAATTCAAATAAGTGGTGAGGATGTTACATGAACGGAATTGGTTTTTTCATGAAAAATAAGGGGTGGAGAAAATTTGACTACGGTCAAAGAAGAGGGTGGCCTCTCCATTTGGCCTTGACCAATGAGGGTGTGCCACAAGTTGCAATATTTGTAATTTAACCCCTTAAGTTTGGGTAATTGCACACACACATAAAATAATGGAAAATTTATGTGGGAAATGGTGTTTGGTATTTTGTAGGGTGAGGGGGTATTGTGTGTTTGGCATGGACTTAATTATATAGGCATTAGAATTAAATGGGGATTAAAATAGGATTAGTAAAAGTTGGTATCCCCGATTTAATTAGAATAAAAGTGTCCCGTGCTTGTAAATTAAATGGGGGCACTTGGGGTCTAAATTTGAAGGTGACACAAGGTCAAAAATGGTGTGGGCTTGGAATCAGTCTTGGACCCTTTAGTTGGTCCGGCTCAACAGGTTAAGTTGGTGTCTCAAAATTGATGGTAACGACACAGGTGTCCGACACGAAATTTAAATATAGGATTTTGGATACGGGAAATTATGCAATTAATTTAGGGCACAACGGATTTGATTTTGAGTGACAAAAAAGTCTAGTACCTAAATTGGCGGGTCAAGTCATAAGTACAATAGTCCCATGGAATTTATGGGCTGATGTTGGGCTCTAAATAATTCAACAATGGTAGGGCGCGCCAAGGGTTTAATTAATAAATAACAGACATATGCAACCCTACTCTAAATCTCAAACATCTGCTGCTAAACCAAAATTTTCCATCCTATACCTGACTATCTATAGAATTAATTGAGGGGGTTTACATCCTTCCCAAATTAGAAAATTTTTGTCCCCGAAATTAAAAGTAAAGCACGATAGTAGCTAAAAGAATTTAAAAATAAGCTAGTAATCAAATGCGGTACATAAATTTATACCTTGCTCCTCAAATAAATATGGGAAACGATATCGAATGGAATCCTCGCGCTCCCAGGTAGACTCGCTTTGCGAATGATACTTCGGTGCTACTCTGACCAGTCGAATAGTCTGCCCTTTCAAAGTCTTCTTACTGTGATCGAGGATCTCAACTGGCTGCTCTACCTAAGATAGACTGGGCCCGACTATAACCTATGAATGATCAAGCATGTGGCTAGGGTGTGCCATATATCTCCTCAACTGCGATACGTGAAATACGTCATGCACTCCTTCTAATGATGGAGGCAATACAAGACGGTAAGCCACATCGCCAACTCGTTCCAAGATGTCAAAAGGTCTGATGTACCTTGGACTCAACTTGCCTCTGCCTCTGAATCTGATGGTACCAAGAGTAGGCGATATCTTCAAAAATATATGGTCACCTTCCTTGAACTCCAATGGTCTGCGGTACGCATCTGCCCAATATTTCTTTTTGTCATGTGCTGCTCGCGGGTGGCTCTGAATCTACTTGACTTTCTCCACTATCTTTGTCACCAACTCTGGACCAAGTATCTGACGCTCTCCTACGTCACTCCAACATACTGGTGACCTACATTTCCTGCCGTACAGTGCCTCATAAGGTGCCATCTGTATGCTAGCCTGGCAGCTGTTATTGTAGAAGAATTCTACCAAGTGTAGATGGTCCTGCCAAGATCCTCCAAAATCGATCATGCACGCTCTCAACGTATCCTCTAGTATCTGTATCGTACGCTCTGACTGACCATTAGTCTGTGGATTATATGTAGTGCTGAACTTGAGATGAGTTCCTAAACTCACTTTCATACTCCGCCAAAATGTGACGTGAATCTGGAATCACGATCCGATACAATGCTGACAATCACTTCATGTTGTCGTACTATCTGCCTCATATAAATGTCAGCTAATGCCTCCGTGTACTACCCAACTCTGAAGGAAAAGAATTGAGCAGACTTGGTGAGTCTGTCTACGACCTTCCCAATCTGCATCCTTCCTGCTAGGGCTCCTCGGGAATTCTGTGATAAAATCCATGGTAATATATTTCCACTTCCACTCGAAAATGGAAAATGGCTGCATTAGTCCTGCAGTCCTCTGATGTTCAGCCTTGACTTGCTATCAGACCAAATATCTCGCCATGAATCTTGCAATCTCTCTTTTTATCCCATGCCACCAGTAATATTGTCTCAAATCTTGGTATATCTTTGTACCCCCGGGATGAATAGAATAAATTGAGCTATGAGCCCCGGTCATCTACTCCTGGCATAGCTCGCCACTTGAAACGTATAGACAATCTCCATACCTTAATGTTCCGTCTTTATGAATCCTGAGTCCCGTCTGCATGTCGGCCTCTGTCCTTTCTCGCAGTTATCTAAATCTCGTATCTGTAGGCAAGGCTGCCTTGGTCCTCTCAATAAATGTGGACTGAATCCTCGAGACTGACCATCTGTCCATCCATGCCTGGCAATACAATCTTAATCCTGAGTTTCTGAAGATCCTCTAACAACCGGCGATGAGTCGTAAAAGTATGCCATGGGCTTCTTGCTTAAGGCATCTGCTACTACATTCACCTTGCCAGGGTGGTACTGTAACTCGTTATCATAATCTGTCATCAACTCTAGCCAGTGCCTCTGTCTCATGTTGAGCTCCTTCTGCATGTAGGTATACTTCAGACTTTTGTGATCTGTATAAATCTTAACACGCTCTCCATAAAGGTAGTGTCGCCATAGCTTTAGTGCAATTATCATTTCAGCTAGCTCTAGATCGTGCGTCTGATAGTTCTTCTCATGAACCCTTAGTTGTCTCGATGCGTAGGCTATTTATTTTATCATAACTCATATTTGCTGAGCTTGGCACACATCCTTTCTGTCTCAGCGTCTCCAACACGATCCTAAGATGTCTCTCGTGCTCCTCCTGGCTCTTGGAATATACCAAAGATGTCGTCGTAAATACCACCACAAACTTATCTAAGTACTGGTAGAAAATATTGTTCATCAGGCTCATAAATACTGCTGGCGCATTGGTTAAACCAAACGGCATGACTAAAAACTCATAGTGTCCATACTTCGTCCGAAAAGCGTCTTCGGAATGTCCTCTCTCCTTACCTTGATCTGATAATAGCTTGATCTAAGATCGGTCTTCGAGAATACATATGCGCCACTTAGCTGATTCAAATAAATCATCGATGTGCGTCAATGGGTACTTGCTCTTTATCGCTACGGCATTTAATGCCCTGTAATCGATACACAAGTATATTGTCTCATCCTTCTTCGGCACTAATAAGATGGTTTCTTTACATGGAAAAACACTAGCCCGACTGAAACCCTTGTCTAAGAGATCCTCTACTATGGACCTTCAACTCAACCAACTCTTTCGGTGCTAGTCTGAAGATGAGTAAATAACTGGCTAGGCTCTTGGAGTCAACTCTATAGCAAACTCTATCTCTCTGTCAGGTGGCCGGCCCGGAAGGTTCTCTAGAATCATATCCTCAAACTCTGATATAATGCGGGGGTACACTGGTTCACCTTGCATTGTGTGCCCCTAAGGTAGATGGGCACCATACTCCCGGGCTCCCCGAAGAAACTCAAACCCAGGTAATCTGGTGGCCTAAAAATAATGCAACTAAGTCGACAACCTAGTGTCGCATGGTATTGGCTAAATCAACTCATGCTAGGATGATGTCATCGTCTAGACTAAACCTCATAATAATTTCTTCCGTTCTGTTTTCAACATCAATCCTCAAAAGAAATTTTTTTCCTTGCCTAATGTATAATTTCTCTTCTTCTCAAGGTTTTCCCTAAAATTTTATTCCTCAAATTTCTTCTTTTCGTTATTTATCTCTCCAAGTCACATAGTACTAATGGTCTCACCCAAGCACATACTAGAATTCTTGGAATCAGATCATTATCTTCCAAGTGAGAGCCTAAAATTTTATCTCCTCTAGTCCATAATAACATTCCTGGTATCGCTATCATTTACAACAACTAATTCCTAGCATCGGGCTATGCACTTCCATAAATTATTCTAGGTCATGATCAACAATCCTTCCAGCTCCCAGTACTTCCAAGATCACGGCTATCTCAAGTACGAATAGGTTACTACTGGGTCCTATTCTCTTGCTAGCCTTCCATGCTAGATCTAGAATCTAAAAAGAACCTATCAATCTATCCTACTAAGGGTAACACTCTTCTCAAAGATTATTGCACAAATCATGTCTTCTGTCGTCTGGTCTACGATCTTCTTCTGGAGGGAACCATCAGGCACAAGCGTCCTTCTTTGCGAATAATAGGGGATGAGAACATGATAACGATATTGACAGAAATTGAACGAATACGAATTAGAAGTCCAAGGGCGATAATCACATACAAAGTGAGTTTTTAAAATCGATTATGGATTGAGATACTATTCAATAATCATAATATATATTCCTAATTTGCAGGCTCGCTTGGCACAGTCAGGTGACCAAGACGATTTAAATCTGACCTGCATGGGCCACCACAAAAATATGTCACGTCCCAGTCCCAAAATATATAGGACCAGGAACACGTGACACGCCAACTATGTATTCGACCAGACTCTAGTCTGACTCGAATACGTATAAGCTGTATAATACAAATGGCATTATCTGGATATCCCATAAATGTAAACCTCTATGTCTCAATCCACAATGAATAGAAATATACAAGAAGAGCTACATATGCTAAAGTCGGTCGCCCAATAACACACAAACTCGAATAGACTCGAGAAGAGATGAGTCTACAAAACTAGGCTACAATAGCAGATGAATAAAAAATAAGAAAAATATAATCATAATGCTAGTGGAAATGATATGAGTAACTGTTACAATGCCCGCAAGACGTGCAACTCCATCAGCAACTCCAATGCTCCGTAATCGTCTATGCTACAAAACTGGCAAGGGACTAGGTCCTCAGAGGGACGTAACAAGGTACAAAAATACAGTATGCCAAGTATAACTAAAAGTACAAGTACAACGACGGGGTAATCTAGCATAACCAACTAAGTATGACACAGTTTGAAGACAATGTTTGATGCGTGGGCTATCCAAAATAAAATCGTAGCTTCGAACACAGAGACACACGAGGCATACCGTAGCTTCGAGCACAGAGTCACACTGGTGATACAACTACACTAGATACAGGATCACTACAGATACAATACATATATATATATATAAGCGCGTGCAAAGGAGCCCAAGCGTCTAGTAACTGTCTTCCCCATCCCAAGCGGTCAACGATGGTGCGCTGAACCTGAACCTCTATCTAACAGTCTCGTCACACAAAAATAACTCAACAGACGCGACCCTAGGGTAGTCACAGTCTCTGGTCATGATGTCAGTATCAGGATAAAGGAATTTGGTATGATCACAGTGTATGAGTGTGTCTGGGGGTGACGATATACTCAGGTACGTACATCGAGGTGTAACGAACATCTAGCATTCATTGTAAGACGTTACGACGAACGTCTACACCCAATAATGATCCGGACGCGAAGCAACGATCTAAAACAAACACGCGCACAATGTACATAATGAAATAATAATTATCTGTAATTGAAATACAGGGTGGCAAGGTACACTTGCCTGCGGCCGGCTGCTGATGACGGGTATCCGGTACCACGTCCAAGTCCTCAGGTCCCGTAGTACCTAGAGATGAGATACAAACCCAATCAAAATCTAACACATGACAAACAGGGATGTGACACACATTTATACATATGCTCAGTCTCAGCTACGACTCACAGGGACAAGACGCTAGGGGGTTGACCACAGTTGACTATCGGTGCGATACATCAAATCAACTAGTCATCTGTATACTATCATCAAGCCATCCTCAAAACATAATTAATGATTATTAACCCTTCGTTTCATATCATTATTACCAAATAACAAAGTACTACTCTAATTTAACCACTTTTAATTTACAGTCCCCAAATTATCGATTAGGGGTTTTATACTACACACTAGTCCACAATCAACCATGTGCTCCTCAGTGTTCATCAACGTTCAAAATATTAGAATCTTATTTCTCCATAATTTAATTCTTCATTAATTTATTTAGCATTTTTCCCACCATGTAATATATCTAAGACATTTATTTAAAATAAAATCCTAAATCTCCATGAAAAATCCTTTATCATTTTTATAATTTATTTATGCAAACACTAAACCTAAACCTCCATGCAAAATATTTAAATTCATTTTAATTCATGTAACCAATGAACCCTGACCTACATTAACCCTAATCAAACATACATACATATAAGCTCAAAGACAACACTCCACTACACTACATAAACCCTAAAACACATTAAACCTCATTAAACCCATTCTCAAGTTATTATCCATGCTCATCATCAACACTACATCTTCATCAACAATATATAAAAACCCTAGTTAAAATAACTAAACAAGAATATAAACAAGGAGAGGGGGAGAGAGTCGACCTCGACGTGGCAGCGTCGAGTAGGGGTTGGCCGAAGAACAAGCTGGAGGTGGAGGTGGTGGTGTGAAGAGGTGATGGTGCAATAGTGGTGGAGGTGATGGTGCAATGGTGGTGGTGGTGATGGTGCAATGGTGGTGGTGGAGGATCAATAGGGTGGTGACCGGAGGGTGATCGGCAGGGTGGAGGAAGAGGTGGTGTAATGGCGAAGCTCGCCGTGGGGGCAGTGCCGGAGCTGCGGGGTGTAGCTGTAAGCAGTAGGCCGGAGCAGTGGCCGGGTGTCTCGGTACGGGTTATAGCAGGCCGGAGTCGTGGGGGATCGTGGCTAGACGGAAGCGGTGGGAACGTTCAGCAGGGTGGCAGTTGCACAGCAGTAGGCCGGATGTGGGAGGAGCTGCGGTGGCTGCGCCGGACTGGTAGGTGCAGAGATCCGCCGGACTAGAGGGTGCAGAGATGTGGCTGGCCGGATTGGCAGCCCGCCGGAGCTC
Source organism: Iris macrosiphon (assembly GCA_036927795.1). Taxonomy (NCBI): domain Eukaryota; kingdom Viridiplantae; phylum Streptophyta; class Magnoliopsida; order Asparagales; family Iridaceae; genus Iris; species Iris macrosiphon. The sequence goes on from JAYESA010000008.1 coordinate 421,915, forward strand.
GAGACAAGAATACTGCTCGTGGCTGGAGAGGTGATGCTCGGCTGCCGGGGATCGGTCAGTTGGCCGGAGGGGTGATGCTCGGACGCCGGGGATCGTTCAGTTGGCCGGTGGGGTGATTCTTCATGGAAGGTGAAGAAGAAGGGAAGAAGAAGAATAGAAAAAAATAGAGGGCTCAAATTTCAAGGTGGAGGAGTGAGGAAAGAGAGAGGGGGATGAGGTTTCCTAGGCTTTTGGGGATTAGGGCCGGCGTGGGGAAGAGGGAGGTGATGTGATATTTTATAGGAAGGGGTGTGTTGAATGGAGGGTGGTGATGTTCCCAATTCAAATGAGTGGTGAGGATGTTACATGAAGGGAATTAGTTTTTTCATGAAAAATAAGGGGAGAAGAAAAGTTGACTATGGTCAAAGAAGAGGGTGGCCTCTCCATTTGGCCTTGACCAATGAGGGTGTGCCACAAGTTGTAATATTTGTAATTTAGCCCCTTAAGTTTGGATAATTGCACAAACACATGAAATAATAGAAAAATTATGGGGGAAAGGGTGTTTAGTATTTTGTAGGGTGAGGGGGTGTTGTGTGTATGGCATAGACTTAATTAAATGGGCATTGGGATTAAATAGGGATTAAAATAGGATTAGTCAAAGTTGGTATCCCCGATTTAATTAGAATAAAAGTGTCCCGCGCTTTTAAATTAAATGGGGGCACTTGGGGTCTAAATTTGAAAGTGACACAAAGGTCAAAAATGGTGTGGGCTTGGAGTCAGTCTTGGACCCTTTAGTTGGTCCGGCTCAACGGGTTAAGTTGGTGTCTTAAAATTGATGGTAACAGCATAGGTGTCCGACACGGAATTTAAATATGAGATTTTGGATACAGGAAATTTTGTAATTAATTTAGGGCACAACGGATTTGATTTTGAGTGACGAAAAAGTCCAGTGCCTAAATTGGCGGGTCAAGTAAAAAGTACAATAGTCCGATATAATTTATAGGCTGATGTTGGGCTTCCTAGGATGGGTGACCTCCCGTAGGATGGGCGACCTCTCGTAGGATAGGTAATCTCCCTTAGGATGGGTGACCTCTCGTAGGATGGGTGATATCCCATAGGATGGGTAACCTCCCGTAGGATGAGTGACCTATTTCCCTTAGGATGGGTGACCTCTTGTAGGATGGATAACCTCCCTTAGGATAGGAGACCTCTCGTAGGATGGGTCATATCCCGTAGGATGGGTAACCTTTCGTAGGATGATGACCTATTTTCCTTAGTATGGGTGACCTCCATTTGGATGTGTAACCTCCCATAGGATGGGTAGCCTCCCTAGGATGGGTGACCTCCATAGGATGGGTAATCTTCCTTAGGATGGGTGGCCTCTCATGGGATAGGTGATATCCCGTAGGATGGGTAACCTTTGGTAGGATGGGTAACCTCCCTTAGGATGGGTGACCTCCCGTAGGATGGGTGACCTCCCTATGATGGGTTATCTCCTGTATGATGGGTGACCTCTCGTAGGATGGGTAACCTCGCTTAGGATGGGTGACCTCTCGTTGGATGGTTGTATCCCGTAGGATGGGTAACCTCCCATAGGATGAGTGACCTATTTCTCTTAGGATAGGTAACCTCTCTTAGGATGGGTAACCTCTTGTAGGATAGTAACCTCTCGAAGGATGGGTAACCTCCCTTAGGATGGGTAACCTCTCGTAGGATGGGTGACCTCCATTTGGATGGGTAACCTCCCTAGGATGGGTGACCTCCCGTAGGATAGGTAACCTCCATTTGGATGGATAATCACCCGTATGATGGGTAACCTCTCATAGTTTGAGTAACCTCCCTAGGATGGGTAACCACCCTTAGGATGGGTAACCTCCCTAGGATGGGTGACCTCTTTTTGGATGGGTAACCTCTCGTAGGATGGGTGACCTCCATTTGGATGGGTAACCTCCCGTATGATGGGTGACCTCTCATAGGTTGGGTGACCTCCCTTAGGATGGATAACCTCTCGTAGTATGGGTGACCTCCATTTGGATGGGTGACCTCTCGTAGCATGGGTGACCCCCCGTAGGATGGGTAACCTCCATTTGGCTGGGTAACCACCCGTAGGTTGGGTTACCTCCCTAGGATGAGTTACCTCCCTCAGGATGGGTGGCCTCCATTTGGATGGGTGACCTCCCGTAGGATGAGTGACCTCCCTTTGGATGGGTGACCTCCCGTAGGATGGGTGTCCTCTCTAGGATGGGTGACCTCTCTTAGGATAGGTAATCCCCCAAAGGATGGGTAACCTCCATTTGGATGGGTAACCACCCATAGGTTACGTAACATCCCTAGGATAGGTGACCTCTCTTAGGATGGGTAACCTCCCTTAGGTTGGGTGACCTTCATAGGATGGGTAACCTCACTTAGGATCGGTAACCTCTCTTAGGATGGATGACCTCTATTTGGATGGGTGACCCCCCGTAGGATGGGTAACCTCCATTTAGATGGGTAACTACCCGTTGGATGGGTGACCTCTCTAAGGATGGGTAACCTCCGTAGTAAGGATAACCTCCCTTAGGATGGGTTACCTCCCTAGGATGGGTAACCTCTCATAGGATGTGTAACCTCCCTTAGGATGAGTGACCTCCCTAGGATGGGTAACATCCGGTAGGATGGGTAACCTCTATTTTGATGGGTGGCCTCCCGTAGGATGGGTAACCTCCCTAGGATGGGTAACCTCATACAGGAGGTCACCCATCCTAGGGAGGTTACCTACCCTACGGGAGGTTACCCATCCTAGGGAGGTCACCCATCCTATGGGAGGTCACTAATCCAAATGGAGGTTACCCATCCTACGGCAGGTTACCCATCCTAGGGAGGTCACCCATCCTACGGAAGATTATCCATCAAATGAAGGTCACCCATCGTATGGAGGTTACCCATCCTAAGGGAGGTTACCCATCCTAGGGAGGTTACCCATCCTATAGGTCACCCATCCTATGAGAGGTTACCCATCCTAAGGGAAGTCACCCATCCTACGAGAGGTTATCCATCCTAAGAGAGGTTACCAATCCTAAGGGAGGTCACCCATCCTAAGGAGGTTACCCATCCTTAAAGAGGTCACAAATCCTTAGGAAGGTCACCCATCCTATGGAGGTTCCCCATCTAATAGGATATCACCTGTCCTACGAGAGGTCACCCATCCTATAGGTCACCCATCCTATGGGAGATCACCCATCCTTAGGGAAGTCACCCATCCTTAGAGAGGTCACCCATCCTAAGAGAGGTTACCCAACCTAATGGAGGTTACCCATCCAAATAGAGGTTACACATCCTATGGGAGGTTATCCATCCTAGGAAGTTTACCAATCCTTAGGGAGGTTACCCATCCTATGGAGGTTACCCCTCCTACGGGATATCACCCATCCTACGAGAGATCACCCATCCTATAGGTCCTATCATACATGAGGTCCACCATCCAAATGGTGGTCACCCATCAAAAGAAGGTCACCCATCCTACGGGAGGTCTCCCATCCTAGGGAGGTCATCCATCCTAAGGGAGGTTACCCATCCTTTGAAGGTCACCCATCCTACGAGAGGTCACCCATCCTACGGGAGGTCTCCCATCCTAAGGGACGTTACCCATCATATGAAGGTCACCCATCGTATGGAGTTTACCCATCCTATGAAGGTCACCCATCCTAAGGGAGGTTAGCCATCCTAAGGATGGGAAACCTCCCTTAGGATGGGTAACCTCTCTTAGGATGGGTGACCTCTCTTAGGATGGGTGACCTTCCTACGAATGGGTGACCTATAGGATGGGTGACCTTTCGTAGGATGGGTGATATCCCGTAGGATGGGTAACCTTAATAGGATGGATAACCTCCCTAAGGATGGGTGACCTTCCTATGGATGGGTAACCTCTTTAGGATGGGTGACATCCCTTAGGATGGGTAACCTCTCTTAGGATGGGAAACCTCTCGTAGGATGGGTGACCTCCATTTGGATGGATAACCTTCCTAGGATGTGTAACCTCCATTAGGATGGGTGACCTCCCTAGTATGGTTAAACTCTCGTAGGATGGGTATCCTCTCGTAGGATGGGTGACCTCGCTAGGATGGGTAACATCCCGTAGGATGGGTAACCCCTATTTGGATGTGTGACCTCCCGTAGGATGGGTGACCTCCCTAGGATGGGTAACCTTTCGTAGGGTGGGTAACCTCCCTAGAATGGGTGACCTTCCGTAGGAGGTTACCCATCCTAGGAAGGTCACCCATCCTACTGGAGGTCACCCATCCAAATAGAGGTTACCCATCCTACGGGAGGTTACCCATCCTAGGGAGGTCACCTATCCTACAAGAGGTTACCCATCCAAGGGAATTCACCCATCCTAAGGGAGGTTACCCATCCTAGGGAGGTTACCCATCCTTAGAGAGGTCACCCATGCTTGGGAGGTTACCCATCCTAAGGGATGTTACCCATTCTAGGGAGGTTACACATCCTATAGGTCACCCATCCTAAGGGAGATTACCCATCCTAGGGAGGTTACCCATCATATTGGTCATCCATCCTTAGGGAGGTTACCCATCCTAGGGAGGTTATCCATCTTTAGGGAGGTCACCCATCCTAAGAAGGTTACCCATCCTAAGGGAGGTCACCCACCCTCTAGGTCACCCATCCTAAGGAAGGTTACCCATCCAAGGGAGGTTACCCATCCTACGTGATATCACCCATCCTATGGGAGGTTACCCATCCAACTGGATATCACCCATCCTACGAGAGGTCATCTATCCAACATGATATCACCCATCATATGAGAGGAAACCCATCCTATAGGTCACCCATCCTTAGAGAGGTTACCCATCCCAAAGAAAGTTACCCATCCAAATAGAGGTTACCCATCCTACGGAAGGTTACCTATCCTAGGGAGGTTACCCATCCTTAGGGAGGTCACCCATCCTATGGAGGTTACCCATCCTACGTGAGGTTACCCATCATATGAAGGTCACCCCTCCTATGAAGGTCACCCATCCTAAAAGAGGTCACCCATCCTACGGGATATCACCCATCCTAAAGGAGGTTACAAATCCTATGAAGGTCACCCATTATATGGAGGTTATCCATCCTATGAAGGTCACCCATCCTAAGGGAGGTTACCCATCCTATGAAGGTCACCCATAGTTTGGATGTTACCCATCCTAAGGGAGGTCACCCATCCTAGGGAGGCTACCCATCCTACGGAAGGTCACCCATCCTACGAGAGGTTATCCATCCTACGGGATATCACCCATCCGAAGGTTATCTACTTAGGGAGGTTACCTAACCTATTTGAGGTCACCCATCCTTAGGGAGGTTATCCATCATATGAAGGTCACCCATCCTAGGGAGGATACACATCCTACGGGATATCACCCATCCTATGGGAGGTCACCCATCCTAGGATGGGTGACCTCTCTTAGGATGGGTAACCTCCCTATGATGGGTAACCTCCCTTAGGATGGGTGACCTCCCTAAGGATGGGTGACCTCCGATAGGATGAGAGATATCTCATAGGATAGGTGACCACTCGTAGGATGGGTAACCTCCTGTAGGATGGGTGACCTCCCGTAGGATTGGTAACCTCTTGCAGGATGGGTGACCTCCCGTAGGATGGGTAACCTCCCTTACGATCGGTGACCTCCCGTAGTATTGGTGATATCCCGTAGGATGGATAACCTCCTGTAGGATGGGTGACCTCCCATAGGATGGGTAACCTCCCATAGGATGGGTGACCTCCCTAGGATGGGTGACCTTTATATGATGGGTGACCACCCTAGGATGGGTAACCTCCCGTAGGATGAGTGACCTCCCGTAGGATGGGTAACCTCTCATAGGTTGGGTAACCTCCTATAGGATGGGTGACCTCTCATAGGTTGGGTAACCTCCCTAAGTATGGGTGACCTTCCATAGGATGGGTGATATCTCGTAGGATGGGTAACCTCCCTAGGATGGGTAACCTCCCTTAGGATGAGTGATATCCCGTAGGATAGGTAACCTCTCATAGGTTGGGTAACCTCTCTAAGTATGGGTGACCTCCAGTAGGATGGGTAACCTCCCGTAGGATGGGTGATATCGAGTAGGATGGGTAACCTTCCTAGGATGGGTAACCTCTCTTAGGATGGGTAATATCTCGTAGGATTGATTACCTCCCGTAGGATGGGTGACGTCCCTTAGGATGGGTGACCTCCCGTAGGATGGGTAACCTCCCTAGGATGGGTAACTTCCCTAGGATATGTGACCTTCCTTTGGATGGGTGACCTTCCTAGGATGGGTAACCTCACGTTGTATAGGTGACCTCTCGTAGGATGGGTAACCTCCAAATGATGGGTGACCTTCATAGGATGGGTGACCTCCTTTAGGATGGGTAACCTCCCTTAGGATAGGTGACCAATAGGATGGGCATCCTTAGGATGGGTGACCTCCCATATGATGGGTGACCTCCATTGAGATGGGTATCCTCTCTTGGGATGGGTAACCTCCCGTAGGATAAGTGGCCTATTTCCCTATGGATGGGTGATATCCAATAGGATGGGTGATATCCCATAGGTTGGGTGACCTTCATAGGATGGGTAACCTCTCATAGGATGGGTGAACTCTCATAGTATGGTTGACCTCTAGGATGGGTGACCTATTGTAGGATGGCTGATATCCCGTAGGATGCGTAACCTCCCTAGGATGGGTAACCTCCCTAAGGATGGGTAACCTTCATAGGATCGGTAACCTCCCTTAGGATGGGTGACCTCCCGTAAGATAGGTGATATCCCGTAGGATGGGTAACCTCCCTAGGATGGGTAAACCTCCCTAGGATGGGTAACCTCCCATAGGATGAGTGACCTCCCTTAGGATAGGTAACCTCCATTTGGATGGGTAACCTCCCTTAGGATGGGTAACCTCTCTTAGGATGGATAACCTTTCGTGGGATGGTTAACCTCCATTTGGATGGATGACCTCCCGTAGGATGGATGACTCCCCGTAGGATGGATAACCTCCCTATGATGGATGACCTCTCTAGGATAGGTAACCTCCCGTAGGATGGGTAACCACCCATAGGAGTGGTGACCTCCCTAGGATGGGTGACTTCCCTTAGGGTAGGTGACCTCCCATAGGATGGGAGACCTCCGATAGGATATGTAACCTAATGTATGATGGGTAACCTCCATAGGATGTGTGATCTCTCTTAGGATGGGTGACCTCTCTTAGGATGGGTGACCTCCTATATGATAGGTAACCTCCTTTAGGATGGGTGACCTCTCTAAGGATCGGTGACCTCCCTTAGAAAGGGTAACCTAATATAGGATGGGTGACCTCCCGTAGGATGGGTGACCTCCCGTTGGATGGGTAACCTTCCTTAGGATAGGTGACCTCCCATAGGATGGATGACCTCCCTTAGGATGAGTGACCTCCAGTAGGGTGGGTAACCTCCCTTAGGATAGGTGACCTATAGGATGGGTGACCTCCTGTAGGATAGGTAACCTCCCTTAGGATGGGTGACCTCCCTAGGATGGGTGACCGCTCATAGGATGTGTAACCTCCCTTAGTATGGGTGACCTCCCGTAGGATGGGTAACCTCCCATAGGATGGGTAACCTTAATTTGGATGGGTGACCTCCCGCAGGAAGGGTGACCCCCCGTAGAATGGGTAACCACCCATAGGTTGGGTAACCTCTTATAGGATGGGTAACCTCTCGTAGGATGGGTGACCTCTCATAGGTTGGGTAACCTCCCTAAGTATGGGTGACCTCCCTCAGGATGGGTGACCTTCATAGGATCGGTAACCTCCCTTAGGGTAGTTGGGTAACCTCACTTAGGATGGGTAACCTCTCGTAGGACAGGTGACCTCCCTAAGGATGGGTAACCTCTCTTCGGATAGGTGACCTCCCGTAGGATGGGTGACCTCTCGTAGGATGGGTGACCTCCCATAGGATGGGTAACCTTCCGTAGAAAGGGTGACCTATTTCCCTTAGGATGGGTAACCTCCCTTAGGATGGTTGACCTTCCGTAGGATGTGTGACCCCTCATAGGATGGGTAATGTCACGCCCCAGTCCTAAAATACGTAGGACTAGGATATGTAACCATGCCAGCCGCCCGTATATATGGCAACTCCAATATATGGAAACCATATATACGTGCGTACGCTGTATAATGGACAATAGTTCACCAGTGGTATAATTAATCACAAGTCACAAGGTAATATCTAAATCTCATCCACAGAATATCACATATACAGGAATAACCAATAATCAGGTAACTAGATCACAATAACAAATATCTAAAGAACGACAGTCGGATGGAAACAAATCCACTACTGAAATAGAATATAAAAGGAACCAGATACACACCATATAAGAACACCTCTGACAATCATGAGACTCGAAGAGAAGATCTCCTCGGAATATACGTAACATGTCCGGATCTGTGCTCCTGCGAATACTCAAGAAACATATACACCTGGCAGGGGACCAGGTCCTCAGAGGGACATAGCAAGATACAGAAAAATAGCATGCCATAATATAAATACTGAATAAATAAATGGGATGTGCTAACCATCTAAGTGAATGCAATTTAAAGACCTTGTAGTACGCATGGGAATGTGTGGCTAGACATATGCTGACGTAATTCACCAATCGTCGGGACTGGCTAGTATATGTGTCATATGCCCCCTGACTCAAGGGCACTCTGCAATCGTCCATCCATGCAGAGCATGGAACGAAGGATAAAACAATCAAGGAGGGGGGTGTCCCATACGTCTACTAGTATCTTTCTCGCCCAATATAGATGTACAAGTCATGAAAACGACGTGGACACCTCCTACTATGATGCAAGTCTCTATAAAATAAACAACTGAGCTACATACCGCTACACGTGTTGCTCACACTGATGGCCAATCGCGCATGAGGCACGCGTCCCTACATGAACTCACTCTGTGACGTGTAATGATACGTGTCAAGGCCTGGGGAGTCATACCAATAACTCCACAATTTTAGGTGGGTCTACTAGACACTAGGTCAGATACAAGTCCTAACGTCAACGCCTTCGTTGACTGCACCCAAGTTTTCTCGGGTGCGCATATTTATATAATAAATAAACATGTAACTATCAATAACTGAATTTAAACAGTACAACAAGGCAAGGTATACTTGCCTGGCAAGAGAGCTACAAAATATAATGTCCAGATGTCAAATACCAAGTGTCAGAAACTATGGCCTCAGAATGAAAGTCTCCGGATGCTGAAATAAACATCACTAACAGTCTCAGAAAATATTAAATAGCTAGAAACGCCTGTCCTTAAGTCCAATTTGGACACAAGGGCGAAAATGACAGTTTCTGGTCAAAGCGGGGTCCACATGTGGGCCGCTTTGCACCGAAAAATGTGTCAGGGTCAAAGGTCTCCAAATTCGCCAAACTTAGTGTCAACAAGTCAGGAATGATGATACGAACCCAATGGAACTTCCAGAATTGGATTTCGATGAGCCGGTCACAAAATCGCCCGTCAAGTGAAGCCTATGGGGCCCACGATACGGGATTTTGCCAACGTTCTCAGAATCGAACCAAACTTGGATCACAAGACCAGCGTATTGCTACGAGTTCGATGGTGCAAGTTTTGTCTCGATCCGACGTGTGTACACAAAGTTGCAGCATATTCAAGAACAGGCGGATACGGGACATTGTCGGCGGATACGCGTTGATTCCGGTGTGCACGCACATCCAAATCAACTTCTGCGAAATCTCGCACGTCCGTATCAGCGGCACGCATATTTCGGTAAAGACCGCATGCGACCAAGTCGTCCCGTTTGGTGGGGCGTACTCAGTTCCGGGGTGAATCGGGTCATTGTTTTTCCTGTATTTGGATCGCGGTTCACGATCGCCACAGGACGCGATGCTCCGAGCGGGTTACACGGGCACCGAGATGGTTACATAGTTTACACGATGCAACTGACGAAATTAAAATCGGAATTACGAGGAGAGAGATATGGGTACCTGAACAGGGCTCCAAAAACTTGTGTTTCTCGTATCCGACACGTGTCCGACACGTGTCAGGGTCAGAGACGGCTGTATCCGTGTCCTCCCTAGGGCATCTGAACGCTGGGGTATCGCCGGAGTCGACTGGCCTCGATGGGGCGAGCTGCTCGGCTGAGTCGGCCGGAGCCGGAGCGGAGGGGTCTCGCCGGGCCGCTGCTGGGCGGAGCAGCTTCGGGGTCGGGCTGCTGTCGAGGGAGGAAGGAGGAGGGCAGGAGGAGGAGGGGAGGCCGGCTCTGACGAGGTCGGGAAGGGCGGAGCCGCCGCTGGGAAGCGGGCCGGAGGGACTGCGGCCTTGCTGGGTCGGGGGAGGAAGGAGGCCGGGGAGAAGGAGGAAGAGGAGGAGGAGGCCGAGGGGTCGGGGCCAGCGGGAGGGGGCTCGGCTCCGGCCAGGGGGCGGGGTCGGCTCCGGCGGGGGAGCTCGCCGCCGGCGGGGGTGGGGGGTGGGGCTCGGCTGCGGCTGAGAGGGGTTGGGTTTTTCTTTTGTTTTCTTTTTATTTTCTTTTCTTTTCTTTTATAAAAGATTTTATTATTAAATAAGTAAAAATATCTATAGATATTTTAAGGATATTTTTTGGATATTTTCAGGATATTTTTGGGGTATTTCTGGGATCTTTTCGGGTGGGTCCCATCTCCAAATGGACGGTGCAGGTTCACCGGCCAGTGAGGGGGTGACACCTCGCATTACAAATTTGTAGAAAGGTCCCTGCAATTCCATAAATTATATAATGGTCCTATTTTGCGAATTTGTGCAATTACGAAATTGTCTGTGAAAAATACCTGATTCCTGAAAATACTAAAATTCACAGAATTGAGGGAAATTGTTGTGCGAGGGTCCCGAGGGGGTGGGGGTGAGTCTGGGCAGGGACTGGGCCTGGTTTCTGGGTGATACGGGTCATCGTATTTATTAATTAATAAATATCGTGCACGGTGTTCACTAATTATTTAGAGGCAGGCGGGGCCATAATTTTTCTACGGTGTCAATACACTAAATGTAGTATACTCAGTGTAGAAAATTTATGTATTTTTGTTTGGGCAAAACAGGTGCATGTTGGTCTCAAATCCCTAAGGGTACAGAGATGGGTAAAGAGCAGGAAATAAAATAGGAAATAAATACGGACGTTTTGTAACGATATTTGTGCGTCTCAAACGAGGCTCAAAATAAAGCATCTGGGAGTTGCACAAAATTCAGGAAAATAGTCTAACATGTCTAGGACAGGTATGGAAACTTTGTTCGAGGATAACAGTCAGTGTAACGCTCTAAATAATTCGGTGACGGACAGGTGCACAAGTCAACAGGATATATAGGCAAAATAAATTAAAATATTGCCATAAATTCTAAATTGTTAAAAATAATCCTAAAATACTAAAATTTGGTCGAGGGGTTTTACAGGTAAACTCCCTAGGATGGGTTACCTCCCGTAGGATGGGTGACCTCTCGTAGGATGGGTGACCTCTCGTAGGATAGGTAACCTGCCTTAGGATGGGTGACCTCTCGTAGGATGGGTGACCTCTCGTAGGATGGGTGATATCCCGTAGGATGGATAACCTTCCGTAGGATGAGTAACCTATTTCCCTTAGTATGGGTTACCTCCATTTGGATGGGTGACCTCTCGTAGGATAGGTAACCTCCCTTAGGATGGGTGACCTCTCGTAGGATGGGTAAAATCCCATAAGATAGGTAACCTTCCGTAGGATGAGTGACCTATTTCCTTTAGTATGGGTGACCTCCATTTGGATGGGTGACCTCCCGTTGGATGGGTAACCTCCATAGGATGGGTGACCTCCCGTAGGATGGGTGACCTCCCTAGGATGGATGACCTCTAGTAGGATGGGTAACCTCCCATAGGATGGGTGACCTCTGGTAGGATGGGTGATATCCCGTAGATTGGGTAACCTCTCGTAGGATGGGTAACCTCCCTTAGGATGGGTGACCTCCCATAGGATGGGTGACCTCTCTAGGATGGGTGACCTCCTGTAGGATATGTGACCTCTCGTAGGATGGTTAACCTCCCTTAGGATGGGTGACCTCTCATAGGATGGGTGATATCCCGGAAGATGGATAACCTCCCGTAGGATGAGTGACCTATTTCCCTTAGGATGGGTAACCTCTCTTAGGATGGGTAACCACTCGTAGGATGGATAACCTCCCGTAGGATGGATAACCTCCCTTAGTAGGGGTAACCTCTCGTAGGATGTGTGACCTCCATTTGGATGGCTAAACTCTATTTGGATGGGTAACCTCCCTTAGTATGGGTGACCTCCCGTAGGATAGGTGACCTCCCTAGGATGGGTGACCTCCCGTAGGATGGGTAACCTCCATTTGGATGGATAACCACCCGTATAATGGGTGACCTCTCATAGGTTGAGTAACCTCCCTAGGATGGGTAACCTTCCTTAGGATGGGTAACCTCACTAGGATGGGTAACCACTCTTAGGATGGGTAAACTCTCGTACAATGGGTGACCTCAATTTGGATGGATAACCTCCCGTAGGATGGGTGACCTCTCATAGGTTGGGTAACCTCCCTTAGTATAGTTTACCTCTCGTAGGATGGGTGCCTCCATTTGGATGGGTGACCTCCAGTAGGATGGGTAAACTCCCTAGGATGGGTGACCTCCCATAGGATGTGTGACTTCCCTAGGATGGGTGACCTCCCGTAGGATGGGTGACCTCTCGTAGGATGGATAACCTGCCTTAGGATGGGTGACCTCTCGTAGGATGGGTGATATCCCGTAGGATGGATAACCTTCCGTAGGATGAGTAACATATTTCCTTTAGTATGGGTTACCTTCATTTGGATGGGTGACCTCTCGTATGATGGGTAACCACCCTTAGGATGGGTGACCTCTCGTAGGATGGATAATATCCCATAAGATGGGTAACCTTCCGTAGGATGAGTGACCTATTTCCTTCAGTATGGGAGACGTCCATTTGGATGGGTGACCTCCCGTTGGATAGGTAACCTCCCTAGGATGGGTGACCTCCCGTAGGATGGGTGACCTCCCTAGGATGGGTGTCCTCCAGTAGGATGGATAACCTCCTTTAGGATGGGTGACCTCTCATAGGATGTGTGATATCCCGTAGATTGGATAACCTCTCGTAGGATGGGTAACCTCCATTTGGATGGGTAACCACCCGTATAATGGGTGACCTCTCGTAGGTTGAGTAGCCTCCCTAGGATGGGTAACCTCCCTTAGGATGGGTAACCTCACTATGATGGATGACCACTCTTAGGATGGGTAACCTCTCGTACAATGGGTGACCTCGATTTGGATGGATAACCTCCCGTAGGATGGGTGACCTCTCATAGGTTGGGTAACCTCCCTTAGTATGGTTTACCTCTTGTAGTATGGGTGCCTCCATTTGGATGAAAGACCTCTCGTAGGATGGGTAAACTCCCTAGGATGGGTAACCTCCCGTAGGATGGGTGACCTCTCGTACGATGGGTAACCTGCCTTAGGATGGGTGACCTCTCGTAGGATGGGTAATATCCCGTAGGATGGATAATCTTTCGTAGGATGAGTAACTATTTCCCTTAGTATGGGTTACCTCTATTTGGATGGGTGACCTCTCGTAGGATGGGTAACCTCCCTTAGGATGGGTGACCTCTCGTAGGATGGGTAATATCCCATAAGATGGGTAACCTTCCGTAGGATGAGTGACCTATTTCCTTTAGTATGGGTGACCTCTATTTGGATGGGTGACCTTCAGTTGGATGGGTAACCTCCCTAGGATGGGTGACCTCCCATAGGATAGATGACCTCCCTAGGATGGGTGACCTCCAGTAGGATGGGTAACCTCCCTTAGGATGGGTGATCTCTCGTAGGATGGGTGATATCCCGTAGATTGGGTAACCTCTCCTAGGATGGGTAACCTCCCTTAGGATGGGTGACCTTCCATAGGATGGGTGACCTCTCTAGGATGGGTGACCTCCCGTAGGATATGTGACCTCTCGTAGGATGGTTAACCTCCCTTAGGATGGGTGACCTCTCATAGGATAGGTGATATCCCAGAGGATGGGTAACCTCCCGTAGGATGAGTGACCTATTTCCCTTAGGATGGGTAACCTCTCTTAGGATGGGTAACCACTCGTAGGATGGATAACCGCCCGTAGGATGGGTAACCTCCCTTAGTATGGATAACCTCTCGTAGGATGGGAGACTCCATTTGGATGGCTAACCTCCATTTGGATGGCTAACCTCCATTAGTATGGGTGACCTCCCGTAGGATAGGTGACCTCCCTAGGATGGGTGACCTCCCGTAGGATGGGTAACCTCCATTTGGATGGGTAACCACCCGTATAATGGGTGACCTCCCATAGGATGAGTGACCTCCCATAGGATTGGTAACCTCTATTTGGATGGGTAACCACCCGTATAATAGGTGACCCCTCATAGGTTGAGTAACCTCCCTAGGTTGGGTAACCTCCCTTAGGATGGGCAACCTCACTAGGATGGGTGACCACTCTTAGGATGGGTAACCTCTCGTACAATGGGTGACCTCGATTTGGATGGATAACCTTCCGTAGGATGGGTGACCTCTCATAGGTTGGGTAACCTCCCTTAGGATGATTTACCTCTCGTAGGATGGGTACCTCCATTTGGATGGGTGACCTCCCGTAGGATGGGTGACCCCCTATAGGATGGGTAACCTCCATTTGGATGGATAACCACCCGTAGGTTGGGTAACCTCCCTAGGATGGGTTACCTCCCTAAGGATGGGTGACCTCCATTTGGATGGGTGACCTCCCGTAGGATGAGTGACCTCCCTTAGGATGGATGACCTCCCGTTGGATGGGTGACCTCCCTAGGATGGGTGACCACTCTTAGGATGGGTGACCCCCCGTAGGATGGGTATCCTCCATTTGGATGGGTAACCACCCGTAGGTTGGGTAACCTCCCTAGGATGGGTGACCTCTCTTAGGATGAGTAACCTCGCTTAAGATGGGTAACCATCATAGGATGGGTAACCTCCCTTAGGATGGGTAACCTCTATTAGGATGGGTGACCTCCATTTGGATGGGTGATCTCCCGTAGGATGGGTGATCCCTCGTAGGATGGGTAACCTCCATTTGGATGGGTAACCACCCGTAGGTTGGGTAACATCCCTAGGATGGGTTATGTCACGCTCCAGTCCCAAAATATATGGAACCAGGCCACGTGGCATTGGCCAGCTGACACGTCTACGAGGATGTCCTAATTTAATGGATCCTGGCGAAGCGTGCTACGCTGTCCTAAATATAACAAGTCTAATATCAACAACAGGCAATGTCTAATCTCATCCACAGATAACAAGTAAATACTGAAATGAAAGACTAGAATATAAGAAACATAGTCGACTGACATAGTACAACTGAAATATGTCTGGTGGGAACAAATCCACTACAAATATTGGAGATAAAGTGCTGATAGTCTGAAATAAGAGTACTAATAAGAGTGACTGAAATAAATGCTAACTAGATAAGGAGCTCCAGTCATAGGCGAAAGGCCTACCAATATGATCAGGGGTACTCCGATGGAAGGACCTCTAGCTCCTCGTCAAGAGCAAACCTCGTCTCCACACCTTGCCCGTACACTGTGGGATAATAGGCCTCGTCCAGATCTGGAAGATAACCAGGTCCTCAGAGGGACGTAACAAGATACACTATGCATGCCAGATATAGTACTGAATAAAAGTAAAGAGGGTGTGCTAACCATCTAAGTGAATGCAATGCAAGGACAACCTCGGAACGTATAGGTAGGTGTAGGCATAACGTCCAACGTCCTCTAGAGTGTGGTATCTGCAACGTCCATCATTCCGAAGAATGAGGTATCTGTATATATATAACGTCCACACTCTAAGGGGCGTGGTATCTGCAATGTATATACGTCCGTAACACTCCGAAGAGCGCGGTGTCTGAATATAGGGAGTCACCGGGTCTATGGTTCCTCTGGATACCACGGAGTCCGATAGGGGTATCCCATACGTTTATCAGTTGTCCTTCCCGCCCAATGTAGATACACAAGTCGAATACACGACGTGAGTGTACCGTATCTATATGCCAAGTCTCATCTAACTATATTACTCTAGAATACATGCTAATCCGTGATGCAAGTCGTACGTACCGATAGCGAATCGGGTACGCGGACCCGCATCCCAATATGAATGTACCATCGTGATACGTGTAAGTGTCACGGTCTAGGAAGATATCAAAATATCCTCGCAGTAGTGGGCGAGTCAGCGAACAACTAGGTCAAGTACACTACTCATCGACGCATTATCGACTGCACCCGAGTCAATCTCGGATGCACACAGTTCATGTATATTTGCAACATTTAACATTTAATTTTAAGCAGTAATCAACAAGGTATACTTGCATGTCCCGGGTAGCTGCGAAATCCAAAGTCCTGCTCCTGATGGCTCGGCGGTACTGTCCAGCAGTCCTATATATGATATAGTAATGACCAAATTAGTCGCTACAATGGTACGACTAAAACACACTGCTTGTATCTACGGCTGACATAGGGTCGGGACTGTATATATATATATAGCTAATACAAGTATATATATATACACGAAATCATATTTAATTATATTAAAATAATATATTTGTTTAATATTACAAAAATAGTACTTATGTATTAATTAGTATACACTAATAACACACACAGTAAATATGTATACATAATTGGTAATATCATAAATTTATATATTTATACATATACATATATTTAGAAAATAATTTTGTACATAAGTAAAAATACACATACATATTTTAAATATAATAACGTATTTAAAATACACAATGCCATATATATATATTTAATATTCTAAAATACTCAAATACACACTGTATGTACATATAATTTTTTGTGTAATAAAACAATTATTAAGTATTTAAATCAGAATACTTTTATTAAACATATACTTTAGGTATTTAATTAAATATATATAAGGTATTTAAGCTTCTAGTATATATATATATTATGTATATATATACATTATATTTGTAAATACTTACTTATATATTTTTATCATTTATAAATTATACTCAGAATATATTAAAACAGTATATATACATATACATAAATATACTACAAAATATAGAAAATAAAATATACATTAGAATACATATAAAATACTAGATTTAATACATGTAATTATACATATCTATATACATAATAGGTATTTAAATACTTAAGTATTTAATACATTATTTAGTATATCTTATACGTATTTTTATTAGTCTATATAAAGTATACAAAAATACAGTATATATATACATTATAATATATACAGGGATATATATATATAATATACAAAATACGTATTTAAATACTGAAATACGGGATCTATATATATAAACTTGCAACCTAAAATACATGCATAAATACTAACAATTTCACATAAAATAATGTACTGTATTGTACCTCAGGTCGAGGGGGTCACGGTGGTCGGCCCGTCGTCGGCTGGGGTGGCCGGGCGGAGCTCCGGCGTCGCGCCGGGGGGGGGGTCGGCAACGGCAGCAGCGGGTCTGGGAGCGGTGGCGCTGCGGGGGCGATTGCCGCTCGGGGTATCGACGTCCGGGGCTGAAAGTCGACGGGGAGGGAGAGGGTTGGCCGGGGAAGAGTGGGGCTGAGTTAGGCGGTCGGCGGCGCAGTGGTGGCGGTGCACGGAGAGGTCGGGTGGTCGGCCTTGGGCGCAAGAGGGAGCAGCTCGGGTCAGTATGGTATGTTGGGGGAGTTGCTGCCGGCGGCTAGGCAGCGGGTGGCAGTGGTGGCAGGTAGGGGAGTGGTCGGCGAGGGTGGTCGGGTCAGTGTGGGGGTGGCCGGAGTCGGTGGTTGGCCGGAGTTGGGCGGCGGGTGAGGGAGACCGGGGGTCGGGCTGTGTAGTAGAGGGTGTATAAAAATGGGGTTTAGTTTGGTTTCCTAGGTTTGTGTGCGATGCAAATGATGTAAGTTGGTGTATAAGTAGGAGAGAGAGGTGGGGGGGCTGCCTAGGGATTAGGGTCGGCTGGACCTAGTTGTTTGGGGAGTTGGGGAGGTCCATGAAGATGAGTGGAGGGCTAGGAATAGGCCATTTCAAATGTAGGGCCATGATGTGCCCTACATAAAGTAAGGCAAGTACATATAAATGGGGGGGAAATAAATGGATACGGTTAGGGCATGACATTCTTTTCTCCATGATGGTTTGGACCAATGAGAGGGGGACACCTCATTACAATTTTGCAAATAGGCCCCTGAACAATTTGGTATTTGCATAACTTTTGGATTTGGGGATTTAATGCACACAAACACCATGTTTGGTGTTCCTCATTGGGCTAGGAGGGTGTATGGTGTTTTGTATGAGGCTTGTGGGTGTGGATGTGGTTTGGGTTGGAGTCGGGGTCTAATTCAAATGAGGTTAGGTCACCACATTAATTAATTCATAATTAATGCACCGGTGTTTCTAATTTAATTTAATAAAAAAATCTGGGAGTCTAAATTGGGTTGGACAAGGGTCATTAGTGTGGTAGGCTCAGTGTACAATAATATCATGATCTGGGTTGGTCAAGACGGATCGAGGTGGGGTCTCAATTTGATTGGAACGGACAACGAACGTAATTACGCAATTTATTTAAATTACGTACGGACGTTTGTAACGACTTTTGTGCGACTAAAATCAGGCACGAAAATCAGTATCCGAGGTTTGTTCTAGGTTCAATATGAATGGTTAGGATGTCTAGGCCAAATATGTGGAATTTGTTTTAGGGTAACAGCTAGGGTAGTAACCAAAAGTAACCAATCATTGTACAAGTATTATAACACTATATAATAATCTTAATTATACCTAGTTAACCCTACTTAGGCTAATTAAATTAATTAACCCAAATTTCTGGTCGAGAGGGTTTACAACATACCCTCCTTAGAGCATTTCGTCCTCGAAATTAAAACAGACATATATCAAAACTATTGAATGAAATAAATACTATCACATACCTAGGCCTTCGAAGAGATAGGGAAAGCGTTGCTGAATATCGTCCTCTTCGTTCCCAGGTTGATTCACCTGGTGCGTGATGCCTCCATGCGACACGAACTAGAGGGATAGTCTGTCCTCGCAGTACCTTCTCGCTTCGGTCTAGGATCTCTACCCCGGCTCCTCCTGGTATGACAAACTTGGACCAACGGTGATGTCCGAGTGGTCAAGCACTTGACTCGGATCCGGTATGTACCTCCTCAGCTGAGATACATGGAAGACATCATGAACTCCTTCTAATGTCTGCGGCAAGGCCAATCTGTAAGCAACTTCTCCGATGCGTTCTAGCACATCGAAGGGTCCGATGTACCTCGGACTCAGCTTCCCTCAGCCTCCAAATCTGATGGTTCCTCTGGTAGGTGAAATCTTCAGGAACACATGTTCTCCCACCTGGAACTCTAGGGGTCGTCGGTGCACATTAGCCCAATGCTTCTGCCTGTCCTATGCTGCTCGCAGATGCCCCTGGATCTTCTGCACCTTCTCCACTGTATGGATGATCAGCTCTGGCCCTAGAATCTGCCTCTCGCCTACATCGCTCCAACATACTGGGGATCGACACTTCCTACCATACAATGCCTCATAGGGAGCCATCTGAATGCTCGCCTGATAGCTATTATTGTAGAAAAATTCGACCAAGTGCAAGTGGTCCTCCCATGAACCGCTGAAGTCAAGCATGTGTGCCCTCAACATGTCCTCCAGCGTCTGAATGGTGCGCTCGAATTATCCATCTGTCTACGGGTGGTACGAAGTACTGAACATACGGCGGGTACCAAGACTCTCTTGCATACTCCTCCAAAAGTACGATGTGAACCTCGTATCCCTATCAGACACAATACTGACTGGCACTCCATGCAATCGTACAATCTCCCTCATGTACATGTCTGCAAAGACTTCCGTAGATTGCCCAACTCTGAAGGGTAAAAAGTGGGCAGACTTGGTGAGTCAATCTACGATTACCCATACCACATTGCGACCACTAGGACTCCTCGGGAAACCCATGACGAAGTCCATGGTGATGTGCTCCCATTTTTACTCCGGTATCGGGAGCGGTTGAAGTAATCCGGCAGACCTCTGATGCTCAGTCTTGACTTGCTGACACACCAGGCACTTAGCCACGAAGCGGGCTATCTCCCTCTTCATCCCGTGCCACCAGTAGTACTGCCTCAGGTCTCGATACATCTTCGTGCCTCCTGGATGTATAGAATAGGTCGAACCGTGTGCCTCCATCATCAGCTCCTGGCGTAGCTCTCCATTCGGAACATAGAGACGATCTCCACATCTCAGAGTCCCGTCCTCGTGTATACGCAGTCCCGTCTGTATTCCAGCCTCTGTCCTCTATCGAAGCCTCTAAAATCTGGCGTCTGTCGGCAAAGCAGTCTTGATTCTCTCCACCAATGTCGATTGCACCTGGAAACTCGATATCTGGCCGTCTATTCCGGGCATGACGATTTCGATACCCAACTATTTTAGATCTCTCAACAGGTGTTGTTGGGTAGTCAGGAAAAATGCTATGGGCTTCCTGCTTAAAGCATCGGCTACCACATTAGCCTTTCCCGGATGGTACTGCAGCTCAATTTCGAAGTCTGCCATCACTTCGAGCCAACGTCTCTGCCTCTGGTTCAGGTCCTTCTGTATGTAGACGTACTTCAGGCTCTTGTGATCGGTGAATATCTCCACGCGCTCTCTGTACAGGTAGTGCCTCCAAAGCTTCAAAGCAAAGATCACTGCGACAAGCTCCAAGTCGTGGGTAGGATAGTTCTTCTCATGGGTCCTCAACTACCTAGAGGCATAGGCCACAACCTTCCCATGCTGCATCAGAATACATCCTAATCCTTTCCTGGACGCATCGCTATAGATCACGAATCCTTCGGGTCCAGAAGGTATGGTCAAGATGGTTGCTGTAGTCAGACGCTTCTTCAGCTCATCGAATGCCGTCTGACACTCCTCTGTCCAGGTGAACTCCTGATCCTTGCGGGTCAAGCGGGTCATCGGCTCTGCGATCCTTGCGAAGTTCTCTACGAACCTCCGGTAATACCCGGCAAGTCCTCGGAAACTCCTCACCTCCGAGACGTTGGTAGGGGTCGGCCACGTCTCTACTGATGAAATCTTCGCGGGATCTACTGAAATGCCATCTCCTGAGATACCATGTCCAAGAAATGTGACACGATCTAGAAGAAACTCGCACTTGCTCAGCTTGGCATAAAGCCTCTCTCGTCTCAGCGTCTCTAACACTAGCCTCAAGTGCTCCCCGTGCTTCTCGTGGCTCTTCGAATACACCAAAATATCGTCGATGAAGACTACCACGAACTGGTCCAGATACTCATGGAAGACTCGGTTCATCAGGTTCATAAACACAGCAGGCGCATTTGTCAATCCGAAAGGCATCACTAGGAACTTGTAGTGACCATAGCGAGTCCTAAATGTTGTCTTTGGAATGTCCTCCCTTCGTACCTTCACCTGATGATAGCCCAATCTCAAGTCGATCTTTGTGAACACCACTGCTCCTGTCAGCTGGTCGAACAGATCGTCGATTCGCGGTAGAGGGTACTTGTTCTTGATAGTCAGAGCATTAAGGGCTCTGTAATCAATGCACATCCGGAACGTCCCGTCCTTCTTTGGTACAAACAGCACTGGTGCTCCCCAGGGTGATGCACTATGACGAACGAATCCCTTGATCTGCAAATCCTCTAGCTGTAGCTTCAGCTCGTCAAGTTCCTTCTTTGCCAATCGGTACACATTTGATGATACCGGTGCTGCTCCAGGTACTAGCTCAATGGTGAACTCCACCTCTCTATCAGGCGGTAGGCCTGGCAACTCCTCTGGGAAAATATTCTCGAACTCTACAATAATTTCTGGGGGTGCCGTCTCCATCGCCATGTAAGCTCCAGCTGAGTGTCCTACTCCTCGCTCGATGGTGCCTCGAATGAATTCGAATTCCGGGTGTCCTGGCAGTCTAAAAGTAACGCTACCCTTCCGGCAATCTAGTACGGCATTGTACTGGCTTAACCAGTCCATGCCCAGAACTACGTCGAAAGCTAGCATTGGGAGTACCAACAACCGCGCTCTCATCTCCCTACCACAAACTACTACCAAGCACGTTCTAATGGTGCTGGTAACCGGTATGATGCCTCCTCCGGTAAGTATTCTCCAACTCTTAGGTAAAGGGGAAGTTGCTACTCTATGCATCGCTATGAAGCTACTAGATATAAATGACAGTGTAGCTCCAGAATCAAACAGTGCAGTCGCAGGTAATGATGCAACTAGAATTGTACCTGCTATAGCCTCTCCTTCTGGTTCCTCCTCAATAGATGCTAAAGCAAAGGCTTGCCCGCGCCTCTGCCCTCCTGCCTGCTGTCGGGCCTGGTTGAAGTGTGCCTCCTGTGGGACCAAGGGTGGTCCTCTCTGCTGTCCTCCGGTAGCTAGGGGACGCTGGCCTCCTGCTGGGGGTTGGATCCTCAAAGGTGGTGCTGCTGGCCTCTGCCCAGTCTGGGGTGCTACATCTCTGCGCTGGGGGCTGTCTCTAGCAAGGTGCTGGCTAGCTCAACAGACCATGCAGAGCCCGAGCTTCTTCCTACAGTCTCTGATGATGTGTCCCTTCTTGCCACAAAAGTGACAAGTCGGGAGCTCCTTCTGCTGGTACGGCACTGTCCTCTGCTGCGCCGGCGCTCCTAGACGGCGGATCGGTCCTCCTGCTCCTTGCTGGGTCCTGGCTGGGACGTTCGCGCTGGGACGTCTCGCTCCTCCTCCTATAGCCTCCTGGATCCTCGCCTGGGTAGTGGTGTACCGCTGCAGCTCGTGAGAGAGGCCATGGTGGAATCTCTTGGCCTTCTCCAGGTCGTTGGGGATCAGGGCTGTACCAAATCGGCTGAGTCTGCTGAACTCTCCGTCGTAGGCGTCCACTGTCAAGTTCCCCTGCTCCAGGTGCAGGAACTGGGAGTACAAAGCATTCCTCACCGTAGCTGGAAAATACTTCGCGTTGAAGTGTTCCAGGAATTCCTTCCAAGTCTGCTGTCTGCCGATGCTGCTCTCCACAGAGTTCCACCAGTGATGGACGTTGCCTGTGAGTTGGGCCCTCACCGCGTTCATCCAGAGGTTGGGGTGTAACTGCGAACCCTCTAACAGCATCTCAGTGTTGGAGACCCAGTCTGAGATCTTCTCTGCCGTCTCCTTGCTCGAGAAGGTTCCCGGGCCTATCTGTCTGAGCCTCGTACAGTGCCTGCTCGCTAGACAGGTGCAGGTGCTGGTGCTGGTGCTGTTGCTTGGGCAGGTGCCCTCTCCAATACTGCCATCAGGCCCTGTCTCAGGGTCTCCGTCTGCTGCCACTGGGCCTGCATCATCATCTGGAAGAACTGCATCATCTGGGGCTATCCCTCCGCTGGTGGCATCTGAGGTAGAAACGGTGGAGGTGGTGGAAGAGGTACCTCCGGCTGTCTCCTTGGTGTCTCCTCGGGTGCCGGTCTCTCGTACTGCGACATCGGTGTCGCCCTCGAGGTCTGCCCCTCGAAGTACTGCCTCGAAATCGCCTGCGACGTCTGGCCCTCTGGCTGCTGCGTCCCTTCGTCGGGAGAGACCTGATGCCAGTGCATCATCGGGGCCTAAGGGATCACCTGTGCCTCTGGCTGTGGCAGCTCTCTAGGTGGTCCCTGAGTCGTATCCTCCCTCGGTGCTGCAGGTGGCACTATGATACCAAGTATCTCACGTCGGCTACGAAGGTTCATCTCACTGTAAGAGATAGAATAATATTAAAAGAGTATAGGATCAATCAAACAGGATGCAGATATTTAAAAGTACGGAAGAGTTTCAAAGGCGTAATCAAGTAGATGAGACCTAGTAATTTCTATCCTATTGCAGGCTCGCTGGGCACGTTACCATACCACAAGCGATAAACATTTGATGTTTCCGACCTGCATGGGCCACCACTAAAACCATGTCACGCCCCAGTCCCAAAATATATGGAACCAAGCCACGTGGCATTGGCCAGCTGACACATCTCCGAGGATGTCCCAATTTAATGGATCCTGGCGAAGCGTGCTATGCTGTCCTAAATCTAAAATGTCTAATATCAACAACAGGCAATGTTTAATCTCATCCACAGATAACAAGTAAATACTGAAATGAAAGACTAGAATATAAGAAACATAGTCGACTGACATAGTACAACTGAAATATGTCTGGTGGGAACAAACCAACTATAAATATTGGAGATAAAGTGCTGATAGTCTGAAATAAGAGTACTAATAAGAGTGACTGAAATAACTGCTAACTAGATAAGGAGCTCCAGTCATAGGCGGAAGGCCTACCAATATGATCAGGGGTACTCCGATGGAAGGACCTCTAGCTCCTCGTCAAGAGCAAACCTCGTCTCCACACCTGGCCCGTACACTGTGGGATAATAGGTCTCGTCCAGATCTGGAAGATAACCAGGTCCTCAGAGGGACGTAACAAGATATAATATGTATGCCAGATATAATACTGAATAAAAGTAAAGAGGGTGTGCTAACCATCTAAGTGAATGCAATGCAAGGACAACCTCGGAACGTATAGGTAGGTGTAGGCATAACGTCCAACGTCCTCTAGAGTGTGGTATCTACAACGTCCATCATTCCGAAGAATGAGGTATCTGTATATATATATAACGTCCACACTCTAAGGGGCGTGGTATCTACAATATATATACGTCTGTAACACTCCAAAGAGCGCGGTGTCTGAATATAGGGAGTCACCGGGTCTATGGTTCCTCTGGATACCACGGAGTCCGATGGGGGTATCCCATACGTTTATCAGTTGTCCTTCCCGCCCAATGTAGATACGCAAGTCGAATACACGACGTGAGTGTACCGTATCTATATACCAAGTCTCATCTAACTATATTACTCTAAAATACATGCTAATTCGTGATGCAAGTCGTATGTACCGATAGCGAATTGGGTACGCGGACCCGCATCCCATTATAAATGTACCATCGTGATACGTGTAAGTGTCACGGTCTAGGAAGATATCAAAATATCCTCGCAGTAGTGGGAGAGTCAGCTAACAACTAGGTCAAGTACACTACTCATCGACGCATTGTCGACTACACCCGAGTCAATCTCGGATGCACACAGTTCATGTATATTTGTAACATTTAACATTTAATTTTAAGCAGTAATCAGCAAGGTATACTTGCCTGTCCCGGGTAGCTGCGAAATCCAAAGTTCTGCTCCTGATGGCTCGGCGGTACTGTCCAGCAGTCCTATATATGATATAGTAATGGCCAAATTAGTCGCTACAATGGTACGACTAAAACACATTGCTTGTATCTACGGCTGACATAGGGTCGGGACTGTATATATATATATATAGCTAATACAAGTATATATATATACACGAAATCATATTTAATTATATTAAAATAATATATTTGTTTAATATTACAAAAATAGTACTTATGTATTAATTAGTATACACTAATAACACACAGTAAATATGTATACATAATTGGTAATATCATAAATTTATATATTTATACATATACATATATTTAGAAAATAATTTTGTACATAAGTAAAAATACACATACATATTTTAAATATAATAACATATTTAAAATACACAATGCCATATATATATATTTAATATTCTAAAATACTCAAATACACACTGTATGTACATATAATTTTTTGTGTAATAAAAAAATTATTAAGTATTTAAATCAGAATACTTTTATTAAACATATACTTTAGGTATTTAATTAAATATATATAAGGTATTTAAGCTTCTAGTATATATATATATATTATGTATATATATACATTATATTTGTAAATACTTACTTATATATTTTTATCATTTATAAATTATACTTAGAATATATTAAAACAGTATATATACATATACATAAATATACTACAAAATACAGAAAATAAAATATACATTAGAATACATATAAAATACTAGATTTAATACATGTAATTATACATATCTATATACATAGTAGGTATTTAAATACTTAAGTATTTAATACATTATTTAGTATATCTTATACGTATTTTTATTAGTCTATATAAAGTATACAAAAATACAGTATATATACATTATAATATATATAGGGATATATATATAATATACAAAATACGTATTTAAATACTGAAATACGGGATCTATATATATAAACTTGCAACCTAAAATACATGCATAAATACTAACAATTTCACATAAAATAATGTACTGTATTATACCTCAGGTCGAGGGGGTCACGGTGGTCGGCCGTCGTCGGCTGGGGTGGCCGGGCGGAGCTCCGGCGTCGCGCGGGGGGGGGGGGGGGGGGGGTCGGCAACGGCAGCAGCGGGTCTGGAGCGGTGGCGCTGCGGGGGCGATTGCCGCTCGCGGTGTCGACGTCCGGGGCTGAAAGTCGACGGGGAGGGAGAGGGTTGGCCGGGGAAGAGTGGGGCTGAGTTAGGCGGTCGGCGGCGCAGTGGTGGCGGTACACGGAGCGGTCGGGTGGTCGGCCTTGGGCGCGGGAGGGAGCAGCTCGGGTCAGTGTGGTCTGTTGGGGGAGTTGCTGCCGGCGGCTAGGCGGCGGGTGGCGGTGGTGGCAGGTGGGGGAGTGGTCGGCGAGGGTGGTCGGGTCATTGTGGTGGTGGCCGGAGTCGGTGGTTGGCCGGAGTTTGGCAGCGGGTGAGGGAGACAGGGGTCGGGCTGTGTAGTACAGGGTGTATAAAAATAGGGTTTGGTTTGGTTTCCTAGGTTTGTGTGCAATGCAAATGATGTAAGTTGGTGTATAAGTAGGAGAGAGAGTGGGGGGTGCCTAGGGATTAGGGCCGGCTGGACCTAGTTGTTTGGGGAGTTGGGGAGGTCCATCAAGATGAGTGGAGGGCTAGGAATGAGCTATTTCAAATGTAGGGCCATGATGTGCCCTACATAAAGTAAGGCAAGTACATTAGAATGGGGGGAAAATAAATGGGTACGGTTAGGGCATGACATTCTTTTTTCCATGATGGTTTGGGCCAATGAGAGGGGGACACCTCATTACAATTTTACAAATAGGCCCCTGAACAATTTGGTATTTGCACAACTTCTGGATTTGGGGATTTAATGCATACAAACACCATGTTTGGTGTTTCTTATTGTGCTAGGAGGGTGTATGGTGTTTTTATGAGGCTTGTGGTTGTGGATGTGGATTTGGGTTGGAGTCGGGTCTAATTCAAATGAGGTTAGGTTACCACATTAATTAATTCATAATTAATGCACCGGTGTTTCTAATTTAATTTAATACAAAAATTTGGGAGTCTAAATTGGGTTGGACAAGGGTCATTAGTGTGGTAGGCTCAGTGTACAATAATATCATGATCTGGGTTAGTCAAGACGGATTGAGGTGGGTCTCAATTTCGATTGGAACGGACAACAAACGTAATTACGCAATTTATTTAAATTGCGTACGGACGTTTGTAACGACTTTTGTGCGACTAAAATCAGGTACGAAAATGAGTATCCGGGGTTTATTCTAGGTTCAATATGAATGGTTAGGATGTCTAGGCCAAATATGTAGAATTTGTTTTAGGGTAACAGCTAGGGTAGTAACCAAAAGTAACCAATCATTGTACAAGTATTATAACACTATATAATAATCTTAATCATACCTAGTTAACCCTACTTAGGCTAATTAAATTAATTAACCCTAATTTTTGGTCGAGGGGGTTTACAGGTTACCTCCCTTAGGATGGGTAACCTCCCTTAGGATGTGTGACCTCTCATAAGATGGGTAACCTCCCTTAGGATGGGATACCTCCCGTAGGATGGGTGACCTCCCTTAGGATGGGTAACATAGGAAGGGTGACCTCCATTTTGATGGAAAACCTCCGGATGGGTGATCTCCCATAGAATGGGTAACCTCCAGATGGGTGACCACCCTAGGATGGGTAACCTGCCTTGGATGGGTGACCTCCCTAGGATGGGTAATCTACCTAGG
This sequence comes from Iris macrosiphon, assembly GCA_036927795.1. Classification (NCBI taxonomy): domain Eukaryota; kingdom Viridiplantae; phylum Streptophyta; class Magnoliopsida; order Asparagales; family Iridaceae; genus Iris; species Iris macrosiphon. The sequence continues at coordinate 449,876 of JAYESA010000008.1, forward strand.
ATGGGTAACCTCCCTTGGATGGGTGACCTCCCTAGGATGGGTGACCTCCAGTAGGATGGGTAACCTCCCATAGGATGGATGACCTCTGGTAGGATGGGTGATATCCCGTAGATTGGGTAACCTCTCGTAGGATGGGTAACCTCCCTTAGGATGGGTAATCTCCCATAGGATGGGTGACCTCTCTAGGATGGATGACCTCCCGTAGGATATGTTACCTCTCGTTGGATGGTTAACCTCCCTTAGGATGGGTGACCTCTCATAGGATGGGTGATATCCCGGAAGATGGGTAACCTCCCATAGGATGAGTGACCTATTTGCCTTAGGATGGGTAACCTCTCTTAGGATGGATAACCACTGGTAGGATGGATAACCTCCCTTAGTATGGGTAACCTCTCGTAGGATGGATGACCTCCATTTGGATGGCTAACCTCTATTTGGATGGGTAACCTCCCTTAGTATGGGTGACCTCCCGTAGGATAGGTGACCTCCCTAGGATGGGTGACCTCCCGTAGGATGGATAACCTCCATTTGGATGGGTAACCACCCGTATAATGGGTGACCTCTCATAGGTTGAGTAACCTCCCTAGGATGGGTAACCTCCCTTAGGATGGGTGCCTCTATTTGGATGGGTGACCTCCCGTAGGATGGGTAAACTCCTTAGGATGAGTGACCTCCCGTAGGATGTGTGACCTCCCTAGGATGGATGACCTCCCGTAGGATGGGTGACCTCTCGTAGGATGGGTAACCTGCCTTAGGATGGGTGACCTCTCGTAGGATGGGTGATATCCCGTAGGATGGATAAACTTCCGTAGGATGAGTAACCTATTTTCCTTAGTATGTATTACCTCTATTTGGATGGGTGACCTCTCGTAGGATGGGTAACCTCCCTTCGGATGGGTGACCTCTCGTAGGAGGGATAATATCCCATAAGATGGGTAACCTTCCGTAGGATGAGTGACTTATTTTCTTTAGTATGGGTGACCTCCATTTGGATGGATGACCTTCCGTTGGATGGGTAACCTCCCTAGGATGGGTGACCTCCCTAGGATAGGTGTCCTCCAGTAGGATGGGTAACCTTCCTTAGGATGGGTGACCTCTCATAGGATGGGTAATATCCCGTAGATTGGTTAACCTCTCGTAGGATGGGTAACCTCCATTTGGATGGGTAACCACCCGTATAATGGGTGACCTCTCATAGGTTGAGTAACCTCCCTAGGATGGGTAACCTCCCTTAGGATGGGTAACCTCACTAGGATGGGTGACCACTCTTAGGATGGGTAATCTGTCGTACAATTGGTGACCTCGATTTGGATGGATAACCTCCCGTAGGATGGATGACCTCTCATAGGTTGGGTAACCTCCCTTAGGATGGTTTACCTCTCGTAGAATGGGTGCCTCCATTTGGATGGGAGACCTCTCATAGGATGGGTAAACTCCTTAGGATGGGTAACCTCCCGTAGGATGGGTGATCTCTCGTAGGATGGGTAACCTGCCTTAGGATGGGTGACCTCTCGTAGGATGGGTGATATCCCGTTGGATGGATAACCTTCCGTAGGATGAGTAACTATTTCCCTTAGTATGGGTTACCTCCATTTGGATGGATGACCTCTCGTAGGATGGGTAATCTCCCTTAGGATGGGTGACCTCTCGTAGGATGGATAATATCCCATAAGATGGGTAACCTTTCGTAGGATGAGTGACCTATTTCCTTTAGTATGGGTGACCTCTATTTGGATAGGTGACCTCCCATTGGATGGGTAACCTCCCTAGGATGGGTGACCTCCCTAGGATGGGTGACCTCCAGTAGGATGGGTAACCTCCCTTAGGATGGGTGACCTCCCATAGGATGGATGACCTCTCTAGGATGGGTGACCTCTCGTAGGATGGTTAACCTTCCTTAGGATGGGTGACCTCTCATAGGATGGGTGATATCCCGGAGGATGGGTAACCTCCCGTAGGATGAGTGACCTATTTTCCTTAGGATGGGTAACCACTCTTAGGATGGGTAACCACTCGTAGGATGGATAACCTCCCGTAGGATGGATAACCTCCCTTAGTATGGGTAACCTCTCGTAGGATGGGTGACCTCCATTTGGATGGCTAACTTCCATTTGTTTGGGTAACCTCCCTTAGTATGGGTGACCTCCCGTAGGATAGGTGACCTCCCTAGGATGGGTGACCTCCCGTAGGATGGGTAACCTCCATTTGGATGGGTAACCACCCGTATAATGGGTGACCTCCCGTAGGATGAGTGACCTCCCGTAGGATTGGTAACCTCTATTTGGATGGGTAACCACCCGTATAATAGGTGACCCCTCATAGGTTGAGTAACCTCCCTAGGATGGGTAACCTCCCTTAGGATGGGCAACCTCACTAGGATGGGTGACCACTCTTAGGATGGGTAACCTCTCGTATAATGGGCGACCTCGATTTGGATGGATAACCTCCCGTAGGATGGGTGACCTCTCATAGGTTGGGTAACCTCCCTTAGGATAATTTACCTCTCGTAGGATGGGTGCCTCAATTTGGATGGGTGACCTCCCGTAGGATAGGTGACCCCCTATAAGATGGGTAACCTCCATTTGGATGGGTAACCACCCGTAGGTTGGGTAACCTCCCTAGGATGGGTTACCTTCCTAAGGATGGGTGACCTCCATTTGGATGGGTGACCTCTCGTAGGATGAATGACCTCCCTTAGGATGGGTGACCTCCCGTTGGATGGGTGACCTCCCTATGATGGGTGACCTCTCTTAGGATGGGTGACCCCCCGTAGGATGGGTATCCTCCATTTGGATGGGTAACTACCCGTAGGTTGGGTAACCTCCCTAGGATGGGTGACCTCTCTTAGGATGGGTAACCTAGCTTAAGATGGGTAACCATCATAGGATGGGTAACCTACCTTAGGATGGGTAACCTCTCTTAGGATGGGTGACCTCCATTTGGATGGGTGACCTCCCGTAGAATGGGTGAGCCCCCGTAGGATGGGTAACCTCCATTTGGATGGGTAACCACCCGTAGGTTGGGTAACCTCCCTAGGATGGGTTACCTCCTTTATGATGGGTTATCTCCCTTAGGATGTGTGACCTCTCGTAGGATGGGTAACCTCCCTTAGGATGGGTTACCTCCCGTAGGATGGGTGACCTCCCTTAGGATGGGTAACATAGGATGGATGACCTCCATTTGGATGGAAAACCTCCGGATGGGTGACCTCCCGTAGGATGGGTAACCTCCAGATGGGTGACCACCCTAGGATGGGTAACCTCCCTTGGATGGGTGACCTCCCTAGGATGGGTAATATACCTAGGATGGGTAACCTCCCTAGGATGGATGACCTCCATACGATGGGTAACCTCCTGTAGGATGGGAGACCTCCATACGATGGGTGACCTATAGGATGGGTAACCTCCCTAGGATGGGTGACCTCCCGTAGGATGGGGATCCTCCCTTATGATGGGTAACTTCTTGTAGGATTGGTGACCTCCATTTGGATGGAAAATCTCCCTAGGATGGGTGACCTCACGTAGGATGGGTGACCTCCCTAGGATGGGTAACCTCCCGTTGGATGGGTAACCACCATTTAGATGGGTAACCACCCGTATGATTGGTAACCTCTCATAGGTTGGGTAACCTCCCTAGGATGGGTAACCTCCCATAGGATGGGTGACCTCCCTTTCATTGAGTAACCTCCCTTGGGATTGCTGACCTCTCGTAGGAAAGGTAACCTCCCGAAGGATAGGTAACCTCCAGATGGGTGACCTCCCTCTCAATGGGTAACCTCCCTTGGGATGGCTGACCTCCCGTAGGATGGATAACCTCCGTTAGGATGGGTGACCTAACTTAGGATGGGTGACCTCCTGTAGGATGATTGATTTCCTTTATGATGGGTGACCTCCCTTTGGATGGGTGACTTTCGTAGGATGGGTGGCCTCCCGTAGGATGGGTGATATCCCGTAGGATGGGTAACCTTCCGTAGGATGAGTGACCTCCCTCGGGATGGGTAATCTCTCTTAGGATTGGTAACATCTCCTGGGATGGGTGACTTCCATTTGGATGGGTGACCTCCCGTAGGATCGGTGACCCCCCGTAGGATGAATAACCTCCCTAGGATGGGTGACCTCCCTAGGATGGGTAACCTTGCGTAGGATGGGTTACCTCACGTAAGAGGGGTGACCTCCCTAGGATTGGTGACCTCCCTTAGGATAGGTAACCTCCCATAGGATGGGAGACCTCCGATAGGATAGGTAACCTAATGTAGGATAGGTAACCTCGCTTAGGATAGGTGACCTCCTATATGATAGGTAACCTATCTTAGGATTGGTAACCTATAGGATGGGTGACCTCCCGTAGGATGGGTGCCCTATAGGATGTGTGACCTCCCATAGGATGGGTGACCTCCCGTTGGATATGTAACCTTCCTTAGGATGGGTGACCTCCCGTATGATGGTTGACCTCCCTTAGGATGATTGACCTCCTGTAGGATGGGTAACCTCCCTTAGGATAGGTGACCTATAGGATGGGTGACCTTTTGTAGGATGGGTAACCTCCCTTATGATGGGTGACCTCCTGTAGGATGGGTGACCTCCCATAGGATGGGTAACCTCCATTTGGATATGTGACCTCCCGTAAGATGGGTGACCCCCGGTAGGATGGGTAAAATCCATTTGAATGGGTAACCACCCGTAGGTTGGGTAACCTCTCAAAGGATGGGTAATCTCTCATAGAATGGGTGACCTCTCATAGGTTGGGTAACCTCCCTAAGTATGGGTGACCTCCCGAAGGATGGGTGACCTTCATAGGATCGGTAACCTCCTATAGGGTAGTTGGGTAACCTCCCTTAGGATGGGTGACCTCTCGTATGATGGGTAAGCTCCCTAAGGATGGGTAACCTCTCTTAAGATGGGTGACCTCACGTAGGATGGGTAACCTCCCGTAGGATGAGTGACCTATTTCCCTTAGGATGGGTAACCTCCCTTAGGATGGGTGACCTCTCGTAGGATGGGTAACCTCCCTAGGATGGGTGACCTCCCGTAGGATGGGTGACCTCCCTAGGATGGGTGACCTCCCGTAGGATGGGTGACCTCTCGTAGGATGGGTAACCTCCCTTAGAATGGGTGAGCAATCATAAGATGGATGATATCCCATAGGATGGGTAACCTACCGTAGGATGGGTAACCTATTTCCCTTAGGATGGGTGACCTCCATTTGGATGGGTGACATCTCGTAAGATGGGTAACCTCCGTTAGGATAGGTGACCTTTTGTAGGATGGGTCATATCCCGTATGATGGGTAACCTTCCGTAGGATGAGTGACCTATTTTCTTTAGTATGGGTGACCTCCATTTGGATGGGTGGACTCCCGTAGGATGGGTAACCTAACCAGGATGGGTGACCTACATAGGATGGATAACCTCCCTTAGGATGGGTGACCTCTCGTAGGATGGGTGATATCCCATAGGATAGGTAACCTCTCGTAGGATGGGTAACCTTCCTTAGGATGGGTGACCTCCCGTAGGATGGGTGACCTCTCGTAGGATGTGTAACCTTCCTTAGGATGAGTGATCTCTCATAGGATGGTGATATCCCATAGGATGGGTAACCTCCCGTAGGATGAGTGACCTATTTCCCTTAGGATGGGTAACCTCTCTTAGGATGAGTAACCTCTTGTAGGATGGGTAGCCTCCCGTAGGATGGGTGTAAAACCCCCTTCCTAAAAAATCGTATAAACCCTTTTATTTATTAATTATTAATTAAATTGTAGTAATTAGGTCCAAATAGGAGAAATAGATTTTTAATAATTTTTATATTAGGTGTTCGGGCCCTTAGATGACTTATGGGACCTTCAGGAATTTTTCGGAATTTATTCCATGTAGGAGACCCCTTGAGCAGTTGCTAGCCTAACGATGTGCAATACCCTAATCGATAAATTTTCTTATGAGTATATATATATATGTATATACAAATATATATATATATATATGTATATATATATTTATAAAAGAAAAGAAAAGAAAGCAAAAGAATTAAATAAAGAACTAATAATAATATTAATAATATAATATTAATTAGTATAGTAATAATACTATTAGGACTTGCTGTAAGCAAGTTAGTATAGGAATAATACTATTAGGACTTGCTGTAAGCAAGTTAGTATAGGAATAATAAAATAAGCTTAATTAACTAATAATAATAATAAAATAATAATAGTAATAAGTTAGCTACTTGCTTTTAGCAATTGCTAAAAGCACTTCCAAACGAAACTTGCAGCACTTAGCATTGCTTTTCTCTTCAGCAACGTGGCTGGCTTTGCTTTTCACTTCAGCGGCTCCAAATAAAATCCAACCCGTGCGCCCCATCTCTCCCCCTCTCTCTCTAATATATATAGTAAATATATATATATTAACCCTTAAAACCCTAACCTAATATTCCCAGACTTCCTCTTCCCATCTATAGCCGTCACCGCAGCCAGAGAAGTCTCCCCAAGCCATCCAACCATCCCGTCGACGCCGACATCGCGAACTGCAGTCTCCCACTCGAGGCGCCTTCGCTCCGGCGTGTTTTCCCGTTGACTCGCTCGACCAAACGCTGTTCCGTTTTCATAGGTATGATCTTCCCTCAACCCTCTCCAGTATTTGTTTTATAGTCAACCTCAGAAAACGTGTGCCCCTAGGTGAAAAACAGCGTCCAAAGTTGGACGAGCAGACAAAATTCTGCAATCGCAGAATTCCAGATTGACCACCGATATTGTCGAGTTCGTATCTCCCACCACAGAGATCCGAATTCGATGATTCTTTTTGATACCTGTAGATTAGATGACCTAGTTTATTTTCTGTATTATAACTTTGTGCTATTAGTCGCTGTGGACAGAAATATATTCGTCACAAAACTGCGCGCACCCACTTTTTCCGGTTTTCCAAAAGTTGGAGATCGGAGCGCGCCCCGCCAAACGGGACCGCCCCGCCGTGTGCCAAGTGTACCAAATGGTGCACACAGCATAACGGGACACGTGAAAATTCGTGGGGACTGATTTCGGACGCGTAAGCGCGCCGGAATCAGGCCGTATCCGCGGACACATCTCGTGTCGCCACTTTTGTGGAACTCGCACGTATTTTGTGCACGCATGTCAGAATGCGACGAAACTTGCGCCACTGGACTCGTGGTAACGCGCTGGTCCTGTGACCCAATTTTCACACATTTCTAAGACGGTTGACCAGATCGCCAATTGGCGGGCCCCACAGTTGACTTTTTGGACCAAATTTTGTTCGGCTCATCGGAATCCAAATTTGGATATACCGTTGGGTTCGTATTGACATTTAGAGTTGTTTGACCCATAGTTTGTCCCATTTAGAGACTGTTACCCTCGGCACGCTTTTCGGTGCAAAGTGGGCCACACGTGGACCCCACTTTTGCCCAAAATTACCGTTTTGCCCCTGTGTCCAAATTGGACGAAAGGGATGTGCTTTTTAGCTATTTTGCTCATTCCGGAAACGTTGGTGATATTTATTTCAGCATCCGGAGACATTTATTTTGTGGCCATAGCTCCTGGTCCTGTGTATTGGACATCTGGACGTGACATTTTGCAGATTCTTGCCAGGCAAGTATACCTTGCCATTGTACTGTTATTTATATTCCATATGTTGCATGCATCTTTATTTTCTGTCCTTAGTTCATATATTTTAATTGTTATATAAAATGCTCGCGACGGTGACGTCGCGATAGGTTTTTATTTATGTATTGCATTGACCATGTTCATGAGACTACCCCATTATCATATAGTATCATTAGGTTCATTTGGCCGTGACACATATTTTTACACGAGTTGTGAGTCTCATATAGATCACGGACGCGCGTATTGACTGATCATCGGTACGTGTGGGACGTGCGTTAGGGATAACTGCTGTTAGAAACTTTGCATGCTAGTAGACTTGGCAGTTATTAGAGGTCCATGGACATAGCTTATTATAGTACGGTGGTCCCATCCTTGTCCTTGTTTGGTTGCAGGATTGGGCTAGGGTACTAAGAATAGGCTATGGACCGAATCGTGTCATTGATGTGACATGCTTAGAGCATGGGGTGGGGAGAACAACAAGTACCGCATTTGAGCTCCTTTACACTTTTTCTCCTGTACGCCCGGATTCTCCGCTGGAGATACGGGCCATGATGACCACTATATATTATGTACTATCAGGCGGGCCACCGGCGTTCAAAAGACGACGTGCCTTGTAGGCCCCTGGATCTTCAAAAGAGAACTATGCCAAATCCCAGTTTTCAGCCAGATAGCTCACTTGTGGGGAAAGTTGTTCTTAACTGCATTCACTTTAGATGGTTAGGCGACCCATTGGATATTTATTTCAGTACTTTATTGGCATGTGTTTAAGTATACTTGTTATGTCCCTCTGAGGACCTGGTCCGCTGCCAGGTGTACCTGTTCTTGAGTGTTTGCAGGAGCACAGATGTGGAAGGATATAGATGCTTCGTGGATGTCTTCTCTTCGAGCCGTGATTGGTAGCTGGTACTTATTGTTTGAGTGAGTTGTACTTATATTGTATTTATATTTCCCATTCGAGTTGGTAGTGGATTTGTTTCCATCCAACTATCATCTTTAGATACTTCTGTTGAGATCTAGTTTCATAGATACTGGTTATTTATTTCTATATGATTTTGGTGGATGAGATTTAGATTTTAACCTGTGACTTGTATTTCATTTTATACCACTTGTGGATTTTATATTCACATTACAGCGTACGTATGGATTTGGTTTCCATACATTGGAGTTGCCATATCCATGCGGCTGGCATGCTTACGTGTCCTAGTCCTACGTATTTTTTTGGGACTGGGGCGTGACATGTTTTTGTGGTGGCCCATGCAGGTCAAGAGCATATTGTCTCGGTTACGTTACTGTACCGAACAAGCCTGCACCTAGGACTAGAGTATAGGATCTCATCCACAATTGACTATGATTTATCTTCCCCCTCTCTGTTCTATTTTGAACAAATGCATCCTGCTTGATTCCTGTGCTTCCCTAATAGTTCTTTAAGTATAGCCTTCTCCTAGAATATAGAAGTTCCTGTTGTTAGATGATAATTAGAGTAGCACACCTATTTAGAATACAACGAGATTATAGATACACCTCTAAGTTTAGAATATCTAGTGAACCCTAGAATTCCTTATCTCTAGAATTGGTTTACCATTACCCCCTGATGTATTATAAAGACTTGAGAGTAGTATAGACACTACTAGAGTTAGTTAGAAGTTTATCATAATGTTTGACCCTAGTATTGAGGAACCAATAGAAAACCAAAAATTGAATATTAGGACTGAAACTAACCTTCGTAGTTAGATAAGTATTGGAGAACTATAAATTTAGATTCTTGTCTTAAGATAAGTAGACAGCACCCTAGGAAGCCTAGAGGAATGTAATCAACACTTCTCCCTTGATCATACCCCGAACATAGCAACCAACACCCCACTCCCCTTAGAGAACCATGATGCTATCTAGAGCCCTCTATCTTTATTTTTATATTGTTTCCCTGCGACCATAGCGCTCGCTATTTTGCGACGGCTAATTACGTTTCTTCTCTTCATCTTTCAACTCGTGCCATCTGACACTTCGGATAGTAGGCCAAGTAAAATTTATTCTTTGTTAAGGGCTCATAGTTTGCTAGGATTATAGTTGTGGCCTTGAGTGCGAATTTTTTTTCTTGGTAGTTAGAACTTGATAAGTTTAAGTTATTTTGTAGATTGTGACCAATGGTTAACCCTTAGTTTTTAAACCGTGTAATTTGTACCCTCACCTCGATACAAGTTAGACCCCTTTCCCCCTTAACGGCCAGTAACTCTTCTATCTTTACCATTGACACTTGCTTATAAGTGCTATGACTAAGACTTAGGATGACCATTACCTACATAAAAAGGATACCCTAATCAGTACCAAGATCTTTCCTCATATACCCTAATAAGAGTTCTGCTCTATTTACATGTGCAAGATTATTTTGTAGGACCCTCTTAAGAATGTCACCGTAGTAGTTTAATTATTTAAGTTGGGTAGTATGCCTCACCACCTAGTATCATATAGCCCTTGTGATCCATTGATGAAGTGTAACTGAATGGCATTAATTGTATGCTAACATAAGATGATAGTGTTTATTCAAACTATAGAACTTAGAGGCTCATACCCCTACTTTGTCGACTAATTGACTTAGACAAGGAATTAATATGATAGCTGTAGAGATTGTAGAGTCTTTTATTATTGTTGCTTATTTTGTTTTGTTGTTATGAACTTGAATTATTTTGTAACATCTCTCATCATAATCCAGCGTATCTAAAATCTCTGTACTACCTTGACTTATGCTGCTATTATAGCCTAGTTTTTGCAAGCTTATTCTTTTATCGAGCTTGCTCATGGCATATGTATTATTGGGTGCACACAATGATACAATTGCCTAATCAGAATCGGTGTATTAAGGTCTAGCTAACCTTAGTGCGCTTGGTTCGCTCTTCGCATGACTACTTTACGTGGATTGAGATATATAGTAATTAGTAAACGAATATACTTGCCCTAGATATGTCTGACATATCGTATCGGTTACATGACTGTACTAATACGAGCATGTGAATAGGAACTACCAAAATAGGATTTCAATCCACAACTGCTTTGACAATTTCCAATTAAATTCTTTAAACGCCTTGATCCCAATACTTCTATTCTATTACGCTGCCTTGAACTCTTTATTATTGATCTTCGTCTTCCCTTATTTCGAAAAGACGAAACCTCGTGCTGAGTATAAAGTTTGATACACAGAGAGTACTGGATATACCCCGTAGGCCGATCACATACTTGAGGATTATTCTTTTGTAATTAAGGACATATCATATATGATATAATCGGCGTTGAAGTTTTGAGGATTGAATGACATGAGTAAATAAATTAAGGGATATTTTCTTAAGGTATATAGCCTTAGGTGATAGGTGGATAAATTTTAAGTTGGGTAGTAGTGCATTGTCAACTCGGGAGGAATTTCTTTTAGATTATGATCGAGTAAGATTAGACTGGGAGAGGTTCAAGCCATTATAATTTTGAGAAATTTAGAAGGATGACTAAGATGATGAGGATCATTGAATTGATATTGAGGACCCAATATTTATACCTTAAGTGCATGAGTTAAATTTGAACAATGAAGGTAGGATCACCAATTTAAATTTAGAGGATAAATATAGAATTTCAGACTTGAATATTGGTGGACTGCATTTAAATTATTTTCAATTTGGTGATTTGAATTAAGAATTAAAATTTTGGTTGGACGACCTATTTGAAATAATGAGGATGTGAATAGAATTTAAAGAGTTGAGGTATACAAAATTTTATAAGTGAAAATGGGAATATATTGGACTCAAACCACTTCTAAAGGAGATTATGATAGTTAGAGATCGTGAGGTAAAAGTTATATGCGTATGTAAATCTTGGAGATGTTATGTGGATATGGATAATTTGAAACAAGGGGAGAAAAGATAACCATAGGTTAAATTTTGATTGGAGCAGTGGACATCTTAACTTAGAAGTGATTACAATGGATATGATTAGGATTTTAGTTATCGCAAGAAGATTGCGACTGACTTGCCTTATTGAACATAAAGGATTAACCGATTCTACCTTATTTCAATTTTGAGGACGACATTATTTTAAGTTCGGCAGATTGTGAACCCCTCACCCAAAATTTGACCTACTTGGCTGAGTTAGTGAGACTAAGGTTAGCTGAGTCCAGTTAGAAATAGAACACGGTATTTTTTTATTTAGTTTTACAACATGATATCACTTGACGCACCTTACCATTGCTTCGATGAATGGAGCAAGTCACCAGTCACTGCCTTCCTACGAATTTCACACCCTTGTCCTAGACATGCCCATCATCCAATTCTCATCTTTGTGCAATTTTCCAATTGTTGGACGCTTTTATGCAAAAGAGCATTTATGTGTCCACACCATTGGACATGACACATGAAGAAACCTATTTTTCGCTCATATGGATTGTTCCATGATTTTTTCGGGATGTGCAACGTGCAACATCGCCCACCCCTTTAAACCTAGTCTTGCATTTTAAACAATGCAAATCTTATACCATCATTGCATTCTATCGTGGCTTAATTTTAATTTCGAGGACGAAATTTTTATAAGTTGGGTAGAATGTAAAACCCCCTTCCTAAAAAATCGTATAAACCCTTTTATTTATTAATTATTAATTAAATTGTAGTAATTAGGTCCAAATAGGAGAAATAGATTTTTAATAATTTTTATATTAGGTGTTCGGGCCCTTAGATGACTTATGGGACCTTCAGGAATTTTTCGGAATTTATTCCATGTAGGAGACCCCTTGAGCAGTTGCTAGCCTAACGATGTGCAATACCCTAATCGATAAATTTTCTTATGCGTATATATATATATGTATATACAAATATATATATATATATATATATATATGTATATATATATTTATAAAAGAAAAGAAAAGAAAGCAAAAGAATTAAATAAATAACTAATAATAATATTAATAATATAATATTAATTAGTATAGTAATAATACTATTAGGACTTGCTGTAAGCAAGTTAGTATAGGAATAATACTATTAGGACTTGCTGTAAGCAAGTTAGTATAGGAATAATAAAATAAGCTTAATTAACTAATAATAATAATAAAATAATAATAGTAATAAGTTAGCTACTTGCTTTTAGCAATTGCTAAAAGCACTTCCAAACGAAACTTGCAGCACTTAGCATTGCTTTTCTCTTCAGCAACGTGGCTGGCTTTGCTTTTCACTTCAGCGGCTCCAAATAAAATCCAACCCGTGCGCCCCATCTCTCCCCCTCTCTCTCTAATATATATAGTAAATATATATATATTAACCCTTAAAACCCTAACCTAATATTCCCAGACTTCCTCTTCCCATCTATAGCCGTCACCGCAGCCAGAGAAGTCTCCCCAAGCCATCCAACCATCCCGTCGACGCCGACATCGCGAACTGCAGTCTCCCACTCGAGGCGCCTTCGCTCCGGCGTGTTTTCCCGTTGACTCGCTCGACCAAACGCTGTTCCGTTTTCATAGGTATGATCTTCCCTCAACCCTCTCCAGTATTTGTTTTATAGTCAACCTTGGAAAACGTGTGCCCCTAAGTGAAAAACAGCGTCCAAAGTTGGACGAGCAGACAGAATTCTGCAATCGCAGAATTCCAGATTGACCACCGATATTGTCGAGTTCGTATCTCCCACCACAGAGATCCGAATTCGATGATTCTTTTTGATACCTGTAGATTAGATGACCTAGTTTATTTTCTGTATTATAACTTTGTGCTATTAGTCGCTGTGGACAGAAATATATTCGTCACAAAACTGCGCGCACCCACTTTTTCCGGTTTTCCAAAAGTTGGAGATCGGAGCGCGCCCCGCCAAACGGGACCGCCCCGCCGTGTGCCAAGTGTACCAAATGGTGCACACAGCATAACGGGACACGTGAAAATTCGTGGGGACTGATTTTGGATGCGTGAGCGCGCCGGAATCAGGCCGTATCCGCGGACACATCTCGTATCGCCACTTTTGTGGAACTCGCACGTATTTTGTGCACGCATGTCAGAATGCGACGAAACTTGCGCCACTGGACTCGTGGTAACGCGCTGGTCCTGTGACCCAATTTTCACACATTTCTAAGACGGTTGACCAGATCGCCAATTGGCGGGCCCCATAGTTGACTTTTTGGACCAAATTTTGTTCGGCTCATCGGAATCCAAATTTGGACATACCGTTGGGTTCGTATTGACATTTAGAGTTGTTTGACCCATAGTTTGTCCCATTTAGAGACTGTTACCCTCGGCACGCTTTTCGGTGCAAAGTGGGCCACACGTGGACCCCACTTTTGCCCGAAATTACCGTTTTGCCCCTGTGTCCAAATTGGACGAAAGGGATGTGCTTTTTAGCTATTTTGCTCATTCCGGAAATGTTGGTGATATTTATTTCAGCATCCGGAGACATTTGTTTTGTGGCCATAGCTCTTGGTCCTGTGTATTGGACATCTGGACGTGACATTTTGCAGATTCTTGCCAGGCAAGTATACCTTGCCATTGTACTGTTATTTATATTCCATATGTTGCATGCATCTTTATTTTCTGTCCTTAGTTCATATATTTTAATTGTTATATAAAATGCTCGCGACGGTGACGTCGCGATAGGTTTTTATTTATGTATTGCATTGACCATGTTCATGAGACTACCCCATTATCATATAGTATCATTAGGTTTATTTGGCCGTGACACATATTTTTACACGAGTTGTGAGTCTCATATAGATCACGGACGCGCGTATTGACTGATCATCGGTACGTGTGGGACGTGCGTTAGGGATAACTGCTGTTAGAAACTTTGCATGCTAGTAGACTTGGCAGTTATTAGAGGTCCATGGACATAGCTTATTATAGTACGGTGGTCCCATCCTTGTCCTTGTTTGGTTGCAGGATTGGGCTAGGGTACTAAGAATAGGCTATGGACCGAATCGTGTCATTGATGTGACATGCTTAGAGCATGGGGTGGGGAGAACAACAAGTACCGCATTTGAGCTCCTTTACACTTTTTCTCCTGTACGCCCGGATTCTCCGCTGGAGATACGGGCCATGATGACCACTATATATTATGTACTATCAGGCGGGCCACCGGCGTTCAAAAGACGACGTGCCTTGTAGGCCCCTGGATCTTCAAAAGAGAACTATGCCAAATCCCAGTTTTCAGCCAGATAGCTCACTTGTGGGGAAAGTTGTTCTTAACTGCATTCACTTTAGATGGTTAGGCGACCCATTGGATATTTATTTCAGTACTTTATTGGCATGTGTTTAAGTATACTTGTTATGTCCCTCTGAGGACCTGGTCCACTGCCAGGTGTACCTGTTCTTGAGTGTTTGCAGGAGCACAGATGTGGAAGGATATAGATGCTTCGTGGATGTCTTCTCTTCGAGCCGTGATTGGTAGCTGGTACTTATTGTTTGAGTGAGTTGTACTTATATTGTATTTATATTTCCCATTCGAGTTGGTAGTGGATTTGTTTCCATCCAACTATCATCTTTAGATACTTCTGTTGAGATCTAGTTTCATAGATACTGGTTATTTATTTCTATATGATTTTGGTGGATGAGATTTAGATTTTAATCTGTGACTTGTATTTCATTTTATACCACTTGTGGATTTTATATTCACATTACAGCGTACGTATGGATTTGGTTTCTATACATTGGAGTTGCCATATCCATGCGGCTGGCATGCTTACGTGTCCTAGTCCTACGTATTTTTTTGGGACTGGGGCGTGACAATGGGTAACCTCCCTAAGGATGGGCAACCTCTCGTAGGATAGGTGACCTCCATTTGGATGGGTAACCTCCCTAGGATGGGTGACCTCCCGTAGGATGGGTAACATCCATTTGAATGGGTAACCACCCGTATGATGGGTGACCTCTCATAGGTTGAGTAACATCCCTAGGATGGATAACCTCCCTTAGGATGGGTAACCTCCCTAGGATGGGTGACCTCTCTTAGTATGGGTAACCTCTCGTAGGATGGGTGACCTCCATTTGGATGAGTAACCTCCCGTATGATGGGTGATCTCTCATAGGTTGGGTAACCTCTCATTGGATGGGTGACCTCTATTTGGATGGATGACCTCCCGTAGGATGGGTGACCCCCCGTATGATGGGTAACCTCTATTTGGATGGGTAACCACCGGTTGGTTGGGTAACCTCTCTAGGATGGGTTACCTCCTTTAGGATGGGTGACCACCCGTAGGAAGAGTGGCCTCCCTTAGGATGGGTGACCTCCCATATGATGGGTGACCTCTCTAGGATGGGTGACCTCTCTTAGGATAGGTGACCACCCATAGGATGGGTAACCTCCATTTGGATGGGTAACCTCCTATAGGTTGGATAACCTCCCTAGGATGGGTGACCTCTCTTAGGATTGGTAACCTTCCTTTGGTTGGGTGACCTTCATAGGATGGGTAACCTCCCTTAGGATGGGTAACCTCTCTTAGGATGGGTGACCTCCATTTCGATGGGTGACCTCCCGTAGGATGGGTGACCCCCCGTAGGATGGGTAACCTCCATTTCGATGGGTAACTACCCGTAGGTTGGGTAACCTCCCTAGGATGGGTGACCTCTCTAAGGATGGGTAACCTCCCTAGGATGGGTAACCTCCCTTAGGATGGGTGACCCCCTAGGATGGGTAACCTCTCGTAGGATGGGTAACCTTCCTTGGATGGGTAACCTCCAGTAAGATGGGTAACCTCCATTTGGATGGGTGTCCTCCCGTAGGATGGGTGACCACCCAAGGATGGGTAACCTCCCGTAGGATGGGTGACCTCTCTAGGATGGGTAACCTCCCGTAGGATAGGTAACCTCCATTTGGATGGGTGACCTCCCGTAGGGTGGGTAACCTCCCTAGGATGGGTGACCTCCCGTAGGAGGTTACCCATCCTAGGGAGGTCACTCATCCTACGGGAGGCCACCCATCCAAATGGAGGTTACCCATCCTACTGGAGGTTACCCATCCAATAGAGGTTACCCATCCTACGAGAGGTTACCCATCCTAGGGAGGTCACCCATCCTACGGGAGGTCACTCCTACGGGAGGTTACCCATCCTACGGGAGGTTACACATCCTACGGGAGGTTACCCATTAAAAGGTGGTCACCCATCCAAAGGGAGGTCACCCATCCTACGAGAGGTCACCCATCCAAATGGAGGTTATCCATCCTACGGGAGGTTACCCATCCTAGGGAGGTCACCCATCCTACGGGAGGTTATCCATCATATGAAGGTCACCCAACGTATGGAGGTTACCTATCCTAAGGGAGGTTACCCATCCTCGGGAGGTTACCAATCCTATAGGTCACCCATCCAAATAGAGGTCACCCATCCTACGAGAGGTTACCCATCCTAAGAGAGGTTATCCATCCTAAGGGAGGTCATCCATCCTTAGGAGCTTACCCATCCTTAGGGAGGAAACCCATCCTTAGGGAGGTCACCCATCCTACGAGATATCACCCATCCTACAAGAGGCCACCCATCCTATTCGTCACCCATCCTATGGGAGATCACCCATCATTTGGGAAGTCACCCATCCTAAGAGAGGTCACCCATCCTAAGAGAGGTTAGCCAACCTAATGGAGGTTACCCATGCAAATGGAGGTTACCCATCCTAGGGAGTTTACCCATCCTTAGGAAAGTCACCCATCCAATAGAGGTTACCCATCCTACGGGATATCATCCATCCTACGAGAGATCACCCATCCTATAGGTCCTATCATACATGAGGTCCACTATCCTATAGGAGGTTACCCATCCAAATGGTGGTCACCCATCAAAAGGAGGTCACCCTTCCAAAGGGAGGTCACCCATCCTACGGAAGGTCATCCATCCTAGGGAGGTCGCCCATCCTAAGGGAGGTTACCCATCCTATGAAGGTCATCCATCCTACCAGAGGTCACCCATCCTACAGGATGTCAACCATCCTAAGGGAGGTTACCCATCCTATGAAGGTCACCCATCGTATGGAGGTTACCCATCCTATGAAGGTCACCTATCCTAAGGGAGGTTACCCATCCTAAGGGAGGTCACCCATCCGGAGTGACCTTCCTAGGATGGGTGACCTCTCTTAGGATGGGTAACCTCTCGTAGGATGGGTGACCTCCCATAAGATGGGTGACCTCTCGTAAGATGGGTAACCTCCCTAAGTATGGGTGACCTCCCGTAGGATGGGTAACCTCTCATAAGTTTGGTAACCTCCCTAAGTATGTGTGACCTCCCGTAGGATGGGTGACCTTCCGTAGGATGGGTAATCTCCCGTAGGATGGGTGATATCCAGTAGTATGGGTAACCTCCCTAGGATGGGTAACCTCCCTTAGGATGGGTGATATCCTGTAGGATGGGTGACCTTCATAGGATGGGTAACCTCTCGTAGGATGGGTGACCTATAGGATGGGTGACCTCTCGTTGGATGGGTGATATCCCGTAGGATGGATAACCTCCCTAGGATGGGTAACCTCCCTAAGGATGAATGACCTTCATCGGATCGGTAACCTCCCTTTGGATGGGTGACCTCCCGTAGGATGGGTGATATCCCGTAGGATGGGTAACCTCCCTAGGATGTGTAAACCTCCCTAGGATGGGTAACCTCCCGTAGGATGAGTGACCTCCCTTAGGATGGGTAACCTCCATTTGGATGGGTAACTTCTCTTAGGATGGGTAACCTCTCTTGGGATGGGTGACCTCTTTTGGATGGGTTACCTCCCGTTGGATGGGTGACCAACCGTAGGATGGTTAACCTCCCTTGGATGGGTGACCTCCATAGGATGGGTGACCTCCATTAGGGTAGGTGACCTCCGATAGGATAGGTAACCTAACGTAGGATGGGTAACCTCTCTTAAGATGGGTGACCTCCTATATGATAGGTAACCTCCCTTTGGATGGGTGAACTCTCCTAGGATGGGTGACCTCCCTTAAGAATGGTAACCTAACGTAGGATGGGTAACCTCCTATAGGATGGATGACCTCCCTTAAGAAGGGTAACCTAACGTAGGATGGGTAACCTCCTGTAGGATGGGTGACCTCCCGTAGGATGGGTGACCTCCTGTTCGAAGGGTAACCATCCTTAGGATGGGTGACCTCCCGTAGGATGGATGACCTCCCTTAAGATGAGTGACCTCTTGTAGGATGGGTAACCTCCCTTAGGATAGGTGACCTATAGGATGGATGACCTCCTGTAGGATGGGTAAACTCCTTTAGGATGGGTGACCTCTCATTGGAAGTGTAACCTCCCTTCGGATGGGTGACCTCCCGTAGGATGGGTGACTTCCCGTAGGAGGGGTAACCTCCATTTGGATGGGTGACCTCCCGTAGGATGGGTGACCCCCCGTAGGATGGGTAAAATCCATTTGGATGGGAAACCACCCGTAGGTTGGGTAACCTCTCATAGGATGGGTAACCTCTCGTTGGATTGGTGACCTCTCATAGGCTGGGTAACCTTCCTAAGTATGGATGACCTCCCTATGGATTAGTGACCTTTATAGGATCGGTAACCTCCCATAGGGTAGTTGGGTAACCTCTCTTAGAATCTGTAACCTCTCGTAGGATGGGTGAACTCCCTAAGGATGGGTAACCTCTCTTAGGATGGGTGACCTCCCGTAGGATGGGTAACCTCCCGTAGGATGAGTGACCTATTTTCCTTAGGATGTGTAACCTCCCTTAAGATGGGTGAACTCTCGTAGGATGGGTAAACTCCCTAGGATGGGTGACCTCTCATAGGATGGGTGACCTCCCTAGGATGGATGACCTCTCGTAGGATGGGTAACCTCCCTTAGGATGGATGACCTCTCTTAGGATGGGTGATATCCCGTAGGATGGTAACCTTCCGTAGGATGAGTGACCTATTTCCCTTAGGATGGGTGACCTCCATTTGGATGGGTGACCTCTCGTAGGATGGGTAACCTCCCTTAGGATGGGTGACCTCTCTTAGGATGGATAATATCCCGTAGGATGGGTAACCTTGTCTCTACCCAATTCTAGAAAATAGGAATTTCTTTTTTTATTTGGTAATTGTGTATTGATCATAAATATTTGTATTTATATTTAATTAATTGGTTGTATTTATTTTTATTGGTCGTTCTAGGGTTTTGGCTAGTCTGGACCCTTGTCAGACCCTAGTGGACCCATGTCAAACCCAACCAACACCCTTGTCAGACTTATTTATGGGTTTAGAATAGTTATTATATTTTTGATTAGCTAATTGGAGTATTTTGGATTAGTTAGAATGGTTTTAGAAAACCCCAAACCTAAATCCTATGTTAGCATGACTAAAATGGAGGGCATTTTAGTCATTATGTTATGTTGCAAAACCCTAACCCTATTTTATGTACATGGCCGGCCCTTTCCTCCACCCCATTCCATTTTACTTCATTCCATTCTTCTTCTTCTTTACTCTTTTCTCCATTCTCTTCTTCTTCCTTCTTCCAATTTCTCCATTTCAAGTAAGTTCTTCACCCCTCTTCTCTTTCATCATCTACTTCTTCCATAGATGTAAACCCTAACCCTTTTTTTTCCCTAACCTAGGTGTGTAGAGCCTAGACTTGGTGTAGAGGCTTGGCTTGGAGGCTTGGAGGCTTGAGGGTGGTAATTTCTAAGGTTTTGGAGACTTTGACCTTGGAATTCCAACTCCCAAGAGGTAAACCCTAACTTACCTCTTAGTGATTACTCTAATACAGTATAATTAGTAGTTTAGAACCTTTCTAGACCTTAGGGCTACCCATGGGAGGAAGTTAGAGCTTGTTTGGTTGTGTTTGGAGACTTTGACATTAGGTTTAGTGTCAATTTTGGGTAAAATCCGATATTGGCCCAATTTTGGGTGATTTCCTAGGTTAGACGGACCTAGGTAGACGTATTTGGGTCTCTTGAGGGTAAGTACGTGTCTCCGTTCGAACACGTGAGATCGTATCACGGAGTTTTGGGCGTTACGAGCGATTTAGGGGTTTTTTTGTCGCTTTGGGTTCCACATGCATGTGGGATTTTGCCACGGACCTAGAATCGGAGAATTAGCATTTTTTCTAGGTTCTAGACATCGATTAGAAATCGTGGATAAATTTTGGGTCTATTTCGAGTAGGTTTGGTGTGCGTTTCACGAGGTATCGCGAACCGCACTCCACGTCTTCGTCGAAATGACTGAATGGCCATTTCGACTTGGTTTCTAGGTTTCGGGCTTGTGCGCGGGTTGGTTTAGCTTCGGAGAGTGTGTATTAGAGTTTTTGAGTTATATTTTCTATATATATGTATATATATATAGGGGTGGTTGTGCGTGTGTTTGTGTGGTTGTTTGTGTGTTAGTGTGTGTTGATTGTGAGTGTGTGGTTTTATATATACATATGTATATGTATGTATATATATATAGATATGTGTTTGTATATATATGTAAGTGTGTGTATGTATATATATATGTATGAGTATGTGTGTGTATACCTATATATGTGTATAAGAGTATATATATATAGATATATATATATGTGGGTAGTGTGTGTCGAGGGAGAGTGAGATAGAGAGTGAGATAGGGAGAGATGAAAGAGAGGCAGCAGTAATGAGTGGATGCTACAGCAGCAGCAGAACGCAGCAAGAGCAGCAGCGCAGCAGCAGCAAGTAGCCGTTGAAGCAGCAGCAGCATGGCTGCAGCAGCTTGGGGCACCAGCACCAGCAGCAGCTTCAGGCATCAACAGTAGTAGCAGTAGGTAGTAGCAGCAGCAGTGAGTGGGGGAGATATATATATAGAGATAAAAATAGGTATATATATATATATATATAGAGAGAGAGAGAGATATATATGAGATGGGTAATGGATATATGTATATATGTATGTGTGATATGTATATAGATATGTATATGTGTTTAGATATATATATATATTTACATAGGAAGACGGCTATAAGTATATATATAGATAGTTAGCTAGTTGGTTAGTGTTAGAGAGGAGTAAGTGAGATATCTCAATACCTTGAGAAAACAAGGTATCTCAATACCTTGAGATACTCAAGGTATTGGGTATCGGGGAGAGGTATTGAGCGTTTGCCTAGGTTTGGTATTAGAGTTGGATTTTTATGTATAGATATATATATATATTTATGGTTGTTAGTATATGCATTAGTGGGTATATGCGGGGTATATAGCGTAGGTTGAGGTATCGGATACCGAGGGTATCCCGGTATCTCAAGTATGCGAGTTTGAGGGTTTACTAGCTTAATGAGCTAGTTTTGACCTAGAATTTTAGGGGAACCCTAGTTTGACCTAGAGTTGACCATAATTGCCCCCGTTGACTGCCAAAGTCAACGTTTGACCTAATTTTGACTTAGAGTTGACTTTTTGGACCCCGGGTTGACTTTTTGATCCAGATTTCACCGGTTTGACCCGTTCGACCTAGAATGACCCTAGAAGCTTGTTTTTGGTTATTTTATATCAGTTTAACTCTTTAGAACCCCATTTAACCTTGTTTTTTGCAATAGGTCCTTGTGATGCCAGTCCGGATGACGTTAGGCGAGTACCTACCTCTGATTGTTTCCATTTTATGATAGCGTATATATTACCTGTTCTGGAACTGTAATACTTGATTCTGACACATTATTTCATGAGCTGGTACTAGTTGGATCCCGTCATGAGATGTTATCCCCCTTACTAGTAGTGTTCAGCGGGTACTCTATCATGTGTATTTCATCATGTGCTTCGGGTATTGATTCTCATATGCTATCATGTGCTTCGTGTGCTCTCGCATTCATGTGCGTGAGTTATTTATCATGTATGTAGCGTGTCATGGTTGGATCCAAGAGTATTAGTGGGAGAGGGGAGTAGAAGTTGGTTATGTGATCAAAGCCAAACAGTATTCATGTGTATGTCGGCTATACAACTCACGCATAATGGAGTAATCGTAGATTATTCATGTACAACCTAAGCCGATCACATAACGAACTTGTACTCAAGGCACTTAGTTAGTATTCCTATTTTCTCACATGCAGTTACTTCTCTACTACTTGTATTGTTCTCCAGTTTTACATTGCAGTTACTTTATCAGTTCTACCATATATTTACTTTTCTGTGCATCTTGTATTCTTTTCTATTGCTAGTCATATACACCTTACCATGTACTTGGAGTTGCTTTCAGAGTTATGTACGTCGCTCCAGTCCTGATTGGATATATTTTTTTCTAGAGGATCCTGAGGATTTTTGCCCGACCATCTACGGGCCAGGTGTCGACGAGTATTGCGACCCTGATTTTGAGAAGGAGCATGTCCCAGCTGAGGAGTCGCCGCTAGCGCCCTAGTATAACTAGGTGGGTTTCTGGGTTGTTCTTGCTTCTATGAGATATTGTAGACTTATAGACTTGGACTGTAT
Source organism: Iris macrosiphon (assembly GCA_036927795.1). Taxonomy (NCBI): domain Eukaryota; kingdom Viridiplantae; phylum Streptophyta; class Magnoliopsida; order Asparagales; family Iridaceae; genus Iris; species Iris macrosiphon. The sequence continues at coordinate 472,815 of JAYESA010000008.1, forward strand.
ATTTGGATGTGTACTTGCTCTCTTTGGTTCTTTGTTTTTTTGTTGATATCTTATCGTGCTTTTATTCTTCCCCTAGTTATTGTGATTTAGTTTATATATATTTTGTTGTTGCCCTCCTTTTGGAGAGGTTATCTTAACATGTTATTGTGAGATATAGATTGTTGTGACCTAGAACGGACCTAGACAGCGTTCTACAGTCGATTCTGCGGCGTAGGCTAGACGTAGCCATGACTCATGCCCGATTTTTTTGGTGCGGGTCGTGGCACGTTTTTGGTGGTGGCCCATGAAAGCCTAGTATGCAGGTCTAGTATGCAGGTATAGTTTCTAGGTCAACTTGCGATAGGATATAGGATATAGGCCGAGAGAGAGTGTGCTCAATCATAACTAGGACCATTTCTGATATTTTGCTATCTTTAATCTTTCTGAAATTTTTTTCTTTTGAAATATTACTGTCCTTCCTTGATGATATCATATCTTGCCCCTTGGTAATGTAATCTCAGGTTCTGTTTTTCTTGATTCTATTCTAGCACTTACTTTATTTGATTATGGTGCTTCCTATAGCTTTATGTCTGTATCTTTTGCTGTTAGACACCATCTTGTTGCTGGACCTTTAGCTAGACTCTACAAGATCAGGACCGAGGGTGGTATCATCCTAGTCAGTGATGTCTGCAGAGACCGAAGAGTTACCTTGGGAGGCTGGGAGTTGAGTGTGTGCCTACTCGTAATGCCACTTCCGAGCTACGATATTGTACTCGGGATGGATTGGTTAAGTATGCACCATGCTAGTATATATTGTCGTGGAGGCAGAGTGTTGTTTAGTCCACCGGGAGAGCCAGAGTTTGAGTTTGTCAGAGGAGCAGCGGAGCAGAGCGAGGGAGTCTTCTGCGGAGCCCTGGTGGTAGAGTAGAGGTTGCCACATCCATTGATAGCAGAGTTCATGGATGTCTTTCCAGAGGAGTTGCTAGGGTTACCTCCGGACAGAGATGTGGAGTTCTCTATAGACTTAGTGCCAGGCACGGAGCCGATATCCTAGCACGTCTATAGAGTCAGCAACAGTGAGCTGGTAGAGTTGAAGAAGCAGGTGGATGAGCTTCAGGACAAGGGATTTATCAGATCTAGTTCTTCTCCGTGGGGTGCTCCGGTACTTTTTGTGATGAAGCAGGATGGGTTGATACAGATGTGTATCGACTACAGGGCTCTGAACAACCTCACAATCAAGAACAAGTATCCGCTGCCGTGTATTGATGATCTTTTTGACCAGTTGAGCGTAGCGAGGGTGTTTTCCAGGATTGATCTGAGGACAGGCTACCACCAGGTGAAGGTCCGGAGGGAGGATATTCTGAAGACAGCTTTTCGGACCAGGTATGGACAGTATGAGTTCATGGTGATGCCGTTTGGGTTGACTAATGCACCAGCAGTGTTCATGAATCTGATGAACAAGGTATTCCATCAGTATCTGGATAGGTTTGTGGTGGTGTTTATAGATGACATCTTGGTGTATTCAAAGACCCCAGAGGAGCATCTGAGGATAGTGCTGGAGACTCTCAAGAAGGAGAAGCTTTATGAAAAGCTTTCAAAGTACGAGTTCTTCCTTGACAAGGATGAATTCCTTGGTTATGTGGTGACAGAAGAAGGGATCTCGGTGGATCCGAGAAAGATCATGGCAGTTGAGGCATGGAGTGCTCCGAGTTCAGTAGCAGAGGTCAGGAGTTTCCTGGGACTGGCAGGTTACTACAGGAGATTTGTTCAAGATTTTTCCTGGATTGCAGAGCCATTGTCTAGGCTGACCCGGAATGACATAGAGTTTGTTTGGTCAGAGGAGTGCCAGGTCAACTTTGATGAGCTGAAGAGGAGGTTGACGATAGCTCAAGTGTTAACGTTGTCATCGGGGTCTGGATGATTCACTATCTATAGTGATGTATCGAGGAAGGGACTGGGTTGTGTGTTACAGCAGAATGGAAGGATAATTGCCTATGCTTCCAGGCAATTATGTCCTCATGAGAAGAACTATCCTACCCACAATTTGGAGTTGGCAACGGTCATCTTTGCTCTGAAGTTATGGAAATACTATTTATACGGAGAGCGTGTGGAGATCTTCACTGACCACAAGAGCTTGAAGTATGTGTTCCCCAAAAAGAGTTGAACATGAGGCAGAGGAGATGGTTGGAGTTGATGAAAGACTTTAACATATTATTACAGTACCATCCAGGGAAGGCGAACGTAGTTGCGGATGCGCTGAGCAGGTATCCTGTAGCTATGTGCCTGACTACAGATCATTATCTTCTGGCAGATCTAGAGAGCATGGGCATTGAGATGATAGTGCCTGGAGTTGAGATGTAGATATAGGGACTACAGATTCAGTCAGAGTTGATAGACCGGATTAGGGCTACATAGTTTGAGGATGAGTCCCTGAGGAACATCAGGGCACAGGTTCAGATTGGATTATCAGATGATTTCACCATTGCTGATGATGGTTCATTGCGGTACGGTACCAGGTTGTATGTGCCGAGTGGGTCATTGCGCAAGGAGGTTCTTCTGGAGGCGCATCGATCCTAGTACTCTATGCATCCAGGTGCCAACAAGATGTATAGAGATCTGAGAGAGCATGTATGGTGGTACGGGATAAAGCAGGAGGTAGAGCTCTTCGTATCCCGATGCTTGGTGTGCCAGCAGGTGAAGGCGGAGAGGCAGAGGCCAGGAGGGTTGCTCCAGTCGTTACCCATTCCGGAGTAGAAATGGGAGCATGTGACCATAGATTTTGTTGCTGGACTTCCCCGTTCTCCAGGAGGGAAGGATGTGATTTGGGTCATCGTAGACAGGTTGACTAAATCGGCCAACTTTCTACCATTCAAAGTGGGTACGTCTACGGAGAGACTAGCAGAGATGTATGTGCGACAGATAGTCAGACTGCATGGAGTTCCTGTGAGCATAGTATCAGACCGAGACAGTCACTTTACTTCATATTTCTGGAGGAGTCTACAGGCTGGCTTGGGCACCCAGCTCAAGTTTAGTACTGCATATCACTTGTAGACAGACGGTCAGTCAGAGAGGACCATTCAGACCCTCGAGGACATGCTTTGCACTTGTGTTTTGGATTTCAGAGGCTCTTGGGAGGATCACTTGCACTTTATAGAGTTTGCTTACAACAATAGCTACCAAGCCAGTATCGAGATATCACCATTCGAGGAGTTGTATGGACGGAGGTGTCCTACTCCGTTATCATGGGATGATATAGGCGAAAGAGCTTTGCTTGGCCCGGAGATGGTGGTGGATGCAGCGGAGAAGGTCAAGCTCATTAGAGATAGACTTTGGGTGGCGCAGGACTGGCAGCGACATTGGGCCGATCGCCACCGGAGACCTTTGGAGTTTGAGGTATAGCTTAGAATTTAGATTTTGTTTTTGTGTTTGCTTGTGTTTGCTTGTTTTAGATTAAGTGCTGAGACCTTGTTTGTGCTAGGTTGGTGATCTGGTATTCCTGAGGATTTCTCCGATGCGGGGTACTATTCGCTTCGGTGGAGGTGGGAAGCTTAGCTACGTTTTATCAGATCCTTCAGCATCCTTGAGAGGGTCGGCGCTGTGGCATACAGGCTAGATTTTTTGCCTACGCTAGAGGGAGTTCATGATTTGTTCCACGTATCGCAGTTGAGATGGTACATAGTGGATCCCTGTCATATATTGGATCATTCAGAGATCGTGGTGGGCCCTACTCTTAAATATCCAGAGCAGCAGGTGGAGATTCTGGATCGGCGGAAGAAGGTGTTGAGGAACCAGACTGTAACCTCCGATTTCCAATTTCCAAAATAATTAGATTTTAATTTATTTTAAAATAGCAAGTTTTATAAAATATTTCTCCTTGAAATTTTTATTTGATTTTGAACGATGTTTGATTGTAGGAGGTAATTTAAAAATCTTTATAAAAATCATTTTCCTAAATGACGATGTATTACAAAATAAATAAATAAATAATAATATATATTCCTCTAGTTTCAAATGTTTATTGGCTTGAAATCATAAAATTATTTATTGGATAAAATTAATTAAAGGACTAGTAGTTTCTTCAAAATAATTTTTTATAATTAATGGAATAGTAAATAAATAAATTACGTAGCTTTCCTAAAATATTTTCTGAAATTATAATCTTTTTTTTAAAATTTTACAAATTTCCATTTCCTATTAACTAGCCAGCACACCCTCATTTTTCCCACATGAGAAACCCTTTTATATTTTAATTCTGGGCCATTCATTATTGGGCCAACCCACAACCCTTTATCCCACACCATCTCTCCCTATTTAAGTACCTCATCACATCTCCCTAGAAACCCTAGCTAGCCTTCACAAATCCCCACAAAGCCACAGCCACCTGCATTTTTGTGTGCTCGTGTCCGTGTGTCCAGCATCACCGTGTCAGCCGTGTTGGCCTCGGGTCCGACCCCGGGTGTCCCACCGTATCCATTCATTTCCTGTGTCCGGTTACAACATTACAAACAAATTTTTTGTGCCCGACACACCCGGACACATCAACATCCTCCACTGTACAACCTCATTCCCGTGTCCGGCAGACCCGGACACGTCCACAGTACACCACCCTCGTGTCCAGACCGGACACGTACCCAAACCCCGATACAGAACCTAACCCTAACCTAGATCCCGCTGCCGCCGGCGACGGAGTCCTCCTCGTCGTCGTCGAACGCCGGTGGCCGCCTGCAACCACCACCTCGAGCACCCCGTCGTCGAGCCGTCGACCGCTGCCCCTCACCCGCGTCGAGCTGCGTCGAGCTCCGCCGACCTTCGACCGGTGGCCGCCTCAGATTCGTCGAGTCGAGCCCCGCCGCCGAGTTTCCGCCGCCGCCGCGGATTCCCTCATCCGTCGAGCAGATCCGCCCTCGAATTTCCACCGCCCGGCCGCTTCGAGATGGGCGATCGACCGCCGACGCCTTGCCCGGTCCGACCCCAGCGGCCCTCCTCCGCGCCGACGCCGGAGACAACCCCGACGTGAGCCCCTCTCTCCGTTTCCCTCTTTCGTTCTCAGTGAAATGTCTGGAAAATTTTAAAGAGATTTGTTTAGTTAATATCTATAGTTAATTAGTTCTTAATCTGTTAATTAATTTTTATTTAGTTAATTTTAATCAGTTAATTAAATATATATAATCAGTAGTTAATATATTAGTTTAGTTAATTAATTAATTATATAATTAGTTAATTAGTAATCAATTAGTTTAATTAAATTATAAAATCAGTTTAGTATATATAATTAGTTATTTTATATAATTAGTTTAACTAATGTAATTAGTTTATGTAATTTGGTTATATTAATATAATTAGTTATATTAATATGTAATTTGGTTATTTTATATAATTTGATTTTATTAATATGTATTAGTCTAGTAAATTCATGTAACTAGTTTAGTAAATACAACATAATTAGTTTTATTGTTTTAATGTATAAAATTAGTTATTTAGTATGTGTAAATTTAGTTATATATTATATATATGGGTTTTTGATTATGTAAATTGTATATATATACAACCGTATTTTGGCATAAATATGTACATGTATATTCTAAAATGTACTTTTGCACATATATGATATATACATATTTTGGTATATAAAATGTAATAGTGTACGTATCATTTTGGTATAAAAATATAAAATGTTTAGTATATGTATATATTGTATATATATATATATGTACTTAATATATTTTCAAATATGTATAATTAGTATAAATGTATATATATCTTGTACGTACAATTAATGTATTGTATATGTATTTAATGTGATGTACTAGTATTAGTATATATTTTAATAATAACATTGACAATATACATATATATATATATATATTTTAAAATGTATTTTTTTATATGTCTGAGTATACAAATATAATGTTCAACTAGTATAAATCAAAAATGTATTTAAAAGATATATATATATATATATTGTAAATACATTTAAATTGGTGCATGTATATATATTGTAAGTATTAATGATAATTAATAATATGTGTATTTATATACGTATCCCTACTAGATGACCCTAGTTGACTAGTGCCCTGCCTGACATGGCCCTGAGACCAGTACTTTTGACTGTGTTAGTGTAGCACCTGATGCAAATGTGGTTTTGCTTGTGATATGTTTATAGGACTGTTGGTTTACCCAGGGGACACTCTGGAACAGGACCTCGGTATATTCACCAGCTAAGGACCCAAGGCGAGTACATTCTCTGATTAGTTTTTAATTTATGATATCTCCTATGTTCACTGTATCTAGTGTAGATATCCATGTTCTTGACACGTTGGTTACACGGATTGGTATACACGGATCTCGTCATGAGATGTTATTCCTTATTCATGGTGTAGCTTGTACAAGACTTGTTTCCTTGATATCTTGTGCATGTACAGACACTGAGACCCGGGGAGATTTGCTACCTCCTTAGGGGATCCCGTGCCATAGCGTACCATGATTGGATCTACTATACCAGTCGGGGGTTTGGGGAGTATTTTAGTATAGATATGTGATCATACCCAACTTATCATGCATCATAGCTCACCCCACATCTCACGTCGGGTGCAGCCTGACCTCTCCGTGCCTCATAGCTGTTACGTGTGATTAGCCTGACCTCTCCATGCATCATAGCTAACCAACGGTTAGCCTGACCTTCGTGAATCATAGCTAATCACATGTAACCAGCCTGATCAAGTTCCCAAGCCGATCACATGTTAAAGCTAGTACTCACACACTTAGTCATAGGTTTCTTGCTCATTGACATATTGTTCTTTTCCTGCATTTACTTACAGTATTTCCAGTATTTCTCTCATTGTACATTTCTCGTACCTATACATGCATCTGGTATGTTTCCATCTAGAACTGCTACATAGTTTATGTCATTTATATAGAACTGCTATTTAGAGATGTACTTTGCTCCTTCCTGACTGGAAAAATATTTTTCCAGACTGTGACCTTAGTAGACTGATTTCTGATACACTTGGGGATTGGATGTTACAGATTGCAGGTATGATTATTTCTCATTTGACTTGTGTTGTTTATTTCTTCAAATTTCTATCGTGCTGTAGTTGTGATTGAGTATGTTGTTAACATTTTTATAGTTTTATCCGAGTCTCCTTATGGAGATGGATACTAGCGTGAGATTGTTTAGATAGTACTCGACCTAGACAGCATTCTACCGCCGATGCTGCGGCGTAGGCTGGACGTACCCACGCACTCGTGCCCTAAACCGGGTGCGGGTCGTGACACGTTTTAGTGGTGGCCCATGCAGGTCAGACTTCGCGAGTTGTGCGATGTCGTAGTAGTGCGACGTCATAGTTGTACTACTGCGTACCTGCTATTAAATATAGGACATAGGATACTAGGATGAGAGAGGTTACTCAATCACAAATTCTTGAAAGATTTCCTGGGATGACCCCATGAGAATCTTGTTTTCAATTTAAATCTTTCCTTGTTTCCGTCCGCTCTCGCTTGTTGTCACTGAACTTGATTCTTGTTGATAAGTTATTAAATTAAAATCTTGGTATCATTGTTGAGTTTGATTCTTGTTGACCAGTTGTTAACTTTAATTCCTGGTATCGTTGTTGAGTTGATTTCAAATTGAGATAAATTTTACGAACTAAAATTTATGGTATCATCTGATGACATATATTGATAAGGACAGTGAGAAAGGTAAAACGTTTACTTTGGTTATGGAACCTAGAGTTTATCGCAGCCATATTAGCTGTCGTGACGAGAACGTAGGAACCTAACTTGGATGTACATACTTTAGTTATGAGATTTAGAGTTTCTCGCAGCCATACCGGTTGGCGTGGCGAGTATTCTAGATGACATGATTATAGGGTTGCATACTTTAGTTACGGAACCTGTCGTTTATCGCATCTATGCTTACTGGCGTGGCGAGGATTCTGTGTGTCATGATTTCTGACAGACGTGTATAATTATCAGGTTGTATCTTAAATTGGTTCTTAAAATATCATCTCAAGACTTATCTATTTCTGTTATTCCAGGACTTTGTTCCACCGCTTCTTTCTTTGCTAGCAGTAAAGATACCTTCTATCCTCAATTCAGTCTTTGAGCTCCTATTCCTTGAGGATTTCTTGTTAAGTATGGTAATTAGTGGCTTGTAATTTTGTCTTGTATTAGTATTGACTGTGTTGCTAGTGATTTGCAAGTGTTTCTTAGTTCGGCATGTGAGCAGTAGGCTTTAATCTAGAGTTAGCCCTTAGCATAGTACCTTGTACCAATGATTCTAGGAGTAGTGTCATTAGAGACTGAGAGTTAAGGAGAGTATAGAGTATCAGTGATAGTTCTCAGAGTTAGTATCGGAGCCAATTACCCGTCCTGGATAATCATGATGATGTAATTGAGTGATCTATGTAAACGATTAAGTATCCGGGAATTGTGTCAAAGATTTATGGAGCATGATGTCCAATTTGATGATTGATATCGGAAATATTAAAGGTAAAGAAATGTATATGTATAAAGGGTTTAATGAGATGTCATAAGTAAAGAAATATCAGGATTAGTAATGGAAGTTGTGAAGCGTATCACGGATTAGTTAATAGGCTTTAAAGGATTGAAGGAAATACATATACAACCATCGAGATGAGGAACCATACACATACCCATGAGAGTAAAGAAACATGAGTGTTATAGAGGATACAGGTGATCATGAGTCTAATGAGCTTGATGAGATAATCCATTAATGCAGCTAGTGATGTAATACCAAGAGTGCTAATGATTCTATATCGAGGATTAGTCAAGGATGACGTTAATAACAGTAAGCACTCTGTGTGTTGATAATTAGATGATATACCAATTGACATAAATTGAAATCATGAAAGAAAACACAGTTGATGATAACTTTGATCATTGGAGGTAATAGTGCAAGTGATTCGGGCAGTACAAATTTAGTACACAGTTCTAGACAATATAGGTATTGAGTGCACCTTGAGTATCAGAGACCGTGAGCACTGATATGTACATTGAGGAGTTATAAATTAAAAGGTGGAAATGAATTTTAAATTTTCAGAATTTTTAAGGAGTTGAGATTTTATGTTGTTAAAATATTAAGGATTTAAATTTGATTCACTAAACATAGTTAAGGCTACAAAGATTTTAGAAGTGATTAAATTTTATTTCGATGTGAAGTATCTAATTTTGAGGAGGTATATACATTTATTTTAAGTTGATCGGGAAGTTAAACCTTGACGATTATTTTGAGGATTAATTTTTGGTAGATGAGAGATATGAATATTAATATATGATTAGTTGATATGGGTACCAGTGTACATGAATAGGAATTTGTTAGTGTGCTAGAGTTAAGTGTTTGTTAGAGATAGTAGACACTACAAGTAATATGTTAACATGATCCTTCTTCCTTCCTAATGTTCCTTTTCTTTCGCCTTTCGATTGATTGATTGATTTTCCTAGTACTGTGGTTCACATGCATGATTTTGTTAGAATATAACTAGTAGTACCCCCTAACAGAGACTGAAATACCATGACAAAAGACACATGACCTATTTTCTTAAATTGCATGGCTGTAGGTAGAGTTTTCTTAAACCATGATCATTGGGTTTTGACCATAGCAAAGATCTATGACGAGGTTATGACTGACAAAAAGAGACAAGAGGATTAAATTTGTGGATGAGCATTAAATTAAATAATGAATTTAGGGGTTGTTATAACAGAGTTGATGGATCGTTGATTTTATGAAAATTGAGGTATGATTAAAATTCGAGGACAAATATTTACTTAAAGGGAGAATTAAGAAATTTACAGAGCCAAAAATTTGAGGATTTATTAATTTTAAGGAGGTCTTGATATGATTGAAGTGATTATTAAAAATTTGAGAAATTTGAGAGATTATCATTTTATCTATTCGATTGCCAGATAGAAATTGAAATTTTATATTATGAATGTTGCATTGAAGATTTCGTAAGTATCACATCGTTAAGTGTTTTGAGGGAAAAAAGAAAAAAAAAAGAAAAGAAAGGAGGAAATAAAATCGTTAATGAAATAGTGTCGAATTCAATTCTCGGGATAGGATTAGATTTTGAATGAGCATCAATTGAATTTGAGTTAGAGGAGTAAGGTGATTGATGGATTTGTGTTTAAAATTTAAATTTTGGGATACGATTTTTTATAAATATGCATTGACTGGATTTCAATTAAAGGATTGGATAGTAAATTTTGTATTTAGTTATTTACTCAAAATTTGAGGAGATTATGATACGACTGGAATTCAATTAAAATATTGAGGATTTGAGTAGTAAGAATTTTACATTGGGATAATAAATTCAGAGGATGAAAAAAAAAAAAAAAAAAAATTTTAGCTCAAGATTCGGAAACATTATACATACGGGTAGAGAAATATGGAATGAAATGAAGCTCATGGTAAAGAATATTATAATATAATTGATTATGGGATCATATAATTGAAGGTCGTAAGGTAAGAACATGGTATATTGAGGTTGTGATCTAAATTAAAATCTTGACCATGACAGTAACATTTGAAATCGAAGAAAATAATCGAGGTATAGTTGATGTTAAGATAAACAAACTCGAATTTGATGATAAGGATTTTGGACATGTAATAAATTTGATTCAGAAATTCTAAGATCTAATCTAATAAGTTTGTGGAATTTGAAACTTTTATAGATATTAGTTAATGATGAATCACAAGATTGAGAAAAGGAAAATGAACGAGGATAAAAAGGAAGGATTATTTTCAGATGGTAGTAAAGACTACTCTTTTTCCTAGAAATCAAGAAAGGCGATTAGATGTCTCTCGATTACATTCTGAAGGATGTATTTAAGTTTCTTAAATCAAATTGTCGATCGTATCTTTCGAATTAGCTATAACTTTCATGTCTATATCATTCATTATACTGGGTCTTCCTTGGTTTAGTTACCTTGAAAAGGTAACGTGCATTATTCAAATTATCTGTTTTTGTGATCGTGTCTACTTCCCAAAACCTAAACTTTCTAGAGGATTCAAGGCTGAGCCATGATTCCTTCAAGTTATTCCTGTCTTAAACCATATTTTCTTTTTCTTCATGTTTTCTTCTGTTTGGTAAATATTCTCCTTATAGAAATACTTTCTTCAATGATATATTCATCATTATGAACAACAAATTTTTTTTCTATCCTAGTCATCCCTAAAATTTCGAGGACGAAATTTTTTAAGGTGGATAGACTTGTAACCTCCGATTTCCAATTTCCAAAATAATTAGATTTTAATTTATTTTAAAATAGCAAGTTTTATAAAATATTTCTCCTTGAAGTTTTTATTTGATTTTGAACGATGTTTGATTGTAGGAGGTAATTTAAAAATCTTTATAAAAATCATTTTTCTAAATGACGATGTATTACAAAATAAATAAATAAATAATAATATATATTCCTCTAGTTTCAAATATTTATTGGCTTGAAATCATAAAATTATTTATTGGATAAAATTAATTAAAGGACTAGTAGTTTCTTCAAAATAATTTTTTATAATTAATGGAATAGTAAATAAATAAATTACGTAGCTTTCCTAAAATATTTTCTGAAATTATAATCTTTTTTTTTAAATTTTACAATTTTCCATTTCCTATTAACTAGCCAGCACACCCTCATTTTTCCCACATGAGAAACTCTTTTATATTTTAATTCTGGGCCATTCATTATTGGGCCAACCCGCAACCCTTTATCCCACACCATCTCTCCCTATTTAAGTCCCTCATCACATCTCCCTAGAAACCCTAGCTAGCCTTCACAAATCCCCACAAAGCCACAGCCACCACCATTTTTGTGTGCTCGTGTCCGTGTGTCCAGCATCACCGTGTCAGCCGTGTTGGCCTCGGGTCCGACCCCGGGTGTCCCACCGTATCCATTCATTTCCTGTGTCCGGTTACAACATTACAAACAGATTTTTTGTGCCCGACACACCCGGACACATCAACATCCTCCACTGTACAACCTCATTCCCGTGTCCGGCAGACCCGGACACGTCCACAGTACACCACCCTCGTGTCCAGACCGGACACGTACCCAAACCCCGACACAGAACCTAAGCCTAACCTAGATCCCGCTGCCGCCGGCGACGGAGTCCTCCTCGTCGTCGTCGAACGCCGGTGGCCGCCTGCAACCACCACCTCGAGCACCCCGTCGTCGAGCCGTCGACCGCTGCGCCTCACCCGCGTCGAGCCGCGTCAAGCTCCGCCGACCTTCGACCGGTGGCCGCCTCAGATTCGTCGAGTCGAGCCCCGCCGCCGAGTTTCCGCCGCCGCCGCGGATCCCCTCATCCGTCGAGCAGATCCGCCCTCGAATTTCCACCGCCCGGCCGCTTCGAGATGGGCGATCGACCGCCGACGCCTTGCCCGGTCCGACCCCAGCGGCCCTCCTCCGCGCCGACGCCGGAGACAACCCCGACGTGAGCCCCTCTCTCCGTTTCCCTCTTTCGTTCTCAGTGAAATGTCTGGAAAATTTTAAAGAGATTTGTTTAGTTAATATCTATAGTTAATTAGTTCTTAATCTGTTAATTAATTTTTATTTAGTTAATTTTAATCAGTTAATTAAATATATATAATCAGTAGTTAATATATTAGTTTAGTTAATTAATTAATTATATAATTAGTTAATTAGTAATCAATTAGTTTAATTAAATTATAAAATCAGTTTAGTATATATAATTAGTTATTTTATATAATTAGTTTAACTAATGTAATTAGTTTATGTAATTTGGTTATATTAATATAATTAGTTATATTAATATGTAATTTGGTTATTTTATATAATTTGATTTTATTAATATGTATTAGTCTAGTAAATTCATGTAACTAGTTTAGTAAATACAACATAATTAGTTTTATTGTTTTAATGTATAAAATTAGTTATTTAGTATGTGTAAATTTAGTTATGTATTATATATATGGGTTTTTGATTATGTAAATTGTATATATATACAACCGTATTTTGGCATAAATATGTACATGTATATTCTAAAATGTACTTTT